>CM054113.1:118195536-118696642 GCA_028673005.1 Tanypteryx hageni
CCGGCCACCTGTTTGTGTGGTTTGAGGAGACCGCGCAAAGTCAGCGTTCCGTCCCTCGGAAGGGATGTTAAGACGTTGGCCCCCTTGGTGCTCTTTGTTAAAAGAGTAGGCTAATGCCGGCACCGGGTTTCCCTCCTCCCTTGTGATCGTGTTCGGTGTGGAAGGAGCTATGGTTATAATATTTCAAGAGCTTTATTATCCAAACACACACACAAATTTCCTTTCGTGTGCACAAAAGAAATACTAGATGAAAGGAAAAGGATTATCTACGAGGAAGAAATGAGCGTAATCACCTGAATTTTCCTTACGTGCGCACAAAGTGCTTTGTAAATGAAAACGATTGCATGACGAAGGAATTAACTTAAATGTGAAGATTACGTAACAATCACACAAGTGAGATATATAAAAAAAATATTTTACTTATATCTCCAAAGGTATAATAGAGCCATGTCAAACTGATGGCTCGCGGGTCGCATGCGGTCCTTTCTGTGCCTAACTGCGGCCCGATAGCCAATTTTTGTCTCAAGTGAATCCTGTGGGATTTCATACTTATAAATCCTTTATTTTAACGAAAAAGAGACGGTATTTACCGAATTGCAATATAACGCATTTCCTAAATTATTGTTTTAAATTGCGAAACGGGCGTCCAATCTTCTAGCTAGAGTCTCGTTCCAGTACCGGCACTCTTTAAACAACTGCGGCCCTTCTCCAACATTAACGGTTTTAATGCTGCCCCTCTCTAACATTCATCGCAGTAACGCGGCCCGGACGCCTCTTCGAGTTTGACATGCCTGGTATAAGAGATGGAAAGATGAAACTTTCAGTGTTTCATTGATGCTACATATTCCTGAAAAACTTGAGTTTTGAAAGCTTACATAGGCGAATAGCGAAACGTTGAAAATTTTAATAAAAAATTGATTGCGTTCTCAACTTCGATGCCATTTTGCAAGCATCATTTATCTAAAAATGTATATTTTTATGTAAATATATGTTTTTGTAGAATGGTGATGATATAACGACAACACAGCTAATAAACCTTACTCATTTAAACGCTAACCTCACCTTCCCGTAATACCCCCGTTATAAAGCATACGATGCTCTATTGACCGAATATGTGGCGGTATAAACACATTAAAAATAAAAAAAACGAGCTAAATTTACCTCACATTCATGGATAACCCTCTACTCGTTAAATGCTGTTCACAGCTATTCGGTTTTCTCCTTAAAAACTACGGATAGTCAATCTATGCTCAAGCAAGCAGCATGTTTATGGGATCAAACATACCTCTGAGGACATATACGGTGTTAATTTACTCATAGATATGACAACATCGATGTGAAGATGAATTTGAGGAAAGGGAAATCCAAAAGTGACACAGTACTTCGAATTTAGCCATTAGAGAAATGAGAAATCGAAATTAAATTTCTCTTTGTGCCGGAAAGGAAAGCAATCCATTCCACAAGTTATAAATTAGGGAATAGAAAGTCCGACGCCGGATTCAAGAGCCCGCAAAGTCTTCAAAGACATATGTACTAGGAAGAGATACTGGGATTCGATTAAGAAAGAAGAATATTAAGGAATGGGATTGCGGCAAAGAGAAAGGGAGGTCCTTCAAATTGGATTTGAGCCAACCGTAGACGAGTGACCTTCGCACAGTGGAATACGGGTCAAATTGGGAGAAAAGAAGTGAAAGATGAAAACAGCGGCCAAGAGGCAAACAGAAGGCATATGAAAGGCGCCAAACGCATGGAATTGAGGCCATACCAGGATGTCACTGACGCGAATGGAAATTCCAGCGACGAAGTGGTTTTACAGAAAATTAACGTGAAGAGGAACTATTCAGTGTATTATTAACAGGAATGTTTGAATCTCTTCCCCTTCTCATATCTCTTTTTCTCAGCATACTCGAACCAAAATGCTCCAAAACGGATATTCCTCTCTCCCGCCACAACCACGGATCTCATAGCTGAAGAGAAAATTAAAATTATATTAAGATATTGCATGCATCGAAAGTTATGTAACACTTCTCCGGAGTAACAAAAGAAAAAATCGGTGCATAAAATTTCTCATGTAGTACGTATGCATCTGGTCTCAATACACTCTTTCCTGACCTGGAGGGAACTCTTACTGATACAAAAACAACAAAACTGCGGAATATCTCTTCTGCGCGTAAATGGTATTGTGTAAATTATGTGAAAATCAAATTTGATAAATGGTTATACCATACATAAATATCGAGTGTTATATAGTTTTACGAATGCACATAGGCGCTGAAGCATTATAGCTGGGACAACTGAGCGTGAAAATCTACATATTACAAAGCCGTTGGACGCTTTGTACTTATTTTCGAGAAACATGGCATATGCAGTAATTTTTATCGCTTCAAGCTCTATAACTGAGTGAATTTAATCAAAATCCTTAGAGTCATTTTTTAATAAATCTACATTTCGCGGAAATCGACAAGAATAACCTTCCCTTGTGCCGCTATATCGTTTATGTCTAATCTGGATAATTTTTTACCTATGTACTATATATAATTTGATTTTGTTGAACTGTTTATGCTTTAGGGCCCCGCGCAGACTGACAGACGGCTAGGTGAAAAATCCTTATTTGGACTCATGGTTACCTAAAACGTGTATTCCCATCAAAACATCGTAGTTAATTTTTTCGCAATTGGAATACTTTTTCTGTATTGTAAGTAGTACATGGGAAAGTAAAAATGAATCTACAAAATATCTGCATCCATTGCCTGATTCATTAATGCATCTAATTCTGCACGCGCGCTTGTACCTCCGTCCAAATATCTCTCTCTCTGTTGTCGAATTTACCTGACGTAAACCTTTCTAATTTCGTGTTTTCTATCTCTTAGGACTTACCATCCGAGCGATGCTTATGCTTTTGACTTTTTTCATCCATCGCGCCCAATGAGGTCTTTCATTTTATTCGGTAAAGTGAACTGAGTGATTACCCCGTTCTTCCTTTTATGCAGGAGTGCAAAATAGGACGCCAAAATATGATCAATATTTAATCAGTTTTACCAGCTTTTGGAATAGCTTTGGTAGAGTGCAATTTTCTAAATGCAAACTTTATAAAACCTTTTAATAAGTAATAACTTGACAAAAATATTCATCCCTTTAATACACAAGATATAATAGGCTACTGAGCCGCAAATATTTATAAGTGAAATACTTTTCGTGTATTAGTCTGTGAATACAACTGTTTCGCAACGTAAGGGGATCGCCATTTTATTAAATATATGATGATTTATCAACAATGGAAAATGTACATATTTTTCTGCAT
Organism: Tanypteryx hageni; assembly: GCA_028673005.1. NCBI lineage: Eukaryota > Metazoa > Arthropoda > Insecta > Odonata > Petaluridae > Tanypteryx > Tanypteryx hageni. Next base: position 118,198,838 of record CM054113.1, read on the forward strand.
AACTACAATTGGGTCGTTTCCTAGCAAAAAATGAACCCTTAGATTTATCCCTATCCGAAGGATCTTGCGGTTCAAGGAAAAGTGATAGATACGATTTTGCTGAGGGTCGTCACTACACCACTTTGCGTGTGTGTGCGCGCGCATGCGTGTATATTAAATATGGACACTAAGTATAAATTATATGAAATACTTGAAAGGATTTGAAATGTGGGCATGGAGAAGAATGCTGAAGATAAAATGGATAGATAGGATGAAAAAACGAAGAAATACTAATAAGAATAGGAGTAAAGCGATTTTTATGCAGGCTATAAGGAAGAGCAGGGCGAATTGGATTGAACGTTACCCGAGGAGAGAGAGCATAATTAAATACGCACTAGAAGGAAAACTTGAAGGAAAAAGGGGTAGGAAAAAGTTCTATCTGATAGACGGTTAGAAAGGGAAAGAAAGCTATGAAGACATGGAGACTGAGGAAAATAGGAATATATGGAGATAAGTTTTAACAAAGAGCAGTCACGGGCCTGTCTAGGGACTGAATCGCATTTTAAAATATAAAGTAACTGTGTTCCGTCTTATTTACTATCTCCATCCAATATAATTTCCTCGAAATAGGTAAGAAAATTATATAAACGTTTCCATAATAACCTATTGAGTGTATTATTCAGCATAATTCAACGTGTAAAAAATAGTGAATGAAGTATATATTAATAAATGGTTGGTTAAGATAAAGAATTTCTGGAATAGGAGAGAGATGCTGCGAAATTTTGAGAAAAATAATGGAGTGCAGACCCTCGGGGAAGTACTGACAATGGACAGAGTTAGATAAGAGCGTAGCTATTATGCGACTAGAGATTAAGAGAGAGAGAAATAAGAGAACTTCCAGAGCGATAGAAGTGAGAGAAGAAGTTGGAGGAGAAAGTCGGGATGGCGGGAGAGGAGTATTAAGTCGAGGAGGAAATGTACTTAAAGCTCACGGAACCAATTACGATGCAAATATTAGGATTATAACAACTTTTGCTATTGGCCAAAATATGAAATTCAAGAGGCCACGGAATGCTTCCGTTCTTACGGATTAAAGATAATTTTGGTCGACATACTAGCTAATAGAAGGACACAGTTTTATTTTTGGCAAAGTAAAAATCTAACGTAAAGCTAACATTCCTTCATCGAGAAAAATATTGTCGACATTAAGTAGTTTTTTGTACTTTATGTACTGATGATTGTTTCGTTATTACAAAAAATTTTGTGGGTGCGGTTTCAGTCCGCCCGTTTCTCCTCCTCATTCACCGCATATAATATTCCCTTTTTTTTCAAAATGTCACTTTTATTTAAAAAATACGGAGTTTTTAAAATGAGACTTTCACATCGTAACAAAAACTTTGATCATAATAGCAAGATCCTTGGGATGACTGTGGATAGGTTTTTCAAAAGAACACCCTATTCCCCTATTTAGGAGTTCCACCAAATATCGTCTACAGTGAATTATGATCATGAATGAATTTCCTATTCGAACTATTGCACAAAACTTGTCCATTTACTGCGCAGCAATTTCATTTACAAGGACATGAATCGTAACATCATAAAGCAGCAATTTTCGTTTTATTTAGGATGAAATTAATTTACGTATCGCTATAACTTCAAATAGCATAAAATTAAATTTAGTTCGAATGAGTTTCAGATTGATTGCCCAAGCTGCCGACATCCAAAAGAACGATACGATCGTCTTTTATTTTAGTCTCCATGTTCCATCGCCTCTGTTTTTACTTTACCTCTCGACGTTACCATCATTCCATTTTCCGTCGCCTGCGCCTATTGGCACATACTCCTTTAATCTTCGACTTTTCTTTGAAAGAGAAGTATATTCTCTTTAATATACTTTCGCTTTCTTTCCCATTTGCTTGTATTCCACGATTTGGTTTCATTTTTTACTTGCACCATAGGGGTATAGGTATAGGGGAAGTATTGTTTTCATGAAAAAAAATCGACTTCAACGGAAATACACGTTTTGAGGTTCCCTGAACAGGTTTTGACCATTTTCTCGATGATGTCTGTGTGTGTATGAGTGTATCTGATAGCTATTTTGTGGGTGCTCTAACTCAAAATCCATTAATTAGGTCAACGCGAAATTTTATATTTAAAATTTTTATGACAGTCACAAGAACTGATTAGTTTTTGGTAGAAATCGGTCAACCAGGAGTGAGTGTTTACTCTTGCTACATCCGTTATTTTGAAATATTTGCTTTAATATTCGATAAATGTAAAAACGTATTGGAATAAAAGTTGTAGGAACGTTAATTTTCTACCTTTGTTTGAAACATTTTTCCATATAATGCATTGTTTAGAAGTTAACTTATATTTTTTAGCTGCCACCACCACGCCTCCTACCGACAACTATTGTTAACAATTGACGCTAAATTACGTCTTAGTAACGCTTCTATTTCTTTTCTTAATTATTGGAGCTTTGTGGCTACATCCAATATCAGAAGGCTATGGTTTGAGTTTATTTCTGTTCTTTGTAATGTCTAAAAATTTCTCGCAGTTTCTTAAAATATTTATTATTATGTAATCTATTTGGAATTTTTAGAAATGTTACAGATATGGAGAAAGTCATGTGGTGGCCACATCAGATTTTTTCCAACTATCAAAATTGCTGACATCTTTCAGTCTCTCTTGGTGCATTCATACTAAAGCTTTCCTTCTTGAGAATAAATCCATACCGTTAATCGGTACTTACGTGGTGAAAGATTTTCTTCCTCTCAGTATTTTATAGTACCTTCCCTCTCTGCTTTTAACTTCTCTTTCATTAACTCCATTTTTATGCTATCTTTTTAACTCCAGCTGAAATATATTCATGTATTCAAATCCGAAATATAAATGTATATTAATGAATTTTAATCAAAAGTTGTACATTATAAAATATTGGGACGTCTCTCTATAAAAATATTTAAACCGTGTTCACGTTTTGGTATTTTAATTATATTATGAGATTTAAGAACGATCGACTGCACACCTAGTGACACCAAGCGGCAGGAATATGCAATACCTGTGAAATCAAACAACGCCATATTGAGTTTGATTGTAAGATCATAATTGTTGAAATAGGCTTCATATAAATCCCAGACATGAAAAGAAAAACTAACTATGAAACGGAGGAAAAAATTCAAGTGAGATTAACGAGGCAAAAAGAATACTACATGAAAAGAAAGGAAATATTGGAGCAGAGAAAGAATATACTAGGGCGAATGAAAAACAAGGCAAGGACAGGAAGAGAAAATGAAAATAAAAAGCGTCTGGAACGATTGGAGAATTCAAAGTAAGTTATGAATTTCATGTAAACAAAGGAACAAAAGAACAACGAGAAGCACACTTCGTTAAGCTGAGGAAAAATTAATCACGACATTTGGCAAACGAAACCGAAGGGGCGCGAGGTAAACGTATAAATAAGTTAAGTTTCAATCGATATCTACATCTTAACAATTAAATTCTTTCTGATAAATATAGTAGTTTTACGACTGGCATACACAAATTCGCGGATCAAATTTGTTTTGTTGGTAAGAAACGGTTTCCAATTCCAGTATAGCTACTTCTCATTATTGGTTTTTAGAAACAATAATCGAGTTGATTTGCCTAACGTATTTACACTTGAGCTTATAGAGCCTGAAAAACCTTTCTTATGCAACCGGTGTAAAACATTTTACCAAATTAATCCAAAAGAATGCCCTTCAAGAGATTACTGGAACACTGGGTCCTGGAATTATATCAGATGAACTATTAAGTTTGTCAGCCGCAGAAAAACGCTTGATTTCCCATGTGATTCCTGTTATACAAATTATTAAATACGATGGAAGATTTAAGCAATATGGCTTAATATTACCTACAATATAAATTTTTAAATTTGATGGTAATGTTTGATGCAATTTGATACATAACAATTTGATCTTGTCATAATTATAAATTAATTTCACTAAAAGTATAAAATAAAAATACATAAATTTTTTTTATTTATACTCTTTTTTATATTGCGCACTGAAAAATATAAAATACATTTTTTGATATAAGAACATATCTGGATCTTAAGGAAAATTTTCATTAGATATAAACATGAATCTCTTTAAAAAAGATGCATGGCATATTATGTTGATTAAACAAGAATTTTTCAGACTATTTATAATGTAGTGAATAATTTAATCAACATACGCTATATATCTTTTTTAGAGAGATTTATAGTTATATTAATAAAAAATTTCCTTAGGATTCATATATTTTCTGATGCTCAAAAATTTCTTTTATAATTTCAGTGCGCTTTATAAAAATGGATAACAAATTAAGCAAGTTTTTAAATATTTTTATTATATGTCTCCTCCGTTGTCCATCATTAAACTTTCCGATTTGTACGACTGCTGTCAGCAGAATGCCGTATTAGAGCATATATTTCCACGCTCGTTCGTATTTTACTTAACTTTGTTACTTTGTTCGGAATATAGAGTTTTCGATTATATCATATTATATTTTCTCGTAAGAGAAGGATTATAAAATAAAACGTAATGATTTTACTTCACGTTTCTGACGTTCTTAAATACAACTGGTTAGAAAGAAACTAGAAAAAAATCTCATGGTGTTTCCCTTGCTATTTCTATCACTGAAAAAATAACAATATACATACGTATTTACTCGCGTAATTGCCTCACTTTTTTGCACGAACCTTTATACTAAAACAATGGTGGGGCAAATACGCGGTTATCCCATTACGTGTTAAAGTGTTCTTAGCAGAAATAATACCCTTTTATTTCCTCCTCACAATTCAGGTGTGGCAATTACGCGATGGAGGCAATTACGAGAGTAAATACGTATTCACCGGAATGAACTTACCTACGTTTAGTATTCTACGCCTTTCACAAATAAATACTCGAATCGCGAAGAAAGTTGACACTGCACTATGCAGCGATATTTTTGTTCCATTTTATGTATAAAGATCTTGGACGTTCTTTTATTATTGATCACAGCCAAAGAACGCTTCCACCATGGTATATTTTAGGCTGACGTGTTACTTTTGAATCTATGAGTGTTATTTGGGCATTACATCAGCAATGCAACCCCATAGTCGATGGGGACTGGAATTACTGAATTACGTTCCTTTTCTCGCTTCACAGTCGTGTTGCATCTTTAAAAGATAGATTGAATGGATTTCATCCGTATTTATCAGTAGCATTCAAAAAACATACCAAAAGTAGTTTCAGGTATCTTAATTTTTTGTTAGTTTTGCTGAAGTTATGACCGACACCTGCAAATAATTTTCACTGGGCTTAAATGAATTCCAAAGTTTCAGGAATTTTAAATTATACTTTAGCTTTGGTGTGTGTAATTTAAACAAAATAATTATCCGATGAAGTGATGAAGAATTCCATTTAAAGCTTTCATCTATCATCCCAGAAACCCAGAAATTATAGGCACCAAAATCCAAAATTTCGCATAAGAAATATCTCTTGTCTCTATGAAGGTTTGTGATAGAGGGATAGCTGTTAGAGATTGTGGAAGCGGTATTTGAGTGAATGCGGAAGTGATTGATGAGAATTTTTGAAAAACTGAACCGGAGTTAATAATGTCCCAGGATGAAAGGGAAAAAAATCCGTTAATAAGTTTGCTAGACAAAGAGTGATTACTGCAAAATGGCGACCGAATTCTGATTGGTCGGCGGCCATAGACTCGATCGCCAAATTGAATCGAATTAATTAAATCTGTCTGTGGCATTTGTTCCCTGTAAGAATATTAAATTCATTAAATAACTTATAAATTATGCTCTGTAAAGATGAGGAAAATATTTTGCATAATCCGTTATGTCATTTCTTAGTTACTTATTCATATCCTCTGTTTGCATTTTTAGATACATTTATACCGAACTCGTTAATCCGCTGTAATTCGGAAATATTTAAATGATCTTAATAAGAAATGCATATACGTTGAAATTTACATTAATTACCTGCAAGTATGGCAGTGGGTGTCATTGGAAAATATGGCGGCAAAAGAAGAAAAAAATATTTTTCTATTGTTCAAGACGTACTGTAGTATTACGATTTAGGTTCGTTTTAATATGTTTCAAAGATCACATTAGCAAAAACTCTTGCAATGATAAGCGTGCGTAAGAGAATGCATAAGATTTCTTGATATCTCTCTCTCTTTCTCTCTGAGAGAGAGTCTGCAAAGTAATAAGCCATTAGGGAGAAAAAGAGCACTTTGGCGCAAGAGAAGAGGAAAAAAAGGGAAGGATGTGTGATTGGAGATCGATGCAACAGTGTAGATTGAGAGCCGAAGATGATTATAGAAAATAGAGAATTTAATCACAGAAATGGAAAAGTAGCATTGAAAAAATAGAAAAGATATGGACTGCTGTAATAAGTAGTAGCAGGCGCATAGGCAAATCTATGGCAATATATTCATGTTAACTTCGCCTGATTTAATGCTTAACTAAATGTAATCAGTCGATTTCCTTCCAAGTCGCAATTTTTGAAAGTTACCAATTGTTATGGGGCAATCCGAACAGACGCGCATTTTCAACAACATCATAGTTCAGTTAAGTAGAACTCGGAACAGTGCCGAGATTCGTTCCTAAATGTCAAGGTAAAGAAATCTTGAAAAAAGTCCTAGGTTCGATTCCAAGGTAGTCATTTCCATTTCCCATATGATAACACGTAAAAATCGACTTTTCGACTTGCAGACTTTTATTCTTTTTGAGATCTAAATTAGAAAGAATTAACCTATGATCTTCGGATCTTGCCCGTTTTAAAGAAAAAACTATAAAATGTTTTATTCTTTTCATTTTATCCCGCCTATAGTTTGAAATTTTTCATGTTAAACGTTTAATTCACATATTTTTGGGAAATGTTGGTATTTTAACGGGTTGTTGCCTTGTCAACCAATTACATTGTTGAACATCGAAAACCTATAGTAATTTCAGTGTTATTTCAAAGTCAAGATATATTTATGTTCATTTTTATTTCACAAAAATCTTTCCCGTTGAATTTAAACGGGAATTTCCCTAGTTGTTTTTATAAATAATAAACAAAAATTGTTGATGATGAAGCCGGTGGAAGACGTCGGAAATGTAGTTCTGGCTACAGTGGTAAAAACTGGAAAAGTGCCAAATTATCTAATTTTTAAATGTAGCGTAGGAATATAAATAAAAATGAAAAGGTATTTTCCACTAAACACGAATTTATTCTACCAGTTTCACCTATTACAGCATTGCCTAAACAGGTAGATTAAATTCGTGTTTGATGGAAATTACAATTTTTGTTGTTATTTCTATTATGGAATCGATCCACAAAGTTGAGATTGAATAAGGCGAGAGAATTTTTGAACTAATTTTGAACTCGATTGAGGATTCATATTAAAAATTCTCTTTCATTGCATTTTATAAAGGCTTTAAATATATGATACCGACCATGCAGATAATGGCAGAAATGTAGAAACAATTGATATCCTCAGATTCGGGAGGAATATTTTGATGCACTCAGCCCTGACTTTGATTCGGAAGTTATATGATTTCATTCTTAGACAACATTGGAGGTAAGGTTTGCAAACAGGTATTCTAACAGGGTGTTACTTCAAAACCCCCAAAAAGTACAGAATTCGGAATATTTTGCGTAGAAAATTGGCATAAATTGGAAATATCTTGAGGTTTAATTTATAGTAAATCATTTTAATCAATTTAATATTATAATTTTATAAAAATATAAATTTAATGAGATATTTTAATGAAAGTGATTTTTTCAGCAATAAAAACAACTTTTGACACTATACATATTGTATAATTGTAAGTTTAGAATTTCATAACGGCTGTCATTTTTCTAAACAAGGCTGATACAGTTTATTTTAATCCAATAACCAAACTTTCTTATATAGTATCTCTATATGTTCTACTAGTAAAATATGTTGCATATATATATTTTATGATATACATTACAAAAGTGCTTTATAAGAAGAGTCTCACAGTCTCACGTCAGTTTCGACCTTAATAAGGATATTCGTTTGTTTTTCCTTTCAAACATTTTGTGAGAATGTTATGTATCGTATGTTTGGCCTTAACTTCTCACCACCTTAATTCACGAGGAATGGATTACCTTATGATGACATTCTTTTGATTTTAACAACGATATCATTAGAATTAATTTTTAAGCGAAGCAATAGTAGCGGAACGACTTATGGGCACGTCGACTCCGTCCGTTCGTATAATCTCAGAACCTATCGCGTGGATTTTAATGAAATTAAGTATTATCGATTCTTATTAAAATTTATCGACAAATTATGATTTTCAATTGCATTCGTCAATTAGAAATTCCGATTTCTATAAGCAGTTAAATAAACATATGTGTACTCATATCTCGTTAAATGGCGTCCGTCAAGCAACAACTAAATAGCATATTTTCCCCTCTCTAGCTCTTATATGAACTGTAAGGTATCAATTAAATGTTTATTCGGATAGAGGACAACATTTACCATAAAAACGTCCGCGGGACCACATAATTACGACTTATAGGTTAGGAGATAATCCATATGCCACATATTTTGTTTACAACGATCGCTACGAAAATTCTATCGGCGAACAACAATTTAAAATCCATATTTTCTCTCTCATGCTCTTATATGATCTATGAGGCATAGATTAAAAATTTCAATCCAATAGAGGAGATCATATTCTGAAAAAAAAACCCAAAACCATTTAATTATGACTTATATTTTCGGAGACAAAAATTCAATCTTTCCAAACCGTTTTATTCGCCTTTGAAATCTCCGTGCACTCAATATATGGAGTATACCTATCCTTGTTAATTATTTATTGCAGTCGACTTTGTAACCAAAATCGAATTTTCAACTTCTATCTTATTTTCAAATGTACTTAATCTTGAATGATTAAATACTTAACATTTTTATCGAAGCTTTTAAAATACATCATTCTCTGAAACGTCGACAGTCAGCTATTTCTCCTAGGCATATCAGATTCACCTTACGAGATAATGTTCCTTCCCTCAGTTCTGTATCTCTCTGAAGATAAACAGGAAGAACGCAGTCGTCCGCCCAATGGCACTTCTCTTGGCTCCCATTACCCTCGTCCCCTTACGAAGAAGAGCTGTGCTATTCTGTCGATGAGAGGGCGTCATCTGCTACTCCACGTCTCCTCTCGCTCGTATCTCATTCCCCTCGGGCTTTTAGGAGTGTCTCGTCGTGATCCGTGCGGCAATTGGTCGCTTGTTTGTGCGTGCAACTCAAGGATTCGATCGAAGAAACATTGCGAGGAAGTAAGTGAACTCGGGGAAAGTATTAAGAAGAGATGAAAGAAAGCTGGTTTAGAAAGGGCCGTAAAAACCATATAGGAAGAGATATAAAAGGACTTACGCTTTGACTTTTTGAATGGGAAAGTGGGATCGCAGATGCTCAGGGATGAGTGGAGAGTCCAAGTCAGCTTCAGATGAATCAAATCGACAAAAAAGGAAAGGGGTCTGATGAAAAAATAATAACATTTTTTAAACTCGTGCTGAAATATTATTTAATAATTGCATGCATAATTGTGCGTGATAAACTATTCAATGTATAATTAAAAACTTCTTAAAATGCGGTAAATTTTTAATATTAAATCTGATTGCCTTTCCCTCTACTCTGGTAACATAATAAATGCCTGTGTAAATTTGATGGCTTACTTACATCGTATCAACGATAGACCACATATCCAGAAAGTATAATAAGAACATTTATATTTTAAGGGGTAACGTGTATGACCGGAATCTCTCTGAAGTATTTAATATTGCTGAATTCATGTATGGTGTTTTGAGAGTCAGTTTGTAGTAGAGAAAGAATGGACCAAAAGGCGCAAAAAAAAGTTCGATAGAAAAATCGCTAGGAAAGAGAGACGCTATTGGTTCTTTTAACCAGATAAATCGGGCAGAATAATACAGGGTTTTATCTGAGTCACTATTGCACGTTTTGGCGGCTCGTTCGGTAACAATATAAATGTACACAGTGCGGAAAAAAGTAATGAGACTGAAATAAAATAAAAACAACAATGCATTACGCAACATGTTTATTACCAGTTTCCCTCAAAATAATCCCCGAGGAACTGAATACACAATTTACAGCGTTCTTAAAAACTTTAGAAAGACTTAAAAAACTCGTCTGCTGTGATGGTGTTCGGTTCTGCCATCACCTTCTTCTGAATGTCATCAATCGTATCAAATCGGGGACCTTTCAATCACAATTTCAACTTGGGAAACAGAAAAAAGTCTGCTGGAGCCAGGTCGGGGAAATAAGGAGGGTGATTGAGCACTGGAATCGAAGAATGTGATTAGCATGGTTATGATGCGTGATTTCTGGGAACGAACATTTTTCTCACCAAGAACTGGGTGATCGCCATTTGTCTTTTGGTCTCTGAGGACCATACTGGAAACACCATGACTCGTCTCCAGTAATGATGGTGTTCAGAAAACCAGGTTTACCGTCAGATGTTTACAGAAAATCTTTTCAGGCATCCAGTCTGCGTTTTTACTCATCATGCAAGAGTGTGGCACAAACTTCGAACAAATTTTTCTGTTACCCAAGTTTGTGGTAATTGTGGACCTTATCGATTCCTTATTCACATTTAGTTCACTTTACATCATTCTGAGTTGATGGAATAAAGTGATCCGAAGATCTTTTGCAGACAGGCATAAGCTGTAAAGGAGGGAATAATTTTGAAACGAGAAAAAAGTCTGCTATGACCGGGAATCGAACCCGGGTCTTCCATTTGCCGGGCGGATATTCTACCACTGAACTATCTTAGCAGATCAATTTTCTCGTTTCTGAACGCGGATGTTTTCTTGGTTGGGACGGAACTAGCCAAGCTAGTATCAAACTGCCCCAACGGATGTCCTCAAATAGATACACCGAAGAAAACTCCTCCCTCTCAAATGGTGAGATTGCCAAGCAAGAAATTGATGGAATAATTCCATCCAGGAATTTTTTTCGGTGTATCTCTTTGAGGACATCCGTTGGGGCAGTTTGATACTAGGTTGGCTAGTTCCGTCCCAACCAAGAAAACATCCGCATTCAGAAACGAGAAAAATGATCTATTAAGATAGTTCAGTGGTAGAATATCCGCCCGGCAAGTGGAAGACCCGGGTTCGATTCCCGGTCATAGCAGACTTTTTTCTCGTTTCAAAATTATTCCCAACATTACAGCTTATGCCTGTCTGCATAGGATCTTTAGATCGCTTTATTCCATACGCTGTAAAGTTGGGAATAATTTTGAAACGAGAAAAATGTCTGCTATGACCGGGAATCAAACCCGGGTCTTCCACTTGCCCTGCGGATATTCTACTACTGAACTCTAGTAGTAGATCAATTTTCTCGTTTCTGAACGCGGATGTTTTCTTAGTTGGAAGGGAATTTCTTGTTTGGCAATCTCACCATTTGAGAGGGAGGAATTTTCTTCGATGTATCTCTTCGAGGACATCCGTTGGGGCAGTTTGATACTAGCTTGGCTAGTTCCGTCCCAACCAAGAAAACATCCGCGTTTAGAGACGAGAAAATTGATCTGCTACGATAGTTCAGTGGTAGAATATCCACCCGAAAAGTGGAAGACCCGGGTTCGATTCCCGGTCATAGCAGACTTTTTTCTCGTTTCAAAATTATTCCCATCATTCTTAGTGTCAATCGGCGGTCTCTTGCGAGTAAATTGCGCACTTTGTTTACCAATTCTGAATTGGAGGTCGTTTTCGATCGTCCATTGCGTCATCATTCACATCGTCTCTGTTCTCTTTAAAACGCTTATACCATCGAAATGCTTGTGCTCGGGACAGAGCCTCATCTCCATAAGCCGTTCGTAATATTTTATGTTTTTCGGTGGGACTTTTTTTAAGTTGTACACGTTCCATTGTGCAGTTTCTGATGACGTAGTAACACACGATGCACAAAACACGTCCAAACGAGACAACAACGCAATCCCAACTGGTTACGTTTGGCGGAACTGCCAAAGTTACACTTCAATGCGTCTATTGCGACCTCTCGCGGAACGATACTCGTACTAAATATTTTTATTTTATTTCAGTCTCATTACTTTTTTGCCGCATTTTGTAAGCATTATATCTCCCGTTATACACAACACGAACTTCAGACTTGCATGGATAATTGTCATTGAACACACTTCTACCACAAGTCATGAAGTAACCATACTATCAAATTATTAAATGAAATTATGAAATTGAACTTTGTAATAACGCCAATTTATTGTGCAGAAATACGATCCGGGTATCAGCAATTAAACTTCATATTCAGGTACAAACAGCCTGTTAATATAAGAATATTGATAATCTCATGGATGTTAACTTCGTATGTCGTTTTTGAAAATTGTGTTTTATTTTACAATAAGTGAGTTATTTTACAATAAAATATAAGTAACAAATTAAATTTGCATAAACGGTTGCCCCACGATATTTCAAATTTGCTCTCGTTACGCAGCAAATTACAATGCTTATATAATTCGTATTTAAGAAAGTAGAACATCGAGTCGGGGTGTAAATGCATCTATTCGGAATGATAGGGTTAAAGATAAGATTGCATTAAGGTTGGAAATAACAGGAAGAGAGTTGACTTTGATTGGAAGAGGGAGAAAGGAGAGAGAGGGGGGTTTGATTGGAGAGAGAGAGAAGGAAGGAGGAATGGAGAGAGATGGGCCGGAATGCGGAAGGGCCTCTGGAGATGAAGACGAATGGGTTTGATGTAAACCCCGCGAAGAGGAGAACGGCTAAGCAGGAGGAAGATTAATCACTGCGTCATTCTTCTCACACGTGTAGCGTCCTCCGTAGTGATTAGCGAGGGCGACTGAGGGAATACGGAATTGAAAACCTGGCACTTGAGACGTCGTGCGGTGTTGTTGAAAATTGTGAATCAGGAAATTGCCCTTGCCCCGAGTCCCGTTACTCCGGAATGGAGCTACGAGAGGTCGCTTTGGCTTGACCTAAAGGGTCCTTTGTAGAGAAGTTCTCGAGTTTGCATTTCTGTGAGAGCGCAATTTGAAAGCGGTAAAGCGACGCCGTTTTATTCGAGTAAATCTCAGACGAAGCTATTTTTGATAGATAAAAGGAATATATTAAATATTGGCTTTAGACGAATTTTGTCGTAGAGATGAAACTAAGCCTTTAGCGCAATAGAATGTTTAAGAAGTAGTTGAACGGTTTATCGAAGCAATCGAAAAATCACATGTTAAAAAGTATTGTTTCACGAATATTAATTCCAAATTAATATTGCTGTCGTGCACAACATGGAAAGATTAAATGATACAGGAAAACACAATAAGTTCGAAGTTAAGGGAGATTTTGCTGTAATTATTGCACATAAAAGTTAATAGCATTTGATCGAATAAAATGCCTCTGCATGGCTCACATATTTTTTTGGGACAGACGAACCTGTAATAATACATCCTATTTAAATTCTACGAAATTATGTCACCAGCTCTAAAGAAAACTATTCAAATGAAATCAATTAAGTTGGGTTTATTGTTTTTCGTCGGAAGCTTTTTTATATATATAAAAACAGGATTAGGAGACTTCGAAAAAACATCTTTCTCTCCGTTGGATTTCCATGTCATAGACATCTACTTCTTTCAAGAGAGGCAACCACCCCACAGCCATTTCGCCTTGGATTTCCAATTCTCCATTCCCTCGGAAAAATCTTCCACTCCTGAATCAACTCCTAGTCTCCGCTCTTTCTCTCTCCCCCTCCTCTCTCACACGAGATGCCATCCTTCCCTCTCAAACTCTCCCTCCTTCCCGCCTCCTCCACTTCTTCCCTTCACCTCATTCATCTCAATTTCCTCGTCGCTTTGAGAACGGAAGGAGTTCCCTTTCTTCCATCCCATCCATCCTCCTCTCCAACCCTTCCGCTTCCTGTTACATTCCTATCTCTCTCTCTTTCTCATTCCTTCTTCATCCATCCACTTTCGCTCCGCTAAGAAATGGCCCCCACTCCTCACCGTTGCCTATTTGATTTTCGCTTTTAAAATCCGATCAGTGGTGCCAATATCAAGAGATGGAATAAAATGAGATATTTGCGGAATTCTGCCCGATGTTCTGACGGCATTCGCCGAAACCTCTCTGTCGAGAAATGCACTGAATCGATAGTTCTCTTTTCATATAATGCTCTTATTTTAAAAAAATATTATTAAATAATAAATGTGAACGCGATACGTATAAATGAAATTCTGTACCTTAATTCGCCACCAAATATTTTATTTTATTTACCATAGAAATGCAGGTATTCCATTGATAGCAGTTATTAATTATTATGACCAAACGATTTTCATTAATTGATAAAAAATAGGAATCTGTAACTCGTCTAAATACACTCTACGTTTTAATTGTCTGATTAATGACGAAAGTTGTAATTTTTTACTAGCCGCTGACTTTATGGTGTCATTAAATTTCTATTCTATATCTATGAAAGTACGACATTGTGTTGAGAGTTTAATTTTATTTAAAGTCCTTTAATATGAAATTGTAACTAATATAAAATAATAACATAAAAGAATAAATGCTGAGGAGCAATAACTTTTATCTTAGTAATTTTTCACGGTGAAAATTAATTCTCACATTTTTGTTGTCATGTATTTAAGTTTTGAAATAAAAATATTTCTACGGCACTAGAGTTCCTCGTTTTCAACATTGTATTTTAGTGTTTCATAATTAATACGTACAAAATACTGCGGCCGATTCTTGTGGCGAAAACATTATAAAATCTTTTATAGTTTCAAATATTAAATTACAATGGAGTGTAATATCAAATATCTGTATTGTATCGGGATTTGAACCAAGATGTCCCACTTTCAGATTGATTTTTATTCAGTATCACTCTATACTCTCATATTTGGATCTATCTGGTGACGAAAGGCTACAAAAGTGGTAAACACATTGTATCCTCACTGAGGCACTTGATTCTTTTCTTATATATATGTAAAATCATTGGTTGTTTTCTTATTATTACAGATAAACCAAAGCGGTAAAGCTTCTTCTCTCAAATGAGTTAAAGATTGTAACAGAGCTAATCATAAGTAGGGTATGAATTTTTCGGGTTTAAAAATAAATTCATTCGGAGGGTAAATATCGGATTTTATTATTTTCCTTTTTATTCGGGTTAAAATCGGGTATAAATAAGTTACAGATTTTTCGAGGTTTTAAAAAAATTCAATCTCGGGTAATTTTCGGGTTTTATTATTTTGTAATTCGGCTAAAATGATTTTTAAATAAAAATCTTTTTTTTATTAAAAAGTTGTATTTAGCATTAATATTCACTACAATAACATTTGCATAGCCAGTGCGTCTTCAGTAGTATTACTCCTATCCTGAGTTTGCAAATGACCCAAATGGGAAAATGAACGCTCAACACCATAGCTACCTGTGGGCATACATAGTAGTGTTAAGTCAAACTTATTTAATTTAGGATATCGGACTCCAGCATAAACCCAAAACTTAATAATATCCAAATTTTTGTTTAGAGGCGTTGCCTCTCATAAACAGGCTGTAAATTCGGATTTTATCTGCTCATCCACCTCATCATGTGTGCCCAAAAATTCCCATTTGTATCTGGGTCATGCATAGATTTATTAAAAGGATTTAATACGAATATTATTTTCCAGAAAGATTTAACGGATGTATTAACATTGTTTATTGTAGCAATCCATTTTGAAGAAAGAACTTCCAAAATTTCTTTTATAGCCGGAATGATTTTTGTTGTATTAGCTAATGTTCTCAGAACAGTTGCACATTCACCTGTTACAATGAGAATAAATAGACTGATCACGAACATCTTGTACTTACTCAAGTGCTTGAGGTGCCTACAAGCGCCAGAATAGAAATTCTGTTACGAAATCTAAAAAAAAATGTTTACAGAAAACTAATAATTTCGGGTTTTTTCTAGGTTTACCCGAAATTTAAAAAAGGCAATCGGAGAGTAAAAATCTGGTAAAAATCGGGTAAAACCCGAAAAATCCATACTCTAATAAAAAGTTATTTTAGGCGTATAAGATCTAAGTCTCGAGTCCGTAGCAGGATTATGATCTATTTTGATGGGAAAAAATGTGACACTGAAAAACGTGTAAATAAACATGAAGAAATATCACAATCAAATACAACTCGCCAATAAAAGGAAGCAGACGATAGCAGGTGGCGGCTGTTGTGAGTGATGTAATAGTGGAGGTTTAAAGTGCTGTAGGGTGGTCTTGGCCTAACGTAAGTTCCGCGGGCAAGGGGAAAAAATTTCTCAAGTGTGCTCAAATTGTATCACGCGAGATCTCCCTATCATCTCCACTCTACAATATCCACTCCACTCTCATCTCTTTTACAGTAGTACTACAACGCACAGCATAAGAGGCAATGAGAAACTGAATGGTCGCCTTGTGGTGTATTGGAGAACTTTCTTGCGTTTGTATTGCTCTGGCCGCATAACCGCATAAGAGCGAATCAAAGACGCATAAAAAGAAATTCCGGTAGCAATAAGTTTGTCGCATAACAGCGATTTCGTATAAAGCGAATCCGCATAAAGAGAGGGAAACTTGTGCTTGTATATTTACCCTCACATTTACCAAAATATCGTTTTACATTTTAAAGAATTTAGCTATCAGTTGGCATGAAGTAGTTCTGCTACGCTTACTCATGGACTATAGTGAGGTGACCTTCAAAATATTGGTCATATTACATTGAATGTGCTACACTTGACACTTAAGTGTACATCACATATCCAGGACACAGTTTGGCTTCCTTTTTTTTCAGGCTGCCGATGCACTGTTCAATCTGCAGATTCTTCAGCTATGCCGTGACCAGTTCTTACCGGATTAAGCTAACCGTGCGTCTGGGCTGCCGTTCCCAGCTAAGTAATTCGTCTTCTCATCAGCGGAAGATGGTCTTATTCTCCTGTAGCAGCAATGGGACGTTTATGGCGGTCCCACGGTATGGGGTATTGTCCCGGTCTTCGCAAGGCTTTTGTGGTTTTATTCATTAGGTTGGCAAAGAATTTGACGGCAGTTTGTTGAAGATATTCCCGGAGCGATGTCAAACTCGTGAGAGCATCAAGAGTCTCATTATGCGGGACTCATCCCTGGCTCAGGATCGTCCGAAGGCAGCTTCTTTCCGCTACTTCTATGGCGTGCCAGTCTTTGGCAGATAGTCTCCCACTCCATGCGGGAGAGGCATGTGTCAACACAGGTCTCAGAGTAGAGAGATAAAGAAGATGTTTCCTCTTTTCCGAGACTGTCAAAGACCGTAGAAGCAGGCTCAACGCGATCTTTGATCCAAGTATTTTATGGGCAGCCTGGGTGGCATGCTTCGTCAAAGAGAGTTTTTTGTCCATATTGAAGCCAAGGTATGTGATGTCATAGCTCCAAGGAACTTCAGTATAGTCCATAGTCAAATGATCAGGGTTTCCGTGCGGCCCATGAAGAAAATAACCTTCCGGGTCTTGGCTGGATTAACTTCTCTGTGCCAACGGGAGTACATTCAAGTAAGGTATTCGTCGTCCATTGAAGGTAACGGACTGCCGCAGACTTCTTTGTTGACCTAGTAACTATCGCCACACCTTCCGCGTAGAGCGCCGAAATGGTATTCCACCCAAAGTCTATAGGGATGTCAGCAGTATAAACGTCGTCCTGGAGCGGACCCAGGACCGAACCTTGCGGAACACCCGCCTCGATGATCTTCTCACTGGACGTCACTCTATTCCAGGAAACGTGGAATGTCCGGTCGCTGAGGTAATCCGCAATCAGGAAGCGCTGCCAGGTCGGGAAATTAAAAATCCGAAGCTTATAGACAAGGCTGGCGTACCAAACCTAATCAAAAGATTTGTTAACGTCAAAAAACTCTCCCGTAGACACAGCTCGGCGATTAAACCCGTCCGTGATAAAGTCACAGACTCTCAAAAGCTGGTGGGTCGTCGCGTGCTCGGAGAGGAATCCGAATTGCTCCTCCGGCAGGATGTCATGCTCAGAAGAAGAAAGGCTGAATAATCCTTTCTGCAAGCTTGGCAAGGCCATTCAGCAGCGAGATAGTGCGGAAGTTGACCGGATTGTTGGCCGGCTTCGGGATGAAAATCACACGAGCCTTCTTCCACGGAGACGGGAAGTGACCCAACCAGAGACCGGAGTTAATCACGGCATAAATCCTCGGGGAAGATTCAGTAGAACTTTGTTCTTGAGTCTATCAGCTCCTGGGACCTTCCTCAGGCGAAGTTTCCGCAGAGCCAAAGTTACATCTGCTTTGAGAATCGTGGGAGCGCCGTCTGAGTCCTCCTGGGTGTCATCCTTCAAATGAAAAGGAAGATCTAGGCCAGGGCTGATTCGTAAGACCGTCTGGAGAGAGCCAGCCATAAGCTCAGCCTTCTCCTTGGGGAGGCAGGCAGTTGTAGTCCCGAATGAAATGGGCGGGTGGGAAGTCAAAGAAGAACGTAGTAATCTGGCCATCTTCCAAAGCGAGCCATCACCCGGTGTCAGGAAAGAAAACAGCTTCTCCCAGGATTTGGTCCGGAAACTAGCAATGGCCTCATTCAATTCACGCTGAAGACACCGGAGCTGAGACCTCGCCGCTGGGTCCCCGGTACATTGAAATAATATCCTAACGGATTTCTTCTCCCTAATCTTCTGGAGAATAAGTGCAGGAAGGTTGAGATAGTCCGGGTGAGAATATATACGCCGCGGGATGAAGGCCATTGTAGCAGATTGCAATTTCTCTGTCATAAACGTGGTGTAGGTGTCAATCTCGGTGGCCGTATTCAGCTCCTGAGGGGAGTCCGGAAGACTATAAAACATCTGCTTCCTGAAGAGGTTCCAATCGGCTCCGTGGAAGAAAAGATGGTCAGCCGGTGGAGTAATCTTTGGTTTAGCTCCGAAGTAACCCACACCGCAACTTGATCGCTCTCCAGGTAGCAAAGGGAAGCAACATTAAAAGAAGAGTTTAATCAATCCTTTGCTCAGGATTATGTCGATAACATCACCCGAGCCGTCCTGCTTATACCGTGTCAGACCGAAGGGGCCAGACAGCCGGACGTTGTCAGTGTCAGCCCAGTTGTGCAGGTGAATGCCTCTATAGTTATCGATCCGAGAGTTCCAAGTTGTATGCCGTGCATTAAAGTCCACTCCGGCAATGTTGGGAAGGCCGAAAGAGAAGACAGAGTCCAAATGCCCTTGGTTAAATACATTCCTGGGTGGAATGTAGCAGGAGGCCACAAGAATGTCGCCAACGTCGGTTGTCAATACAGCAGCCGTCGCCTCCAGACTGCGTGGGAGGAAGTGGTGACTCGTTGGCCTGAAGGATTGGTGGATCAGCAGTGCGGTGCCGCCTCCAGCAAGCGGACGGTCCGTATAGATGATCTGGAAGCCAGGCACGGACCACCTTTGGTGGGGCTTCAGGAAAGTCTCCTATATAAGGGCAATCTGGACATCCTGATTACGCAGAAATGCTAAGAGTTCGGGTGTCTTCCTATAAATGGGAGCAGCTGCATTCCAGCTGGCGAGGACGAGCGACCGTGAGAGACGACTATTTGGCGCCATTTATGGTTATCCTGGTCAGTTGGTTGAGAACGGTGGACGGTGGAGTTGTTGCTGGAGGACCTGGGTGACGGAAGAAAGAAATTCCAGGAGCGTGACAAGAAGTCCTTGTTGATTCTTTTTTTACGGGAGTCTACGCTGTCAGCTGCTGACGGCGGCGAAGAGATCGGAGAGGATCCCGAAGTTCCTTGGCCGCTTTTTGTTTCTATGCAGCGGCCGATGGCAGAGACGGGAAACCTCCCTGTTAGGATGCAGAAACTGTCTGCTGACGGGGCCGAGCGGCCGGCTGTTTCCACCTCTTCTTCTTCCAGGCGGAGGTTACCGGTTGAAAAGATCGCTGCAGAGGTTGCTGCGGTGGTTATTACCCCTGCTGATGGGCTGATGGCCTTGGTCTGCGTCTAGGAACTTCATTTTTAGTCTCTCTTTGTTCCTTGGCGAGCTTATAATGTGGGTAAGAGGCAGACATAGCCGTTTGCTCGCCTCCGCAGTTGCAGCATGTTGGCGGAGTGTCCAGTGGCTTTGTGCAGTCCCTGCCTTGATGGTTACCGGCACATTTGTAGCAATCGCTGCAGCTAGGCAGTGGAGCAAGCCGTGGCGGAAACGAATGCAGGGGAAACACATGGGCTTCTCATGGCGATAAGGACGGATGCTTATACTGGATTGGCCGAGGTATCGACGACCACAGATATCCGATGGCTTCCATTCGGAATGCGATTCAATGGTTGCAACGAAGAGGGGGTCTGACTTCTTTGCCTTGCTGGTAATGGACCTGGACGACTGGCAGCCCCTGATCAATCAAGTCCTCCAGCACGCCGTCAGGAGTGGCTGATTCATGGAGACCACGGATCACAAAGCTGGCAGATTACTCCTCCGCAGTCGCCCATGTGAAGATTTGAGCCCTCTCAGACCTCAGTTTGTCTCTGACCCTGATGTAATCCTCAATTGATACCAGCATAAGTTTGGACGAATTCCTCTGGTGAGAGAGGGTAAAATTCTGAATCCCCGATATCTCGCTGCCGAGTTTCCCGAGGTTTTTGAGATCTACGATGTCGTAGATGATGAGCCGTGGCGGTTTCCTTGCTTAGGACGGCAGAAGGGGGGTCCGTGGCGTCCATATCCTCCTCCGTGGCAGCCGGTTGGGATGACTGAGTGACGTCCGTTTCGGCTACACCGAGGAGTGGAGCGTACCTATTGGAAGTAGGCACATTGGCGGTTTCCTTTTCGGCAGAAGTCTTTTGCCGCTTCTGCACGGCCTGCTCAGCTGTTAGGAAGGGCAGAGGACGGCGTTCCGCAAGACGCGGATCTCGAGAATGAGCGTTGTTAGTCCCCACTTCGGAGGGTGTCCAGCCAGTCGCCTGATGGGAGGCGTTAGCTGAGGGTAGACGAGGATCCATGCCTTCTTATTGAAAGAGGATCCTACTTTTGCAGCCGCTCCAGCGTTGGAAGACAGTAAATGTTCCTGATGCTACGTAAAAGCACACTCTCGTGCTGAACTTGATGCCACGAGGGAAGCTAAGCAACTCTCTCTAGTCGGCGTTCACCGACGGCACCGACGACTCCCCACATTCACCTTGCTGTGAGAACATTGAAGGTCGATTTCTTTCGAGCGTAGAACATGATAGTGGGATATATATCTTTGGCATCTATACATTTCGTCTGTGATCGATTTTAAAGTGTAGCAAATGATTATTTGAGGGTTTAATGTGGCATTTCAGGGCCCTTATTAATGCGCAACTGAAACATGGCGGTATTTGCATATAATGTATTCCTCTGCAGTTACGATCGATTATTTGCGGAATTGTGCGTATTTGGTTGCTACAATTTTAACGAGATTCGGAAAAGTAACGCTCCAACGCATCGGAACAGTTCGTTCGTTTAAGAGACAATCAGTTTGGGATTAGCGAAGAATATACATGTTTTTTTAGACGTCCACCGCGAGCCATATTCCCTTTGAGTGCGCACTGTTGCCCAGCGCCCCCTTTCCTCCCCACCCCCTGCTCCCTTCCCTCCCCACCCCCTGCTCCCTTTCCTCCCCACCCTCTGCTCCCTTCCCTCCCCAGACCCCTGCCTCCTCCCCACCCTCTGCCCCCTGCCTCCTCCCCACCCTCTGCCCTCTTTCTCCCCACCCCCTGCCCTCTTTCTCCCTCCCGCCCTCCCCGGTTTCCCCTCCGCGCTGCGTTTTCCATCCATCCCTCACCAATTCTCCCGTTTAATTCTTTCTCTCATCCTTATCTCTCTCTCCTCCCGTCCTGAATAGACGAAATGTTTGCCCTTTCGCGAGAGAAAAAGGAAGCATTTCGAAATGTATAAAAAAATTAGGATCGGAAAATCGTATCGGAAGTTGATGAAAAAGCCGTTATTAAGGGAGCGCTCTCATGAGATTCTGTTTTCAGGATCTCATACCGAGACATGCCGGAGTGAAAGCATCCACTCCGAGAATGTTTGAAAGGACGAAAAATGTGTCTGTCACGGATTAATTACGTTTTCTCTCCGTTTTTGCGACATGTATTTAATGAAATCATCCTTCGTGATCGGAAAATTTGAAAAAAATAAATAAATAAAACATTTTTTACTTAAAGCAATATTTGTTTTTAGGTTCCCTTCCGAATGAGGTTGATATTTGAATAAAAATTCTGCCGCAACTACGAATTCAAAAATCTATGAGGAATAGAAAAAAATAGCAGCAAATAAAATTTAGATGAAAGGGAGCTTCTCATACCTATTATACTTGCAACTTCTTTCTTAGATTACAATATCCAACATCAAAGGATATTTCATAAATATTTTTACTTTGAGCAAGTCGTTATTAAGAGATCAGGCTGGGAGGTGCCTATAGTGAATAAATCCTTTAAAACCTCGGCGGATCGTTGGGCATCAATATCAATCTTCTCTTTGAATGGAACCCTGACGTAAAAATTGAATGCCGTTCAATCAGAAGATTTGTTTACCAATAGGGAAAACAGTAACTGCGTGAAAAATGGAATTGAGCAGGAAGATGTCAAATAAAAATAAAATTAGGTTTCCGTTATGTTTGTCTTTTCGAGAAAGGATTTAACGCTCTTTCATTTAATTAATTTTATTTCTTCTACCTATAAAATACCTGGCACCATCAGTATTAAAACTAAAAATTTTGTCTCGTTGGAAAACATCTTGATTATTTAACAGAAATGTAATTCTTTCCACCGCTAAATATTTACGTACCAATTTTTGAATCTCGTATTTAAAAAAAATGTCTAAATAACTTAGGTACTCTGTCAAACAACCGCATACATAGGAATGTGATAATTAGAATAATGTTTGGAACTTGAGCTGCCATGCTTTTAACTTGTTAACAGCTCAGTTGTTGTTTGTGTAACGTAGAATAAAGGAAAATTAGACGGATAAAGGTGAAAAGAGAATTACGTTTTATAGAGAATATTTTAGCTGGACTTGCAGATCAAGTGGGGAAGGGAGAGAGAAGCAATCGCTTCGACGAGGCGATGCAGTTGTCTAATAGAGGGGGAGAGGTGACTCGGGGATAGAGTGATATAATTGAAGGTTAAAGAAAGTGGTTTTAAGGTCGATTGGTGTGATTTAACCCTTGAGCACGGTCGCCTATTTTACAAACGAGATCCAGATCGCTGGATGTCAAACACCCAGTCCTTTCTTAGTTTTTTGGATGGATTTAACATTCAGGACAATGTACCTGTTATTGTAAAATTAATATAAGTATATAATAAACATAAAAAGGAAAAACCGATGTATTTTTGTGTTCACCATTGTCTCCGGCGTGATTTTTATCAGTGTTATTTTTTGTTTATTTGCGTATATTTTTATTTATATATATTTTTCTGAACTGAATCGGAAAAAACAATATTCAATATGTAGAAAAATACCAACCAATTATGTGGATTCAAAGAATAAGAAATAAAACTGCCCTTTGATGTACATATGTATTTAATATTTTTTTAAATTACGCAAGCACGGTCGGTGGGTGTAATGCACCCAGAGCTCTGACAAATAATTTTTTTTGATTGTTTAAAGGCTGAAATCTCGCTAAAATCCATCACTAATCCCTCAGAACATTTCAAAACTCAGCTAGAAATCGAATGAAGTTATCAGCACTTCGGAAAAGAAAAATATTGGCATTTAAAAATGCTCTGGATGTGATACACCCAAGCGACCGTGCTCAAGGGTTAAATGGGAAAAGCTTTTGATGATACGTCACAAACCTCGTCATCATGTTTGCATGCATACGTGTCAAAAATGTTTTGTTAAATTTAGCCAAACATTGCACGGTGCGTTTAAAATGCACAAAGGTCAATAATTCTAAATTTTTCTGAATTAACGAAATTGCTCTGGCATGACGAATTTCGATCTGCAATTGGTTGCTTATTGCATTTCTGGAATTCTATGAAATTAAATGTGTATTTTCTGTGGTTTCTGTGATAGGATATTTTCAAAGCGATACCATTATATATAGACGTATTTTACAGAGGAGGAGGAGGATATAACATACATATAACATATAGGAGGATACTAATGTTTAGGCATTTCAAGATAAGCTGGAGATTCGAAATTTTTTTCTTAGTTAGTATTTTGTGCAAAACCGAATAGAAAAAACGAAAAATCTTGAGAAAGTGCAACAATGCGGCCGCTAAAAATTCGCAATTGTTTAAACAAATTTTCAAGGTTTATGTATTTACGAATGTACTACGGAGCTGAAATTTTTTTATAGGTAGTATTTGTAAAAAAACGAAATAGAGATTATAGAAATTTTGATATTTTAATTTGTTTGGCAGTTAAAAATTTTTAAAATTTAAACAAATAGGTAAATGTTTAGATAATACGGGGCGAGTTAGAGAGCTGAAATATTTAAGTTATTTAGAGTATGATTATGTAAACGAATAAACATCTCAATGTATCCATGAAATTCCTATAGCGGTCGTTAAAAATTATTAAAATTATACATTTAGATAAATGTTATTTAATTTTTAAATCTCCAGCAAATATAAAATTTTGCAGAAATGTGTGGCATTATTAACCCAATGTGTAAAAGGTATAATATTAGTAAAATTGCAAAAAATAACGATTGTTTTACTCCATTATTGTTCCATAGGGAAAACACGAAAATCGGTCCCGAGGAGAAATCTTTTGAACTAAAGAAATATTTTCCATGATGAAATATCTTTCCGGAATCTCAATGTTTTTTCAAGGTGAGATGTAATGCTTGCAGTATGCAAGCACCTTCTACTAGTTCTTAATATGTCTCACATTTTATGAAACGATAGCATAATGTGACTCTGCTAATTTGTCAGTAGATATGTACTCTTATCTCTATGCAAGTAAAGCTTTTAGGCGCTTCCTGATGCAATTAATTGCTGAAATGGTGTGCACTCATAGGCGAATGTAGCTGACAAAAAATCTAAAATCTCAGAAAAAGTTCCGGGTTCGATTCCAGGAATCCTTTTTATTTCATCTGATTACCTTTGGAGCGAGTGAGGATATTTTTAATCTGCATTTAAAAATTGGTTAAAATACAGATGCGAACTTGAAATTCGAAGCTATGTACCGAAAATAAAATGGTTAATTTTTATTGCTGAGAGATTTTAAATTCGTTTCGAATAATTTTATTTAAAAACTGCAATTTTTCTCCTTTTTTACGATGATACATTTTCACTACTATGGGAGAAACCATAGTCACCACATTTGTAAGCCCATAGATTTTACTTGGGGACTATTTAAATTCGTTTTTTTAAAGCTCAAACAATTTAATTTTGTTTTTATTACAGTTATATATACGTTGCTGATTTCATTTTCAACCTCATTTTCGCGTAGCGTTAATTTGTTTGATAAAAACGTTTTGGCGTTCTACATAAACGTTTAAATCATTTTACTATAATAAGAAATATATTGTTAGCATTTATTCTGCAATAGTCTTCAAATTTTTCAAATGAATCGTTTATTTTTATTTCATGTTGCGCTTTTGAATTAACTGTTAGTTAAAAGATGTACAAAGAGAAATATTCAAATTTTAATTTAAAACTGCATTTATGACTACTCGTCATTTTTATAGTTCATTATCACTAATTAAGATAAATGTAAGCAGCATGTGCAGCAAAAAAGTCAATGATAACAATTCATAACATGTAAAACATAAGATATTCTGTATAGGTATCCAGATAAGCGTTTTCAAAACAGTGAGATGAGTCGCGAGATATACGCAAACTTCCAAAAATAACTCATACAAACGTATGATAATATTTAAAGTTGTTCATGTACATATAAAAAGTTATGAAAATGAACGAAGTAAAGTTTATATTTTAGAAAAACTGTAAATTGACTTGTATAATGAATAGGTGTGAGATGGAGGATATTTTCAGAAACTTATTCAAGAACTAACGTCTACAACAAGCTCACAGATGAGCATCAAAATTTAATGTTATGAACAGTCCCTTCTTAGCTGAGGTCAGTATATCAAACTATTTTTATTGTATCCATAAACCATGCTATCACTGCATTATGCGTTTAAATCACCATTTAATCTACATGCATCGTAAATTGTTGTTTGTTTGCACTGCAGATCTCTTGAGTACGCTCACACTGCCTTTTGTAAAGCGTATATATTGAGCTACCAGAGGGCCCCCGTGTGTGTATCCTAAAAATACGGCGATATACCTATAGCTACCTAACAAAGCTTTGAGTGCGATTAAGGGGAATGTGATTTGTCATTTTGAATTATACTTGATTACAGCTTACAAAATTCTAGGTTGTGAAATACAGAAAATGTGATTAATTACAAAATTAAATATATTATTTTAGATGCCGACGAGACATTGATGTTTTGCCTGTTCTTTCCGCTTCGATTACTTGTTGATAAGGATTGAAATCACTCTTTCGCAGTATTAATCGGATGCCTGGAGAAACGTGACTTTTAACATTCAGAGAGCAATAAAAGCGTGCTGCATCATAATATGAAACTGTCGTGAAATATATTGCCACAGAAGATGAAAATGACGCAATAACTCTCTAAAGGCCTAAACGTTATGTTTTCATCAGTATCGCGAACTTCACTATAGGTGATTCTCCTCTGCATCTAAAAACAATCAAGTTGTTGACTAACAACTGCATATTTTTTACTGTAATTACAAAATAAAGGGGATCGAAACATATTTAATATTTTATTTACAACGGTTGATTAGATATATTTTCTATCTATTGAAAGGTCTTCAAAATAATATTGTCGCGGGTTTGAATCCTGATGTGGACATTTTTGTGCTCGTCATCACTATTGTTGGTCGTTCATTGATTTCAACGTGAGGGTATGTTTATGAGCTATACGAAAGATAAAAGAGAACAATTTAATGGTGAAGAAACAATTTATTAAATCAAACAAAATGAAAAATATGGAAAAATATTTGTAATAATTACTTTTGCTAATTTCCACAAATGAATGAGAAACAAAAGTTTTTATTAAAAACATTTTTTGTACTGTTAATTTTGTTTGATTATGGAATTCCACAAAGTTTCGGCCTCGTCCATCATCTTTGATTTATTAAATCTCCAAAATTCGTTCGGGTTTTACGTAGTTCATGGTAAAGGATTATACCAATCGCCAGAAGTAGATTTCATATTATTAATATTAAATATTTCAGATTAGGAATTAATACTTATGGAATGCTATTACTCGGTATTCCTCGCACGGACCAATCCATAGTTGATTCAAACCTCTCTTCATAAGAGATATCCACGACCTGCATATAAGACAGAATTTGCGCTCAGCTCATATGGAGGAGAAAACCATCCCCGCGTATGTTTTGATGGCAGATTCCGTACCAAGCGAAATCAAAACAACAACAACATCCTCCCTCAGCAGCCGGCTATTCTGTGTGTAACGTAGTCAACTCTCGAGCGTGAATTCGGGCGTGAGAAGGAGGGAGAGAGTGCGATGGAGAGAGGAACGGGGCAGAGAGAGAGAGAGAGAGAGAAGGATCCTCTCGTCTGCTGCATGGGAACAGAAGTGACCTAAACCACCTGAAAACATTGTTTATGAACGACTGATTATTCTGCATAGGCGTACTGTTTAATTAATCCTCTGTTTCGCCCAATTGATTTAATATCGAGAGTAATTTGAGGATTTGCTCTCTCGATATTAATGATTAAGAAAGAAAAATGAATAGTTGTTTCTAGTTTTAAATCTTGGCTTCTTCCTATTTGTAAGAGCTGTAGCAATTAACAGTTTTCTTTCTACAACATCACTTTTCTAACTTGTATTTTAGCAACCGCTTCTTTGACGAACTCGAAGTGCACGAATGCGGATCAGGATTTGAAACCACTCGCCTGAATTTTTCCCCTTATTAATGGTTTCATCTGTAGTAAACCTGATAAATTTTCATGGGAGAAGTTATTTTCCTCAAACCTAGTTGAAGGTAGCTTTTGCATCCTAGTTAAGTTTTTGTTTCGTCTCATGGTTCATGATACAGCTGAAATCAACATTTGGCCGAAATTAAAACTAAAATAAATTCGATACGATATGATTCGTAATTTTAATCAATCCGTCCTTCTTACATAAAAAGCATCTTTATTTATATCGTCATCATCATCATAGGTTGTCTGTCCGTAGACAGTTCCGTGATTATTCTTGGTTAAAAACTGGTTTTCCTCACTCCTATTTTCCGCAGTCTTCTTAATATCTCGATAGCTCTCTTTTCCTTTCAAGTCGTCTATCAGCTGGAACCTTTTCCTGCATCTTTCTCTTTTTCCTTCTTTCGCGTCTTTAATCATACTATCTCTTCTTAGGTTATGTTCAATACAGTTCGCTTTCCTCTTTGTAATCATTCACTTTTCTCCTATTCATCTTAGCGCTTCCTCGTTTTTTATCCTAACTGACCATTTTATCTTTAGCATTCTTCTCCGTGCGCACATTTCGAAGCTTTCAAATTCTTCTTCTCTCACTTTCCTCGTATTCTTTTTAGCATTTTCTCGTTTTTAATCTTTTGTCCATTTTATCTTCTGCATTCTTCTCCATCCCCACATTTCGATGCTTCCCAGTTATTTTATATAACATTTTCCTTAACGTCCATTTTTCTGCCCCATACAAAACTATACTCCATGCATAGCATTTTATCAACTTCTTATGGATATCCTCCTTTATATTCACCATTAATATGAATTTCTTTCTTCTGAAAGCGGCTTTTGCTTTCGCTATTCTAGTGCTTATTTCATTGGTACATTTTGATTCTCTCGTTATGATTTAATATTCTGAAAGTTGTTCTAATGGCTTTCCACCAATAGTTACGTTCAACTATTCTTCTTTTCCCGATATTCGTATGATCTTGGATTTTTCTGTATTTATTTCCTTTCCGTATTTTTACCATTTATCGTTCTATAGAGTACCTTCTATGCAAGCTATACTATATATGTACTCATTAGTTAATTTATTGAGTAAAAAAATCCCTTTTCATGAATATTTTATGCATTTTTTTTACCAAACGCTCACGTTGAGTCATCTTCTTTTTGGGAGATGCAATTAGTTGCTTATGACTAATGTAAGCTCTGGGTAGCTACGCAAATACCGTGAACAGATGCATGGAATTGCGATATTTATGCTCGAGTAAAAAGCTGGCTCAATAATCGCTGTTAGGCAATAATCTGGGTCACATTCCTCCTTCGTAAAAGATAAACTAATCAGTTTATACAACCTGTGATGCTTTAATATACATCTCCGAAGGTAATTGATCAACATTCATGATTACCTAAAAACAAATAACCAAACCTAACTTTTGGTATCGTACATGCAGTTTTAATTTTCTTTTAATCAAATGATGAACGATTTGAATTGTTTTCGGACCCAACAAATTTCACGCCATTGCAGAAATCAAAGGGTTCGCTCTGCTGTTGCGTTTGATTTATGGTAATTTCAAAGCAGGTTTTTAAATTTTTCTTTCGGTCTCCCGCTTCAACATCGAACGCGATTAATTTCACTTATGGCTACCGAAAAGGTATTCTAGATAAAATTACGATTGCAAAATCAATTTACTCCGACAGAACAAATTTTCTACGTCATTTATATTTTTCAAAGCAATAGCTTATGCGAGCCAGCGTTGTAAAAACATTAATAATGAAGCAAAGAAACTGAAATAAAAAATGACAAATAATTTTAATCTGATTGACTATGAAATTTACTCGATCTTATTATTAGTAAATCATTGAAAATTTGTCTGAAAATTTTCGATATCACTACATTTATTCTCAAAAGTGTGTTAATGTTCAAATCGCATGGATAATTTAATGAAATTAATCGGCGAACTTGGTTCATTGAATCTATAAAATATAATAAGCAAATTAGTTAACGAAGATAAATATACCTTAAAAGAAATGCTTTGGAATTAGACGTTTGCTCCTGGCGCCGAAGCAAAGTTGAAGCGATGACTGAAAATAACGAAGAAAATGAAAAAGCTATTTAAATAAAAAAAAGGGGTTTCGTGCAAGTCTGTTCCGTAAGAATTTCAGAATTTCAGGACGTAAGTGAAGGAGTGCGGAAGAGGTGAAGGAGGCGAGAGGTGTCAAGAGGTGAGAGGAAGGAAGGGAGAGATCTGTGTGTGTGTGCCTACATGTGCATAAAGGTCGAAACGGGGAAGGAAATTTGGAGGAAAAGAATCAATGGGGTGGAGGGAAAAAACAAGGGAGAGCGAGAATGATACGCAGGGATAGAAGAATGCAGACGTGAGATAAAAATGGAAAACATGAAGAGATAGAGGGAGAGAGAGAGAGATGGGAGGGAGTTATGTCGGGAGGAGAGAGAGAGAGATAGAGAAAGAGAGGTTGTTGACACTGTATTTCGAACGGAAAGATGTGAGGAAAGAAAAATGTATATCCAAAAATACATTACCGTTCGGTGAAACTCGTCCTCCTATTTCGGTTCTCGTTTTAAGATAAAAGCGACCGAACTACGCTCGTTTTTTTGTTTTCTTCCCTCACCCTCCTCTTTCTCTCCCCCTCCCCCTCTCTCTTCCTGATCTCTTCCATATATTACCCCTCTCTCCTCCCTCTACTACCCCTCCCCCTAATACTCCTCCCTCCTCCTTTTACTACCCCCTAGCTCCTCCTCCTCCCTTTTTCTCTTCTCTACTTCGCCACCCACCCTCCACATCCATCACTGCTTCCCTCCTCCAGTTACCTCCAGCTCCCTTTTTCCTCTTCTCTCAAAAATCGGCGTTCTCAAAATGATTCTTCTGAGTTAGATCGCAATACCCTCCGAAGCGACGGGCTCATGGGTTGACTACATAGCGCCAAATCGAATTAAATTTTACCAGTAGGACATTCTATCAATGGTAATACGCACTTTTATAATATGTATCCCTAGCATTTTTTGAGAAAATTTGCTTCACATTTTACTCTTATTCTGTACAATAATTCACATATAACACGGTGAAAGATATATGTGATCGATAGATGTTTATTACTGAGAGATTTTGGTCAGTAATCGGTCGAATGCGTATGACCTTCGTTTGTGATAGCAGTTTTGGTTTTGCTTTATCGACGCCGTCTGCAGGAACTCTCTAGAATCACATGGAATTGCCATGTTTAACTCGGGTTTACGACTCATGGAAACCTCGCAGTCCAAGAATATTGGCAACGTATCAATTTGAGGAAGGTATAAAATGTATTATTACGAGAGGACAAAAACAAGAAACTTTCTTTCTTCGATATATCGGATTTAATTTGCCCAAGGTCAAATGCTGAGGAAAATTTTCCCAATTTCGAAAGATTATGTTGGATTCGGATCCCAGTGATTATATTTTTGAAAGGTTTATGTCACTATTAAGAAGTTTAATCTAGGTTATCCAATAAAAGTTATATAGTTTCAATCGATAACTTCCATTTTCCACTAATATGTATTGTATATAATTTACTTTATGCTTCAGATTACAAAATAAGTTTGACTATTTATTATCCGAGAACTCAAATTAAATTTGAGAAGAAATGATATCTCTATTGATTCATATATATCATTCACATTTCCAAGATTCTATCATTAAGTTAATTTGAAGAACATAATTTTTAAGATTCTTAATAATGACATATTTTTAATTTTCGTTATTGGAAATTTCAAGTAAGGAAAAATGTAAATGTCAAAGCAGAGGGAAATTCTTTCTTAAGAAACGAAGAAAAATAAATCTTAAACAATAAGTAACGCCTCGTAACTAAATATGAAGTTCGTGTAGTACGATATATATAACGAGGAGGATTCAAAACGGCAGATGAATTTACTGTTGAAAATAAAATCTTTCCCGCAAAATAATCTGCAACACGCATGCGTGCATCATCTTTAAAGCAATACGGATTTCATATAGGCTATCAGAGTTTCGTTAAACACCCTATTGGATTGTGTCGATAAATCGAACAGATGGAATCACGGAAATAGAATGCGAGGCAATACGAAGACGTGTTCGATAGGTTACTTTCGACAATTCTATTCGGCTAAACCTACGCAATTTTGTGCAAGAGATCTTAGGAAAAGATATAAAATTATTTATTTTTCTCATGCTTCTAATTAGCATTTATCAATTAACTTCTTGAGATTACATAATCATTGTTTTAGAATCGGCAGAGAGGCTTGAAAATGAGAATATTTTCAGAGTTACAAACAATTTATTCAGAATCTGTTGCAAGAGAAACTATATATGCATTTACGTTAGCGTGTAATATTTTTATGGTCCGATAAATCTCAGATTGTGGCAAAACAAGCTATCAGAAATGGACCGTGAGAACTATTCTCAGTTGAACAACTTTTCTTTAAGATTCGGTTGGTCATCGTTAATCCCCGTGAAACGACGATGTGCACATTTTTGATACAATACCATTGCATTATTGCATCAAAGCATTGCAAAATTGATTTGAACACATTTTTTGAATCCGCGCATAAAAAACTTGAGTACGTTTAGTCAAGAAGATGCTATTCTATAATAAAAATTAAAAAGGTAAATGATTAAATGTTGTTTCGCAGAGTTGGAAAGGTTTTAGAACGCCTTATATTTAAAAAATTATTATTCCACAATCAATTTCACCAAAAAGGCAGAAAATACTAACAACCTTCAATTTACTGACCAGCTATTAGTAAATAAATACAACAACATATAATTCGGCATATAACTTTCCTTTTTCGATTATAAAAATGCTTTAGAAAGCGCCAAATTGAATGGATTCCAATCATTTCCCATTGAAATGGGTGCAACTCAAAATCAAGTTTTCTTAATATGGTGGCTGTATGAATGTGGAATTGCTACAGTTAATGTGGATAAATATTTATCGAAGCCATGTAATATAAGGAGAAGCGCACAATAACGATGCATTTTCTGTCTCTCCTTCCAATAGTAGAATATTTCTGCGCAGTCTGTGCTTAAATAGGTAGCTCGATTTGTAAAGAGCAAGTATAGATAACGTGACAGCGTGTCAGAGCTTGTGAGTGATATGAGACGGCAGGTAATGGAGTGCAGAAGAAAGGACTGCAAGTGAAAACTATTCGAAAAGTTCAATAGCTCCGAATTGATCGAGGACATCCGTGGCATGGTTGTACTGGAATGGAATAGTTTGTTGCAGTCAGTTAACCGCAAGAACAGCTAGCCTCTTTGTTTTATTCTTAACAAAACATAAACAATGGAGTACTATGTGATTTGTGTTTGGTCATTGTAGGTATGTAAATCATTTTTGCTATGTTTTCATTTAATTTTGAAATAAATTTGTTTGAGCCATATGTATTTCCTTGCATTCTTCTTAAAAATAACTTATGTTAGTCCTCCCATGATTTTGTTGTGTTAAAAATAAAACTAAAAATTCCGGCAAACTGTCTAATACTCTGGTTGTATCAACTAGTACCAATGATCGCAAGGATAGATACGTCGAAATAATTGCTAGAACAGAGAGATACTGCATATTATTCTACCCAGGCGCGGTAAGACAGGCGAATTGGAGTTAATGAATGTAAATGTTTGGTGCAATGGCATCTCCTGCCAAACGCTATTGGCGGCCTGCTGGGAAGCAACAAGAAGAAAGTATACTCCATAACTAGAATACGCAGATTTCAATGGTGTTCTCTATGGAAAAAGCGTACAAAACGGTATCGAAATATTTGGCGGCTCTTGAATTGGGAAATATGGTCTCGCAAACTTTTCTGAGGTAATTGTGGTTCTCTACCCAGATGAATTTTTTAAATCCATACCTCACAGATTATATAAGAGCATGAGAGAGAAAAATGTGGATAATTGTCGTTTGCTGATAGAATCGTCATAGCGATTGATGTAAACAAAATTATGTAACGTACGGGGAATGCGTAATGCGCAAAATACTTGCGAATTTGAAAGTCGTTATCAGCACAGTTGGGATTGAGATCTTTAATTTGAGATTTTCTGACGACACCTTACTTTTGTTAACCGACGGTGACGAATTTTGAAGTTATTTTCCGAATTAGTAAAGGTTAATCGGGGATATGGAATAAATATAAATGACAAAACCAAAATTATAGTTGGGCTCGTAATGGATAAAAACATCAGGGTTGCGTTTAGTTGTGCCTCGAATACCGTTGTAATATGGATTAATGAACTCATGTGATAAAAACAACAATCTTTCAGTGATTTACATTAGCAACAACAGCATTAAAAGAATCTTAAAAATAACGAAAGATAAACATCTATAAATTTGGAATATAGAAGATAAAGTGAATGCAAAGAAAAAATGCTATATGAGGCATACAGAAATACAAAAAACAAATGTCAAAGAACGCTCTGAACCCCTTCAGTCATGATAGACTAGAAAAATTGGCGTTATTAAACATAAAAAAACGGGTCGCTATTTACGACTTGAAACAAATAACACTCCGTTTGGCACTGAATTGGCCACATTGTATCCGAAATACGCATCTGCTTTTTCATAGTGTCTTTATCTAGAATCATTCTTTATTTTTTTAACTTTTGATTCTTAGGTACTTATCTTTTTATTTATTAGAATCGAAACATCGTGGCGGCAGTTTGCTTTTCTCAGAATGTTTTTAGGCGATCAATCATGGGACGTCTTCCTGCGTACTGGCTCTCGAAAGCAATAGCCACTCGAGTCCCGCACCTTTATAAACGGAATGCATATTTATCGACTTCCATCGAAGTGCTGCTGTTGGTTCGGTTTTATTGTCTATGAGCAATTGGAACTTGAATTGTATTTCAAGGGCAAAGTGCCGCGATTTCAATAAATATATTAAAGATATATTAGTGTGCCATTAGTGTGGATTGCAGGATGAACTTGCGCGACAGTACGCTGGTACGGCAAGAGAAGTTAATCCACTCAATGTCCAAAGTCCTTTATATTAGTAAATTTCACTGCGTTATTTTCAGGAATTTGTAGTTCACGCTGCTATCACTCATATGTGTGTGTTTACAATACAGGACAAAATAAAAAAATCAACTCAAATTTTAATACTCAGAAGCTGCTAAGGATGCCCAAGTGTATTAACGACACAAAAGTGTTTAAAAACGGAAAGAACTTCAGCTTGAACTTCAAAATCGATTCCAATTTTTCCTGGTTTGATGAATAGCTCATATAATTAAACAATTGTGTTAAACAGATAAGAAAGAAAATACGGAAGAGTAAATAAAATTTTCTTAACATAATGAGAAGGAGATTGTGGAAAAGTTAAGAAAGACTTTCATACAGGTATTCGAAGGTTGATTCGCGAAAAGAGGAAATGACTATATTATGGTGATTATAACTCATTATGACTTTATATTTACAGATCTCTCATGCAGTTTATTCGCTTGGTTTAATATGTAACGCTAATAGCCATTTGTCATCATCATTATCTTTTTGCATATTCGAATGCATTTTTATATGATAACTAGCGTAATTGTCCGTCAAATATGACGGGTATGCGTGGATTAAGTATTAAATTTAAGGAACTTCCCATTCTTCCTCCTTTTCTCCCTCCCATCCTCTCTCCTTCCTATCCTTCCTTCCTCCCTCCCTCCCTCCCTCCCATCCTCCCTCCCTCCCTCCCATCCTCCCTCCCTCCCATCCTCCCTCCCTCCCTCCCATTCTCCCTCCCATCCTCCCTCCCATCCTCCCTCCTACTTCTTTCTCTCTCCTTCTCTGGAAAAATAGGCTATTTCTATGCCACCCTTACTATAAAAAAATGCTGGACGAAATTACTTGGGGAATGACACTCCGGACTAGAGGAGGGGTGGGGGCTTGGCGGAAAAGACTCCCCTCCCTCACAGCCAATCACAGGTGGAGGGGAGGGTAGCGCTGTAGTTTCGCTTCCCTCCCCTCCACCTGTGAGGGAGGAGAGTCTTTCCCGCTAAGCCCCCACCCCTCCTCTAGCCCGAAGTGTCAACCCCAAAGTAATTTCGTCCAGACTGTATTTACCTTATATTCTATATCCCTTCCCTTCTATCTCCCTCCCCACATTCCCCTCTCTCTTACTCTACGTCTATATAGTCGTTTAGATAAGCAAAAGAATCCAATTTAAATCCCAGTCCCATTAGAATTGCGTAATTTTCGAAAAGTCCTACGGTAATTTAAAGCAATCTATGCACTCGCATATATTACACGTGTGCGGGTTGAGGTAACAGTTGATTCTCAAAGTTTAACAATGACGTGGTTTGCAAGACAACGTCCCGTTTAAAAAGCCGATATTTTCTCAAAATATGCGATTTAAATGTTTAATATGGGAGATTTCGAACGATAGGCGGGAAAAGATGAATAGAATAAGAAACGTCATTAATATTCCTAAAACATAGATCATATGCAAAGATCGTATGCCAATTCTTTCTAATTTTAATTTCCAAAAGAATAAAAGCATGCATTTTAAAAAGTCGCTTTTTACGTGTTATCTTAAGGGAAATGTAAATCGCCCCCCCCCTGGAGTCGAACCCGGGTCATTTTTCGTATTTTGTTTTCGTCATTTAATTTTTATATCTGAATCAAACATTCTTGCGAAATTTCAGCCATCCACCTAGTCGGGATGTTTGTTAAAAACGGGTAAAAACGTGTCATTGATGACGTCAGTGTTACAATGACAGATCACCGAAATTGTAAGCATAATGTGCATCAAAATCCACAGTCTATGTCACCTCTTGGCTGTTATCCAAAACTTCCTTATTATATGTGATGCCTATAAACCTCGTTTGCTATTTTCGATTTGATATTTTTGTGTTTTGTAACAGCTGCAAACATGTAGATTTTATTTGATCATATATTTTTCTCCACATTACGCTAGATAAAAGAGTAAATGAATTGGTTGTATAATAGAACTAATTGTAAGTAATAGCATTTTATTTAAAAATCACCACTATGTGGTAAGTCAGACTTCACCGGAAAAAAACGCGGAATCGCATATATTTTTCTTGGAACAACTCTATATTTTATTTTATTTATCTTATATAGAGGTATAAAGTGATAATACCTTTAATGCCATATAGCTACCGGCAAATTATACTTTTGCCTATGCGCTTGGGAATTTTCCTGGCATTTTTTTTTGTTTAACTCGAAGAGCGGATTGAGGATCTCTTTTGTTTCACCAATGGTTACAGCAGCGGGACAAACAGTTTCATTCGCCCGAGAATCTGATGAATAATGGATCTGTTCGACAATTCTGCCCGAGCGGCTCGACTCCCGTAATCCGCTCTTCCACTCACATTTCTCTCTCCCAATCCCTCTCCATGTGAGATTCTTTGTTCCTATAGGTAAATGAACAGAACAGCTCCGCGTAAATTAATAGGCTAATACTCGGCAATGAAATTTAAAAATTCTTCCATTGGGCGAAATGATATCAAAGATGAAAACGGGCATAATGTGGGCTGGGGAAAACAGTCCATGGCGGGATCATCAATTTTTGATTGTTTACATAATAATAATTATATATATATATATATATATATATATATATATATATATATATATATATATATATAACCTCAGGTACTTCTAGAAGAACTACAGAGCTGAAATTTGGCATGAATATAGGTCATTAGTTACAACCTCTGGTAAAAATCCGAAATTCCAGAAAATGTTATATTTAACGGGTGTTTTTGACCTCAATGTCCGATTTAAAAAAACCCATATGAAAAGCATTGAAAACGGTGCGGGGCTATATAAAATTGCTTTTTAAATTATTTACAATTAGTACACAAAGTTTGGACATGCGCCATACTATGGAAGAAAGAATTAAGTATATTTATCTTGTAGATAGAACTCAAATCCATGCTGAATTTGCGTAAAAATTCGATTTTAATCATAAAACGAGCGGAATTACCCGTTGAACATCAACGGGACTTTGTAATATGATTAAAATATAACTTCTGAGGTGTGTGTGTGTAAAAATTTATATATATATATATATAACAACTTACGGAAAAGGAAAGGTAAAATGAATATATGGATGTCAACAAGGTGCTGGGATGAGGAAACCCAGTGAGCACTCACCAATCAGACGACTTCAGGTTGGCGAGGCCCCGGGGATGTCGAAGCGACACACGTAAAATAACACAAAAACACAGAAACATCACAAACGTAAAGCTTTCGGACAACCATTTGAATTCTCCCAGAAAATGAAGCGCTTGAAATTTATTACATTCTGGCATCAATATAAGACTTTATTTGCCACTCCGTCTCCGTAATTCTTCCTCTTTGTATGTTTACTGAATATTAATATTCTTCAAATATTAACGTTGCAATCTGTTAAATTTAACATTGCTCGAAGCGAATAACACAATTCTTTCGTCTATTTGAAGGCTTAATAGACGCTAATTTATCGGAGGCAACAATGAGGTTCGCCTTGGCAGAACCCGGAAAGAGTACGAAAAAGCCATAAAATTTTGAAAAGAAATGCGTGTTTCTGACAAATTATTCCGTGTAACATCTAAACATCGAAAGAATAAGATATTTTATAGTTTTAGCCGTAGAATAAAATAAAATAAAGAAATTCGGTCTATATTTACATATTTTAATGAATGAAGGAAATAAACCTTACACCTTGAAAAATCGAAAATCCCGCATAAACACATGGGAATATATAATTGTCTCCCGGAGTCGAATCCGGGAGTTTTTCTGGGATGTTTGATTTTTCTAGAGAGCACCTCATGGGGTTTAACGAATGTGAGAGTTTCAGCTCTTAATTCCATTTAGAAACGTCCAAAAATACCGGACAGACAGACGGACACTTGAGACTTATTATACAAGGATTTTTATTTTTTTTATCAGTCTTCAACAATGAAAAATATTAACTACCATAGCAATGACTACAATGCATTTCAATGGGAATTGATTTTCCACACTTCAAGACCATTGATTTGATGCTTAGACTGCATTATAATTCATTTGATTTCAGCCAACGACGTACACATATGATGACGTAACTATTTTATATTATTTTATTATCCGGATACGTACTAAATGGCGTCGAATAATGACGCCTAGCACACAAAATATCCTAATTTTTACATAACTTTAAGTGTAACAAATAAGCTATTATCTTAATGATGATTATAGTTATTGCTTAAAAAGGGCGATTTGAGCCTTGAAACTTGAAATAGAAAAATATAGACACTAAGCCGATTGCTAGAGAATTTTTAAATTCTGGATAGATGTCTTCCTTTAGCAGACTATGAAAATTATTGTCTTATATAAATGGGCTCTGTTTAGTTCAAATTCTGTAGCGTTGTTTTATTTACGTGTTTATATCTTGGTGTTATTTATGTGTTAGAAGGAATACTAGATGTAAAAAATGTAAAGTTAGGAAAAGGTTTCAGCTGATAGACGATTTGAAAGGGAAAAAGAGTTATCAAGATACGAAGAGGACGAGGGAAAATAGGAGTATATGAAGAACCAGGTTTAACCATGAATACTCACGGACCTATCTACGAACAGACTACCTATGATGATTATGACCTTAATGTATGGTGATTTTTTAACGCTGCAATATACAAGCACCGGAAAATCGTATATAGAAAATTCACATAAAATTTAAGAATTCACCGAAGTTGAAAATGAAAGGTATGACTGACTAGATGAGAAATTTATTAGAGCTGATATTTAAGACTTAAATAAATTCAGTATTCCAAGATCTTACTCAGTTTTACAGTAACAAACATTGCATATTGAGGTGCATCCAATGGTAAAGTAAGAGGATGAAGTATCAAAATAAATTTGTAGATAACCTTCTTTTGTTTTAAAACTATTCTGTATGTAGAACTATAGCGCATTCTATGGAAAAATATAATCATAAATATATGTAAATATTATAGAGCCCGGATCGGCAACATGATTTTGAGACAGGCCACACGTGTCGCAAATGATCCCGGAAATTCGCCACACTAACAATAAGTAAAATCACCTTCTAAATTCCCTTATTAAAGAAAAAAATCCCTGTTGGGGATGTCGAAGAGACACGAACATAAAATACAAAAAACTCGGAAGTATTTCGGGCTTAAGCCCTTCCTCAGCGACGGAGAGAGAGTAACGGAGTAACTATAGGGCTATAGCCTACAGGTATAGATAAATATCAGTTACAGCTAAGTGGGGGTGTGAGAATGACAGGGAGATGTGAGGGGTTTGGTGATTGGAGGTGACGATGAAGAGGGAGGGGTGGATGGCCAATAAGGTTAGCGAGAATGTGGGGAGTGTTCTATGGTACGGCGCGACTAACTAACTAATAGTTAAATTATAACCGTTGAAGGAGACGTTGTGGGCATTGGCGGGTGGCCAATAAGGTTAGCGGATGTTATGGCTAGAGGGGGGGGGGGGGGGAAAGAGTCGAGAAGATATGGGCGATTTCCTATTGTAGGAGAAGGGGCAGCGGTGTCGTCTGGTAAGGCTCGAATAGCCCTTACATTTTATAAACTACTGAAGGAGACATTGTGTGCATTGTCATGTGATGCAACAGGGAGTGGGCGACTGAGATAGATGCTATTCAGGATATTTAAAGGGTTGCTGGTGAGGCCAACGTAAAAAGCGGGACATAAGTGTATAGATGAGGATGTTAATCATGTTACGGGTAGTGTAGTTGTTTCTAGATGTGATGGGATAGTTGTGGAGAGACTGGAGAGAGAAGATGAGGGTAGGTGGATTAGGCTAGTGATACAGCGAGGTTTGCCGCAGGGATGAGACGCTATAGCAAGTGGCGTGGTGGATGTGAGTTGTTCTTTCTTCCAAAAGGTATGTTCCAAATTGGGGGTCCTGCGGAAGGAGAGGAGCGGGTGATTGCTGAAGAGGGATTGGTGGGAGGTAGAGGTAAGATTTGGGTGGGCAGCATGGAGGATTGTCTTGGAGACCTCGTGGACACCAGGATGGAAACGTGTGGTTAGGGTGATAGGAGGGGTGGAAGCAAGGATAGTGGGTGTGCGAGGATGGGATCTAATGGTTGTAGGCGTGATCGTCCTCTGGATCTGTTCACGGACCAAGTTCGGAGGGTAGCCACGTTTGAGAAGAGCATCCTCGACGACGGAGTAATATTGCAAAAGAGACTATCTATTAGGGAAAATCCTCCATCCTCGGCGAGCGAGGGCGTAAGGGATAGAAGTTTTAGTATTAAGGGGATGGCAGCTATCATAGTGGAGGCATTGGAGACTTTGTGAATTTTATGTGAACTCAGGGGCGAATTTTACTGTCTTGGATGTAGAGATAAAAGTCCAGGAAGGTGATGTTGAAGGTAGAGGAATGGTGGGTGAAGGAGAGTGACGGGTGACAGGAGAGGCACAAAAGAAAATAAAGGAGAGAGTCAGGTCCATTCGTCCAAACAAGGAAAAAATCGTCGATGTATATATCTCAGCCACAAAAGTGGTCTGAGAGGTACCGTTGAGGAAGTGACTTTCCCACTTCTCAAGGTGGCAATTGGCGTATGAGGGCGCCATTCGAGTGTCCATCGCAGTATCTCTTATTTGGAGGAGGTGGCGTCCTCCGGAGTTGTTCTTTTTAAGCACATTTCCGTCAAGTCCAATAAGAAATGGGAGGACGGTCTTTCGTCGGGTGGTATTGAATCCAGAAGTATTCTGAGGGCAGAGTCCGTAATTGTGGGGATGTTTGTGTAGAGCAGTGGTTCCCAAACTTTTTCATTCCGCGAATCCCTTTCATGAAAATCCAAATCTCGCGAACCTCT
Source organism: Tanypteryx hageni (assembly GCA_028673005.1). Classification (NCBI taxonomy): domain Eukaryota; kingdom Metazoa; phylum Arthropoda; class Insecta; order Odonata; family Petaluridae; genus Tanypteryx; species Tanypteryx hageni. The sequence goes on from CM054113.1 coordinate 118,240,504, forward strand.
TCTTAAAAATAAATATTTTTAAGGATCATCTTCCTTACCTGATATTAGTGGCGTAACCTAGAGGAATGTTACGTCCTTAAACATCCCTTTTCAGGTATGGAAATTAAATTACCTCAATTTTTCGTGTAAATTACACTTAAATAGAAAACAATTAAAATTTACTTATTAAAATGTTGTCCTATTCCGCGTCGTAGAATTTAAGTTTAGGCACTTAAATTGTCATTTTGCTTTAATAATGTATTTATTCATTTGCTCAACAACTTATGTATTACTATATAATCAAAGCAAAATATCCCTCCAAACTAAAGACATCCTTAGACAGGTAAATGCGGCGATAATGCGTTTGTTGTTATAGTGAAGAATTTCTCGTCGTTAAAATAACTTGAACAATTCCGCGTCTGTCATTAGAAATTTCACGCATATTTGTCAAGAATTCGATTTCTCTCTTAGACAAAAAATAATTTCGTTCATTTACTCGTACAAGCTTCCGTCTCAACGTCGTTGTTTAATTTAAGAAATCTTAAAACGAAAACTAAATATATTCTACACTCAATCCTGTGTTAAACAAATGAAGAAAGGGAGAAAACTCTTTGAATTGAACCAGTCTCAATACTGCAGACAATGATTAGCATAAACCGCGCAGTGAAATACTCAATGCAAATCCCATTAAGGATTTTTTCCGCGAACCCCCCGATGCTTCTCGCGAACCTCGAGGAATGTTTGGAGGAAAGGTGTTGGAGGAAGAGGTTAATGTCTTCGATGAAGGATGAGAATTGACGGATGAGAGGTTGTAGGTAGGAGTCCGCGAATGCGGAGATGCTTTCTGTAAAATAACTATCTCTTAGCTATTTTTTAAATGTCAATGTTTGTCATTGATTCTTCACTATACGCCTCCGCCCATAATGATTTCGGAAGACGAATTTGCCGCGCGGAAGGTCTCTCGGGATTGGGCGACGTAGAATGTATATCGCGAAACAGATTGATTTATAGCTATCTAATGAAAGATAATGGTTGCTTCATCATACAATTGATTAAGATTGACGAGAAAAGGGGGATAATTCTAATTTTGTGTCAAATGAATCGTATATTTTATTAGAAGGTTAATGTGTTTCTAAATATTTCTCAAAATGAAACCCTTGCCTGTATCTTGTTTATGTGTTTGTACATGAGGCCCTTCCGAAATACTGGCTGATTTAAAGTTGCACTTCAATGGCCGCTATACATAATATTATTCGCATTAAGTCGCCTGATCATGCTTCTCATTCTGCATCAGATCACTCTACGATTTGAGTTCTTAATGTTATCCAATATATTCAAATAGAGTGTTTTGATCCAGAATGCCTTTTGAATTAAATATCTGTTAGGTCTAGGTTTCCATCAAATGCGGCATTCTGAATATCTAAAATTGTTTAGAATTCGCCCAAAAGCTAAAGGTCGAGTTTTTTTACCGATCTATTCACATATACTGAAAATTATTCATATTATTTTCCAGCAGCATTTTCCTGTTAGGGAGAATTTATTTTGTAATAACAAATAGTCAATGTAGGAATTTCGTGAAAAATTAAAGTAGCAACAAGAAAAAAATTAAGATGTATAATTTACTAATGCATTCTGACATAACAGTTGCAGACTGCTGGAATATATGCGACGGGTATGTCGTACTATGATATGGAAACTCGTTGAGGATTTGATTCCCATGCGGTATTTAATTTATTTTAATTTAATTTTCACTTACCAACACCCTCCTCAACTCACTTTTGACTTCAGCTTTTAACCCTTGAGGTTATGCGTTTTTATGCATGAATTTGTAAGTGCGTGCAGATTTGCGCGTGTGCGTAGTTTTTTACATTCCGAAAAAGTAAAGCATCTTTAAATAACGCAGTATCTAGCCTTTAAACTCATATTCTTTTTTAGAATAATAAACGATACAAGGGAATCAATATCGCGGTTGCATAATGCATATTTCCATCCGCCTGCATCATTCTGTCTCGTACACTTTGTCACGCGTGGCAGACGAATTATTCACGAATCCAGCCAGCGCGCGGCGTCGTATTTCAACCCTTGATAAACGCTAAGCACTACTAGGAACAAATCTCTGTAGAGGGGCATTGCGAGAGCCAATCAATAGCGTTAAGCCCTACGGTGGGTATGTTTTCGGCTCTCCTAACGCCTCATAAATCATTCCTCTGAGAGATTGAAATGAAACGACCGCATTTTTCGAGGACAATGCTTCTTGGGTGACGACGCATTAGGTCCAGTAAATAATTCACGCGGAGCAGAAAATCCCCGCTTCTTATGTTCAGGCTTTAGGTGAAATGATTCCTACGATGACCTGAAGTGTTGAACTATATGACTATATTCATAATAACTCTGTAAATGTGTGTATAAATTACGTTCGCATATTCAACGGGCACCTAAGAATTATGAGGGTGAAGTTTTACCGGCTCTATCCAACACCATTCGCCATCTTTCTACTACTCATATTGCGATTGTCCCAAAGAAATTTCCTCTATTTTTTCTCCTGATTCATATCTCTTGATTTATTGAACGCTTTTAGTAGATTTAGCGGTTTATGCAGATGGACCTGCGAGAAAAATATCCTGAATCATCTCGAAGGTAACAAAAAAATTAACTTTTGAACATAAGGCGGCAATATTGTTGAAGCGTGAAGAGATCCAGGCAAATATTAATTCTAGAAAACTGAAATTTTTATAGAAGTCTAATATCTAAAAAGAAATTTCGACGCACATGGTCGAATTCCTTACGAAGGGAATTCCGAGGGCTGTGCGTGAGAGAAACTAACTTCAAGAATGACAATTGGAATAATGTTAATTTGCGTATTCATAGATTCTTTGGAGATCTATTGTTTTATCAATGACTTTTATTATTCCGGAAATAACTTACGGCATTTTTCTATAGTAATAACATTCATGATAAGCTAAAATGAAGACGTCAAACAGGACAATCCTTCAAAATCTTTTCAAATGCAATAATTGATTAATGAAAGCAATTAGGAAAAATGAAAGATGAATGGGAATGAAGATTCGATAGAAAAATAATGCGAGGCAATGATATAACTTGAACACAGTTTTCGAAGGAGTGAATTAGATTAGAAAAAATAATAAAAAAATTTTTAATTGCCATTAATGCCTGAATAGACGCCTACCTTGAAATTTCCTTAAATTTTAGGAAAACTATAATTTTAGGTCGTCTTATTAATTTGAAATTTTTGAACAAGTTAATGTTTATTATAATGATCAAAGTATAAAATAATTTTTTTAATTCAATGAGAATTACTAAAGTAGTACTTAAAGAAATATATTTTTAATAGCAGAGAGAAATCCTACAAATTATTATTCTTACAGTTAAAATTCACAACTTAAGTTGTTGAATTTAGTTTTCACTCAGTCATACCCAGTCAGTTCTTTATCGCTGCCTTCTCTAAAATTCTGTTATTTTGGTTTTTCGTCTCAGATAACGTCCTTCTCATTCCCTTCTTAGCTTTTGGAAATATGGAGATCAATTTTATGTTTGGACCCAAATGTAAGCTGAAGGTCGATATTTTTCTCGTCATATTTAAGGGAAAAAAACGTCCACTAGTATCAAGGTATTTACGGTATTTTACGTATCACTTACGAGCTATGAAAGTTCCTCTGGTGTATGGAATTGATCAAATGGGAACTTTTCGAAAACATTGAATACAGAATACTGCCAAATTCATCACTTGTGTAGATTGTTCGAATGCAAAACAAAATTCATATACCTTTTTCTTTTCGAGCTGATAGCACTTGTTCCTTTCATACTTATGTTTCCTTTCTTTTTTAATTAACTTATTCCTTTCAAATCTTAACTTTGAAGGGACGTTTTTTTCGGTCGCAGAGACAATCTTTCGGGTTGAAAATAGACTCTCTTAAAAATTGCGGCCATTTGCAGTCGAAGACCTACGCTTCGTTTTTATAGGTTTTCAATAAACTCGATGATGATGATATCAACATTTCACTTTCCTAACATATTTGTAATTTTTGCAGAAGAAACGTAACACAACATTTAAAATCAGTGATGTCAAGACGTTAGTTGAGGAAAAGTGTAGTGTAGTGTAGTGGAAAAATGTTTATGAAAAAGTAAAAAAAACAGGGAAAGAGTATATTTGAAAAGGAATGTATTATGGACGAGTTAGACGAAGTAATTATAACTCTAAATTTAGAAAGTGAAAGTGATTGGAAAACCAGTGATGAGGTGGAGCGATAAAATTGAAATTAATTGTTGTAATTAAACAGTACCTAAATATATCTTGTCATGTATAAAATAATAAATAAAAGTTTCTACCAAAATATATTCCAGATATTCATTAGGCGTTCTTTACTAAAGGAAAAATGAACGCCTTATGGTGAGGTCGTATTCGTCCGTCCGCACGTTTCATTTCAGAAACTACTTGAGGGATGTTGATGAAATATGGTTTTTAGGACACGGGCAAAGAGACTAAGAAAATGATATAAATAATTTACGTGACCTAATCGGGAGTGCCCCTTTACTGGTGGCAAAATGTTAACTTTTCTTTATATCTCGACAACATCACTTATAACAAAAAAGCCTTTAAACGGCTATGTAGAATTAGTGAAATAGCATATGATTTGGTCAGTACATTTTAATACGTCCTTTGCACGAAGTGAACGAATACAGGGGAGATCGTTTCCGTCCGTCCACATGTTTAAACTCTGGAACTGCTGTACTTATTTTTATAAATTTGGTATTGGGGAGTTTTAGTAAAATTGGTCGACCGATTCCAGTTTTGGTTAAAATCAGACAATAATAGCGACAACTTTGCATAAGGACTTACAACTTTCCTCACTAGCTTCTCGTTAAATACTCATCTGACAATGAGCGAAAAATATTGAAAACATTGTGAAATCTCAAAGAACGTATTTGGGAACTCTGTGTACTCCGACATGGAGTACACCTTTACAATCTTGTTTACGTATACACAGCGTTTGTAAGTGAAAGAAACGGGTAATTTACGGCAAAGGAATGGACATGAACTTAAAGATTATATTACTATATACTATTCGAGTGAGGTATATTTTAAGTAATTGTCGATTAAGTAAAAGAGAGCGAGCTACACTGGCAAATATATAAAATGTAAGCGAAGGAAATTCTCCAAAGCCAGTCAAACTGATAAAACCCGGTTAAAAGGCCGGATAAAAACAGATGAACCCGGATAAAAACCGGATAAAAACCCAGTACGTATTTCGGCTACAAAGTAACCATCATCAGGGGTTAAAAAAGGGGGGATGGGGGGACTTGAGAGAGGGCGACTGAAACCAAGACCAGTGAGAGTGAGAGCGTGCCACTGGTCTTGGTTTCAGTCGCCCTCTCTCAAGTCCCCCCTTCCCCCCTTTTTTAACCCCTGATGATGGTTACTTTGTAGCCGAAATACGTACTGGGTTTTTATCCGGTTTTTATCCGGGTTCATCTGTTTTTATCCGGCCTTTTAACCGGGTTTTATCAGTTTGACTGGCTTTGGAGAATTTCCTTCGCTTACATTTTAATTGTCGATTGTTTTATTAATTATAACTGATTATGAAATTAGTTGGTGAATCAAAAATTCGATATTTTTGGTCATTTCCAGACATTTCAATTCGTAGACACTATACTAAGCCATTAATATTGATCTCTTTTGACATGGTTGCATAAATCGTACAGAACGCCTCGGCCTCGCATGTATGCACGCGTGATGCGTGCATCTTTCCACTCTTGTTATACGTATATGCGTTTAAACATTAGACCTGCGATGGCTTGGATAAGTTTTCGAGGAACTTCTTGTATTCATAGAATGTGAGAGTGCGCGCAGTCTCAATTCTTCAAATTTCTTATCCTCGTGTGCAAAGAAATTTAAGGCACAAAGATGCACCTCACCAATGTGGCATTTTTGGGCCTCCTACTGTATCAGTTAGCCTCATCTAGATGATACGTTTAACAGTAAGTTGGACTTTAATATTTTGCACCAAAGGAGTTTTCCCGTCTATTGACCACTTTTCCGAGGAACCGATACCGTCCGAGGAACCGATACCGAGAACAATCTCCCTTAAATGGTTTGGCGGGAAAACATTTAAACTGTTGTGACGTCTAATTCTCCCTTCGTGCTTCCCCCTCCCTAACCATCTTCCCCTCCAGAGAATAGGTCGCGCATCTTTTGCCCACGGCTAAACATGGCCTCCTCTATTGGCGGTCCCGCCTCAATAATGGAATCATCCTACCGTGAGAGTGCCTTCTGCGGACCGTCACCACTAAACGAACAAGGTCTACTCTTCGTTAAGGGTAGGCTAATGCCGGCACCAGGTTTCCCTCCTCCCTTGTGTGTGTGTTTTGTGTGAAGTAATAATGGCTATAATATTCCAAGAGGTTGATAAGCTAGAAATTTCATACAAACAATCAAATTTTAAACTCAGCTATAAAATTTTATTTAAATGTATTTCTGCTAGTATATTATTTGTACATTATAGAAAATCTGACATCCATTCTTTTTATATTTTTATTGCCTTCGCAAAAATTAATTTTCTAGAAGTAAATTTTCTTCCTGGAATGCTACTAAGAAGCTTTATTAGGTATAAATATAATTGTTTTTCTATCGGTTATTAATATAATCAATTTAGAAATTTAATAGGGTATGCTAATAAATTATTTCAAATAGTCTTCTTCTTATAAAGCTCACTTGTGATATTACTATTAATTGTTACTGGCTCGAGAAAATGCACGGCCGCTTTTGGGAACACTCGACTTCACTCGCGTGATATCAGTGCAATTTTTCCTCCCTCCCACAATTCCCTTTCCGACATTCTGCAATTTGTAATCCAGTCTCGCCTTTCGATCCCTCTCTGTTTGCCCCTCTCTTTTGGCCCCTCTCCCTTTGCCCTTCTCCCTTTGTCCTTCTCCTTTTACCCTACTCTTTTTGCCCCCTTCCCTTTAAACTTTGCCTCCCCAACCCACTCGGCCCTGACCCAGATTCCCTCTTTGCAACATCTTATACTCTCTCTGCCGTATCTCACCGCGGAACTTTAGGTCTCCACGTACTTCAAGGGATTTTCGACGGCTCCGAGTGAACGAAGCATTTTAATTCCCTTCTCGATAAAAAGACCGCTCATTGGATTATATGATGGTTCTCTCTCGTGCTGTCACGTGCAAAAACTTTCCGCCCAGTGTAGCCACTAATTGGATCCATTGTGCGTTTTTCTGCTTTTTTCCACCGCAGCATGTTCAGCAATCCGCCGGAACGGGCATTGTTCTTGATAAGGAAAATTCTAGCGTATTTGCATTTTAACTAACAATTTACATATTGCAGTATTTTCTAAACAAAAGATACATAGTTCGTTTCTCCATAATAATCAAGTATCACCGTATTTTATTGATTATGATAAAGCATTAATTAGTCCTCTTTAGGAGTTTTGACGGTAATTGTAAAAAACAGAAATTAATTTCTTTGTGTAAAATTTAAAAGTTTTGGAACCATAGTTTCGTAATAGAAACGTTAATTTTTACTAATCCATCGAGTTGAACGTCGTGACAAAAAATTTCCACATACTGCTTAATGACATAATTTTTTGCTTATATTATAATGAAGAAAGGATCTTCGTTTGCTAATAAACATAAGTGGCTTAGAATATATGAACATAATAATATAGTTATACATTTGGAAATATGGTATTCACTCGCGCAATTGCTTCACTTTTCTACACTAAAACAAATATTGAAGCTATCATATGAAAGTAATCATATCAGAAAATATTTCTTTTACTCCCTCATAGTTCACGTGGGGCAATAACGTGATCGAGGCAATTAGGTGAGTCTATACGGCATCTTTTCTGCTTACGGTATCTAGTTGCACTCCTTCAGAATCGATCATGTCTTGGAAGTTAGAGATAATAAAAGAAAGCCATTGCAATATTGTATTTTATTTTAAACTATTTCATACACGTGCTGCGATACAGATGACGCAGTCACCATATTCACATTTTAGACGCCTATGTTAAATATCGTTAACTTTCTTTCAATAGATCGATGTATCTTTGCCGCCATCATAAGTTACTTTAACACGCTTATTCTTATTCAAAGTGAGATTCCATATTTCCTTTGCATCGCTTCATTTACGATTTATTTCTTTTCTTGGGCATCATCAATTGAGATTTAAACAAGAATAAATTCATCACACATGCAAATTAGTTCGAAGAAAACGTAAGCCTATTTTATCTATCTGGATTTGTAATTCAAATACGCTCTACCATTTAACGAAAATAACTCCTGATTCGCACGTTATTTATAAGGATAGCGACTTCACCACTCTTACTGGACGTTAAATTGCCACAGACAGAATTCCTTACGGTATCCTCTATTCCAGTTTAATTTAACTATTGCATATAAGTCGTCTTATTCATATTTCGGAAAGATTAGCGCATTAGCGTCATCTATAATCATACAGAATATATCGGATACTTTTGCAAAAAAGGTTGTTAATGGCGTAACATAACTAGTATATTTGTATACTGTGGTAATAATGGTGAAGTATATAATAATTTATCTTTATCTTTAATATAAATTAAGAAAATTTACAATTATTCTCTAAAACTAAATATTAAAAGTGGTTCTTATTTTTTTATTGGTTCATAAAAGCTCGGTTTCATAAAAATATTTGGTTCTCAATCAAAGTAATTGTAGAAACAAAGTTAAAATATAATAAATAACACCTTAAATCAATTTTATTAATTAATTTTTAATTCCCTTTCATTAAAAGTTACATTTAAATAAAGCCCTTTGTAAGTGGTTCTGTAATAATTTATGGAAGCTTTAAAAATTGCCAAATCTAGCTGTTAAAACAATATGTAAGACGAAATTCTATAATATGATATTATTAATTGTGATTTTAGTGTTAGTAATTTTTTAGGACATACGATGTTTTTATTTTATACCATGGAATGTAAATGTTTTGACCAATTCGTCGTTTTTTCAGTAACTTCGCAGACGGTGGAGTTCCTGGGTGAAATCACTGCGCATTAATGGTATGTAAATGCTATATTTATATAATTTTAAAGTAGTGCTGTAGATAATAAATACGTAATTCCTTAACTTTAATATTATATATCAAATATACCTTTTGCAGTTTTTTTAATCTTGCGACAATATGAAATACTAAATTGTTAAATTTTATGGATTAATGAAATAGACATACATTTAGTGGGAGCTGAGCAGAGCGATTTTCTTCGCCATTGCGTTCGAGTTAGGAAATTATTGTACATAGCTCAACACTGACAGCGACGAAAATGTTGATCTATAACAATATAATAAGAGATATCGACCCGATAACTTTTATAGAAACTTTGCGGAATATGCATGTATAATATTATTTGCCGAAAACCGATCTGCCTTATTTCTTATGAAATGAAACATGGGCTTCAAATATTTCATTTTATACTTTACCACAGGTTTGTGTAGTAATTTGCTCGAGCTTTTTGTTGATACCAAATCGAACGAAAGCTCAAATTTAAATTCTCAAAATTGCAACAAATCATTACGTTAAAGTGCAAGAAATTATAATGACTTTCGTACATGCTTATGAACAGACGCGTGCATATATCTTTTGTTTGGGGTGTACGCTAATTTGATAGTTTTGTATTTAAATAATACGCCACCGATTAGCTACAACATAAACCATGTCGTTTGACAGCACCCAATGGAGACGTGTTATAATTTCTAAGTATTGACTAACATGTTATATAATGAAGAGAAAATGCCATACATTGGTCTAGACCAGGACAGCTATGGGTCTTTTACGTTCCTTGTGGCTTCCAAACTATCTCGGAAAACCAAAAGAAAAGTTTAATTCTGTAAATCTTTCTCGTTATCCGATTCTAATATGACAGAACTCTTACTAATCCTTCTCTCCAAATTATATATAATTTTAATGCCAATTCTAACAATATATTGCTGAACTGGGTTGTTTTTAACGATGAACTATTATGGATACTTATTGATTTAAATTTACGATACTAGGTAAATCTAATTTTGGATGAAGAGAATAATTGTAAATGAAAACCCGTAATCGTGGGTATGATTGACAAGGTAATTGGTTTACTTCAAACGATATATTTAAAGGCCTGCTGCAGTGCATTATTATTATTAATTAATTCATTGTATGCTCCAGGAATTTTTATTAGGTAAAATTATGTCATAAAATACAAACGTAAATACAGACATTATTTTATTAATTTTTGGCAATATTAGCACATTGCTTCGTTTGAATTTGTTCTGTTTATTGAAACTAAAATTCATCGTATTATAAATTTATCATTTTATCACTTTGCAATTCAGCTATTTTATGCGTACCTCTCTGTAAAATTTGTATAATTCCATTATTACTTAAAAGTTATGATAGTTCGTCAACTTTGTAATATAAAATGATATTATTATTTACTACAGTTACCAAGCAATTAAAGTTCTGGTGCGCTTATGTGGGTTGATAATTACCTATTAATTTGATGGCCGCATGCATGGAAATCTTAGAGCAATTGCAAAACAGAACGGATGAAATTTGAATCAAAATTGGAATCGAGCATTCATTTGAAAACTATTATTACTATTTATATATTATTAATTATTAAATTTGGAATATTTTTAAATTTTCAAGATGTTTAAATTAATTTCATTGGAGAATGTTTAATCCTCAAATAAGGTTCGGTCAATGATAAGCTCATTATATCACGTTTTGGGCCACAAAATCAATGAGCGGTTAAAATTAATTAAAATTTTAAATATTAAAAACTGCAAAGGGTCGATTATAATTAATTATTTTATCTGTCATTACAATCAGAGATAATTCTATTGCTATGAGTTTATTGTTTTGGAAATGCGATTTAGAGGCCAAATATCACATTTTTACACGCTGTTGTCATATGGAAGAATCAATTCCAAGATTCTTTCAACATCGAATTAGCATTTGACGTAGTTGACGCATTCATGTTATTGAACAAAGAAGCTATATTTGAGTTGAGTTTTTTTATAATACGATAATCTCGCATTATACGTCATCTTAAAATGATGTTAAGTTTTTCTTTCTGCACACGCAGTATAGATAATTTGTTCTTTAAAAAAAATCCAATTCGATATTTCAACTGATATACTGGTTTAAAGTCCCCTGAATAAGTTTTCGCTATTTTTCTGTCGATTTCCATCTGTATGTGTCTGTATGGGCGATCTAACTCAAAAGCTAACAATCACATCATCACAAAATTATTTGTACATTCAACGTTTTGATTAAAAATTCAAGGTCTAATAAGAGGTTGGCTTTAATTGGTCAACCCCTTTTTTAAATTTGGCCAAATATCTCTTTAAGCTTATTATTAATAACTATTTGTCAGAGTTGTAGACAGCATAATTTTCTACAAGTTTTGCTTGAAATGTTTTTTCATTGAACGAATTGTTTCAGAGATATTTAGATATTCCGTCTGAATTTGAACATCTAATATATGATAACGGCTGTATCCCTGTCTACCTGCGTCCGAAGCCTCGAGTGACGTCACCTCCCAGCACGAACGCAAATAAATCGAGAACGGTCTGTTCGATTTCGACGAATCTTTCGCCGGAATATTCGACGCGAACGCTTGCAGATTTTAAGTGGATACCCGTTTCCCGAAAAGGCATGGATTTGATGCCAGGAGAGTTTTCATTTTTGCATTCGATTAATCGCCTAGGATACGATCTGAGACCTTGAGTCTTTAACGATTAAAATATCTTACGTTCGAGACTTTGATTCGGGATTAATATCATTTCACGTAGAAAGAAATGAAGATTTTTACAGTCGATTCTGTTGTTCAACTCGTGTTTGCTCATATTTTAAGTTTATATTCGATTTTCTCGGATTTTTCAACATTTCAAAAAGGAGGTTGTCAGGGTAACCGGCGTTGTTCACCTCGGATTTTTCCAATGTTGGACTCAGGCTTTCAGGTGCATTTGCTCTAAACTTGCAATGATGCAAACACATAACAATAACCGTATGACAATAACAGATTTAAAATTTTTGAACAGTTTCGTGTAAATATAAAACAAATGACACGCGTAGCGAAGAAACTTGAAGTCAGAAACGACTGATTCGCATTGTAACTTACCATTACAAATAGCAAGGTATTTGACGCTTAAAACATATGATTTTCTGTGCCATCAGAAACAGTGGACACAACGAAAAATGTTGTGTATCGGGAAGTGTTAGTCTAAATCTTGTATGTGTTTTTGGTTTTGAAATGGTGTGAGCTATATGATTATTTTGAGAGGGATAATAAAAGTGGGTCAACTAAAAACACCCTGTGTCACAATTTTATGTCATAGAAACTATCGTATTGGGCCACTCCACGCAAGGTTCCCTAATGTTTGCAGGAAGTATTTCAACGGGCCCCCCTGGGAAACCATACCACCCGGCTGGAAACCCGAGAAAACGTCATTGCGGCCCCTAGTTTCATTCAATATCGCTAGCTTGCTTCCGTTGCTACGATAACTTTTTGAATAGGCGATAAAGACTCCAACGCTGCCGAGACCAATTTTAATTTGCAATTAAAATTATCCCAATATCATCCAGTGTCATATTTTTTAAACGAATTTTCTTGCAAATGTTGATAGTGATACCAGTGTCGCCAACGGTAACCTCCATTCCTTACACCATTCAGAAATAGCTTCTAGATCTTTTTGGAGATACTGGTGGTCTTCCGGATTGCTTATTTCTCTATAAATGACGATGTTGTCCGCGAAAAGCCTAATTTTACTTCTGCCTATATTAATTATCAAGAACGCTGATGCTGAAAGCAGCTTCTCATTACTATTGCAATAATATTAATTACTCTGTATGGGAGAAGGTCATATGCTGGACACATCAGATATTTTTTCGTTTTGTGTTAAAGCGCTGGGACCACATTGAAACCTGACCGCTGCTCAGAACCGTCATAACTCGGATTAGCAGTTCGAAACTCGAGGATTCGTCCCAAAACCGAGCACAGGTACCTGTACCCTCGAAGCAGGGGATCTCAAGCTGTCCAAATCATTTGCAATAAAATATTGACTTTTTTATGTTACATTTGTGAGAATGTAACTCAAGCGCCATACCCGGGTAAATGCGCCGCTTAAGAGCGACTTTTAAACGTAATTCCACGATAAATAATAAAATTTTCACCCACACATGTAATCTTGACGCCCAGCAATATCAACCTTTTAAGAGTTTCTGGGACGGGATTGTACTGAAAACATGAAAAATATGTGTATTATATGGAAGTTGTGTTAGGTTGGTTGGTTGAATTGAGTTAGTTTGGTTGGTTGCTTGAACTTGGTTGAGTTGGTTTCAGCACGAACTTGGTGGCTAAATATGTTAACAGAATGGGCCAGAATTGTTACTACGACTAGTCTTAAACTGTTTCCAATAAAATCCCGTCCAAGAAAATAAGGTTGGTATTACTGGGCGTCAAGATTATATGTGAATATCTTATTATTTATCGTAGAATTACGTTTAAAAGTCGCTCTTAATCGGCGCATTTACCCGAGTTCGATGCTTGAGTTACTTTCTCACTAATTTTACAACATAAAAAAGTTAAAATTTTATTGCAAATGATTTGGTTGGCTCGAGATTCCCTGCTGGGGGGGAGCAGGTGCCTGTGCTCCGTTTTAGGACCAATCCTCGAGTTTCGAACTGCTAATCCGAGTTAATGACGGTGGTTAAGTCTGAGAAGCGGTCAGTTTTCAATGTGTTGCCAGTGTTTAAACATCAGCCATTTTTCATTTGAGAGAATCATATTTAAGGTGATTCATATTGAAGTTATTCTGGAGATATTTTTTCCGATTGTTGCAATTATAAGCTTCCTTAAAAGAAATCACTGTCGAAAAACATGCTACTGCTATATTGTTTTGATTTTATAATTTTATTTTATGTATTATTGAACACTGGTTATTTTATAATTTTTTATAAATGGAGAGGAGTTAAACTATAGTTATGGACTCAATTTCGTTAGTGACAATTTTGCGTATGTACTAAATTTAACTTTGACTGCTGATAGTAAAGATTTTATAACTCATAGAGCTGAAAATGAAATGGATAGACGTAGTATTTTATCTTATGTTATAATCACCATTGCTATTATTGAGTTCATCGTATCGTCCTCTTCAGTGAGTTATGTGCTGCGAAAGATTTTATACACTTGGCAAAAAATTTAAAAAGTCATATGCTAAAATGTCTTCTATTTGTGCTGGCATGATTTTTATATCGTTCGAATAGATAAATAAATGAAACATCAAGATTTATCCGTTAATGAATGGACCGGAAACGCTAATATATCCTCCACAGCGGATACTTTGACCATGGTGTTCCTCATAGCGCTCTCACTAATCCAGGCGTTAAACTGAATTTTTAGGCAGCGTATTTTATCTTCTGCTTGGTTAATTCGGATATTGAATTTCTTTAACGAAATCTGGAGATTATTTCCGAAGGACAAAGAGATTTATATTAAATTTCCCCTGCCATAAAAAGTCAAACGTTTGCAGTGTCTTTCTTGTTATTTTTATATCAATTTTGACTTAATTTTCTCTAACGGAACTTTTAATTTTCTTCTGTTCGCTTAGAAAAAAATTACATAAGTAATGGCCTAACATTATTACATTACTGAATCGCGAAGTTGAGTAAACAGAATTGAGGCTGCTGAAAAGGACTTTGCGAACAAAAATATTATCGGAAACATTAGAGTTCACGAATAATTCAAATGGAGACGCATTGAAAATTTTGTTTGAATCAGTTTTAAAAAAAACCTACCCGATCGTAAAGATACTGATTAGGAAGCAAAGACGGTGATTTCGTTATTGCTGGAGAATGTGCACAACTATGCCTATCATTGTTTCACCATCAGTATGATCTTAAAACTCCCTCGAGCACTTTGCTATAAATACTGATGCTTCCTCCTCTTCCGATCCGTCCTAATTGCTATAGAGATACAATACTCTCCACTACAGCTCCCTCTCTCTCCCCCTCCGGCATCTTCCTTCACCTCTTAACCCCGATTTCTCCCCTTCATCTCTTTCGCATCTCCAAGAGAACCAAATCGCAAAGCCAGTGTCTTAATTTAATTTTCGGTCTTTCGTGTTTGAGGCCAAGGACATATCGTATTATTTCTTTATGCTACGTTTTTTATGATTCAATTAAAAAATTTTCGTTTAGTTATTGCAACTTCGATGTAATACGTGATAAGATTATTTTAATGTGTAATTTTTTCTTTCTCTGGGAACTTCAGGGATTCGTTGGTTTGCACGCACATTTTACCTTTTAGATATCTTCTCCAAGGTAGCCATTATTTTCCCATCCGGCCTCCCTATAGCGAAGGAGGGAAAATGTAAGAAAACTTTTAACATTGCTACACTTAAATTAACGCCAAAATCGGTTCCTACTTCCTTTTTACATTATTAAGTAAAATAGTCGAAATTTTTCGCACTTATAATTTTAAATAGAACGTTCGCCTAATTTATGAAGCCATTTTCCTACAGTATTAATTTTCAATTCATTTAGTTAAATGGACAGTCTTGAACCTTAAGACAATGAAAATATTATGTGAACTTCTATTTGACTGTTTTTAGGCGTTCTTTACAAGAGTTAACAAGGGAGGAAAGATGCACCCATTAAGCGTGCATACATGCAAGGCAGAGGCGTTCATTGCGATTTTTGACATTATATAAAAAAGATAAATATTAATGGCTTAGTATTATGTCTAAGAACTAAAAATTATATTCCAGAAATGATGCCAAGGATATATCGATTTTTTTATTCACTGATTTATTTCCTAATCGGTTGTAATAATTAAAACAATCCACAGTTATTTAAAAGATACCTCACTTGAACAGTTGTAATATAAACTTTATGTTTACGTTCATTCCTTTGTCGCAAATTACCCACTTCTTTTCACTTACAAGTGCCATCTACCTATACTTAAGGAAATAGACGTATTTACGTTTATTTTTTCGTCGTAGATAATCCATTTTCCTTCATTTACCAAATGTCGTGTGCGCACGATATAAAATTAAATGTAATAGGTATTTACAGCAGATGTTTACTTCAGTTGCCAGGAAGGTTGTTTTCGTTGACAATAATACACGGGTAAAATTTTCTGTTGAAAGTGAATTAGGACTTTCAAGTTTCATTTTCCTGAAATCGGCAACTTCTTCGACAACAATGTACTGAACAAAACATGTGCTGTTTGACTATTTCTACAAAGTTTGTTTGAAGACTTTTTGTTATAATTAATATTTTACGAGATATAAAGAAAGTTTATTATTTGTCTCCAGTAAAGTGGAACTACCAATTAGGCTACGCAAATCACTTATAACATTTTCTTATTTTCTTTGCCCCTATATACTAAATATCAAATTTCATGAATATCCTCCCAGCAGTTTCGCAGATGTAACACGTGGGGAAAAATTTTCTTTCCACGACACGGGAGAGTAGCCTCGGGATTTTCTAGAAGTAACAATGATCTCTCTATAGAAGAAGCCAAATACAATGCAATGTAAAGACTTCAGAACGATACCCATCTGTCATTCATTTCGAAGATCATCACGAGGATTCTTAATAAAAGGCAGAAGAAATGATAGGGGAAGATGTATTCGGATTCAGAAAAGGACGAGGAACTAGACATGCTATAGGAGTAGCTAGAATCATACCAGAAAGGGTAAGTGAATACAGTCAAGATATATGCGTATGATTTGCAGACTGGAAAAAGGCCTTTGATAGAGTAAATTGGGTAATGCTGATGAAGATACTAAAGGATATAGGTGCAGACTGGAAAGTCAGGAGACTAATCAGGAATCTATATGTGAATCAAGTTGTAAAGGTCAGGTTGGAGAATGCGGACACCTGTGGAGTAAATATTGGTAGAGGAGTAAGACAGGGCTGCTGCCTATCGCCGACCCGATTTAATATATATGGAGAAAGACTAATGCAAGAAGCGTTAGAAGGCACAGGAGATTTCAAAATTGAAGGAAGGATTATAAGAACAGTGAAATAAGTGGATGATCAAGCACTTATAACAAGAAAGAAAGAGGAACTCCAGAAAATGATAAATAGATTAGTAATAAGAGGCGGAAAATACGGTATGGAAATAAATACAGAAAAATCTAAGGCCATTCGAATATCGAGAAAAGCAGAGAATCTGAACATAAGTATTGAAGGAAAGCCTTTAGAACTAGTTTCAGTCTATAACTACCTTGGAAGCATCATTACAAAAGAAGCAAAATGTACGGATGAGATCAGGACTAGAATAGGAAAAGCAAAAGCGGCTTTCAGAAGAAATAAACGCCTACTTACGAGGAATATAAGGGAAGATATCTGCTAAATGTTCATAAAATGCTATGTATGGATTATAGCTTTGTACTAGGCAGAAACATCCACATCTACATGTTACCCTGCAATTCACATAATTGGTGGGTGGCAGGGGGTGCAATGCACCAAAACCTACCTGAAGATGTTCTATCGCAGATTGAAATTTTCTATTTTGATCTCGTATTGTCCTTGGGTAGAACGAGCCTAGATAACACTCCCTCCTACAATCGATCTCACGCATCTTTTTGTCACGGTCGTTTCTACCTATATACGTTAGTGCTTTTGTTATTTCTACAACCTCGTCTTTTAGATATTCCGGTCTATATTTTTCCAGAAGCCGCCACCTTGAGTTCAATCTACGATCCTCCAGTGGTGCCCAGTTCAAATCCCTCAATTATGAGGTGACGCTTTCCTATTTCCGTACATTTGTTTTACGAATCTGGCTGCTCTGCGCTGCACACTTTCTAATTGAATTATATGTCCCTTCTCGTACGGATCCCATATGCATGAGGTGTATTCCACTTACCAGTGATAAGTAACATGTTTCACGTACTTTTTCTGTAGAATTCCTTACTATTCTACCTATGAAAGTCAGTTTGTTGTTGACCGCGCCTATAACTCGACGAATGTGCATGTCCCACGAAAGATCTCGACAAATGGTTACTCATAAATATTTTACATACTCGGCTGCTTGAATATTTATTCCATCTATATTATACTCGAAACCTACTTCTATGTTCTTACTTTTCCAGAACGTAACTGCGGCACATTTAGTGTAATTAATTTCAATTTGCCATTCTTTGCACCACGTTAAAGTGGCTCTTAAGTCTCAATGCAGCGACTTATGGTTTTGGTTTTTAATTTCTTTATATAGAACGGTATCATCGGAAAAAGTCTAATTTCGCTACGAACTAGCGAGCAGATATCATTCACATAAATTGGGAAAAGTAGAGGGCCCAGTACACTTTCCTGAGGAACACCCGATGCCACTTTAACCGGGGACGAGTATTTCCCATCGATGACAACTCTCTGTTCTCTTTTCGAGAGGAAGTCTCTCATCCAACTGACAATGTTTGGATTGATACCATATTGTCCTAACTTCGCAATTAACTTCTTACGAGATACTATATCAAACGCCTCCTGAAGTCAATGAATATGGCTTCGATCTGAGTATTTTTCTCTCCGCATCGCAACAAATCATCCATGAACAGGCCGAGCTGCGTTTCGCATGATCTACCTCTCCGGAATCCGTGCTGGCATCCGCTAAGTAATGAGTGGCTATCTAAATAGCGCATTACAGAACTAAGGATTATGTGCTCAAGTAATTTGCACGATAATGAAGTTAGGGAAATTGGCCTATAATTTTCGGATTTCTCCTTGTCGCCGCCCTTATGGATGGGCGTAACGTGTGCCACCTTCTAATCTTTAGGAATGACACCTTCCAATGGATTTCTCGATTATAATTTTCAAATACGGCGCGATTTCATAAACTAACTCTTTCAATACTGGACGCTAAGGAAAAATAACATTAAATACTTGAAAAGATTTGAAATGTGGACTTGAAGGAGAATGCTGAAGATAAAATGGACAGATAGGATGAAAAACGATGAAGTGCTACGAAGAGTAGGAGAGAAGCGAATGATTATACAGACTATTAGAAGGAGGAAGGCAAACTGGGTTGGACATTACCTGAAGAGAGAGAGTATGATTAAAGACTTTTTAGAAGGAAAACTAGATGGAAAAGGGGAAAGAGATAGGAAATGGTTTCAGCTGATAGACGATTTGAAAGGAAAAGAGAGTTATCAAGATATGAAGAGGACAGCGGAAAATAGGAGTATATGGAGAAGCAGGTTTAACCCTGAATAATCACGGACCTGTCGACGGAAATACTACCTATGATGATGTTGATGCATAATATATCGACAGTGTGGAATATGGTGCATGGGAAAGCAAAATGTGAATGGAAAACGCGCTTCAGAATCCATGATTTCGGAATATTACTGGCAGACGACCATATTTTAGAAATTGGCCTTGCAATCCCTTCTGACAACTTAAAACTTATAAAATCCACTCACTCTTGTGCCTTTGAAAAGGAATAGATATTTGTGTTCGGCGATTTTTTTTCATTCCATTATTCAACCTTCTTTTCAGTCTCAAAAAATTCTGCGCCGTTTGGCACTTGAGAAATTTTTTTACCAAGAAGCAAGTCCTCCACATGACCTCAATATATCGCGGCCTTAAAGCTTTTCCTTTCATCTTTCTTCATGCTGAGCTCATTCATAGAACACGCTCGCTCACGTATATTCATCTTTCTATCCATTCGTATAGTCATAATTAAACCATAAGACACTTAACGACCTTATGAGAATCAACCACCGCAGAATTACCACTTAAGATGGATTCTTTGCTGCTGAAGCTCAGAGATATTACTGGTTTCATTCATTGCCACTATCTTGAATTAAAATATTGTTTTGATCATTAGTTAATTATATAAACCTGAACTTTTTGAGCAAACACAAATTTAATCAGGCTCTATATATTATTCATCGCTGGATAATCAATCTTGCCAAGACAGATATATATATTACCGCTCTTCATTCATAGCTTCAATATATTCTCACTTTCTCCATACATGTAGTACGAAGTATAGAGAAAGTATTGTTTTCATAAAAAAATCGAATTCGAGATTTCAACGGAAATACACGTTTTAAGGTCCTCTGAACACTTTTTTACTATTTTGTCGATTATGTCTGTGTGTGTGTCTGCGTGTGTCTCTGACCGGAATTTCGTGGGCGCTCTCAAAATCTAATAATCCGATCCGCATTATATTTCATATTTAGCATTTATATTAGAAAGTCAAGAACTAATTAGAGTTCAGCTAAAATCTGTCGACCAAAAGTGGATATTTATTCTTGTCACATCCGTTTTTTTAATATTTGCTTTAATATTTGATGAATGTAAAAGGTACTGGAATAAGAGTTGTAGGAAATTTAATTTTCCACAACGTTTGTTCGAATCATTTTCTCATTGTTTAAGAGATATTTTTAAAACTAATTTTTTAGCTGCCCCCACCACATCACCTACCGGCGACTATTGTAAACACATAACTAATTAATCGATAACAACCCATTGCTTACTAAATATGTAATTGCATTTTGACGTCACGCATAAGAAATTTTAAAACAATATCCGGCGTATTTTTCAATCATAAAAGCAGAGGCCGACATTTGAGATATTTTTACCATATTTTATTCTATAATTTGATCTTAAAAGACCTCTATTTTGTATGAAATAAAATTGACGAGGATAATTTGCTTATTGACAAAAATGAGAGGCCTATAGGGTGAGCAAAGCTGTAAGTATTCATTTTAAGCAAATATACCTAAACTAACTAATGGGCTTGTTTAATTTATGCTCTGAGGTTCATTTTAATAGTTTATTCTCGATTACATTAAATTTGACGTTGACCGATGTTTGATAATCTTGTTTAAATGTGTAATGAGAAAAGATGTAAGAGTTCCTTTCATTTGAACAAGATGTGCCGTTGCCGTGGTGAAAGTGTGAATTATAAATTCGATATCTTGTTTTCCGCAAGTTATTGTTTTCTCGGATATGCGAAAACCGCCGGCGGACTTCCCACCACCGTCGACCCTTGCTGCATCCGCATAATTATCTGCCAGTCTTTACGCATACCGCTTATCACTTGTCATCCCGAGCGCCGAGTCGAGCACTCTATCAATCATTTTTTATAGCGGTATGCGCCGACGCCACCTTGGCCCCTCTTATCTTCAGCTTCGAGAAAAAGTTTTCACGTATATCGAGAAGAAGTTGATGTGGTTGCATGAGGAGCAAAAAAGGATAATAAAATCGGAAGTGAGGAAAAGTGTCGTGGTCTCAGAAAGTCGGGAGAGAGTTGTGCGTGTGGTGTGGGCTTTCTTTTTATTTGGCATCGCACGAGGGTCTCGAAAAATCTCTTCAAACTACCTGCGTAGTAAGAGTTGGAAAGGGACTGTAAAATAGAAGCGACAGAAATGACACGTTCTGGATGTTAGGAGTCTTTTACACAAACACCATATGTGTATATGTTATGGTAAAGGTACGTAATCGGGAAATGTGTGAATTTACCGGTAAATGTGCACGTTTACCACCAAGTACGGTAAATGTAAGTTTACGTTTCCAGAAATACGTATTATCCGTACATTTCCCGGTAAATGTGCACTTTTACCGTTGTCTTGGTAAATGTGGGAATACGTAAGAATGAGAAATGCTACACTTTAATAATTACGTTTATTTATAACAAAAAGCATCGAGGGTTCGGCTCCACTGTTATACAATAATATGAACGCTTCCCAAACCGAAGGGGAAACACAGTGAACGTGAGGAGGAACCAAAAACAATTCGAATAACTTACCCAACCCGGTGGGGCTGAGTAAAATGTTCAAATTTAGTTTAGTTAGTTGTGCACATTTACCAGGAAATTTACACACCAGACAACGCACATTTATCGTGCTTTTAAAGTGCAACAGATTTTTGCGACGCCGCCATGTTGTGGCCTGTGTTGCGACGTTTATCCACATTTACCAGTGTCTCTAGAAAAATATTTACATTTCCCCAATCCAATCGGTAAAAGTATGTTATACTTACATTTACCGAACTTGGTTGTAAATGTGCACATTAAGCGGGAAATGTACACATTTACCGGACTGTGCATATTTACCGCGACATATATATAACTCTCTATAATATAAAGTACTTGTACAAACCTCCTAGATGTCGAATGCCTCATTCTAAGGTACTTATAGAAGGGCTATAGATCTTAAATTTGGCGTGATGGTTGATCATAGGCCAAAACTAACGGAAAAAAACGAAAATCAGAAAAATTCGCATTTTGTGGGGTCTTTTTTGACCCCATTGTTCCATTTCAATACCCCATAAGAAAAACGTCGTAACTGCAAGACGGATTTTAATTAAATTAAGTAAGAGTGATTCTTATTAAAAAATTTCACCCAATTTTGATTTTGAACTGAATCCGTAAATTGGAACTTCCACTTTACATAAGGACTTTAATAAACTTATACTTGTATCTCGTTAAATGGTATCCGTCAAGGAACAATTTAAACCAATAAATTTCTCTCCCTAGCTCTTATATGATCTGTAAGGTATACATTAAAATATTTATTCGGATAGAGGACTTCGTTTACCATAAGAAATCCGGGAGACAGTTTAATTATATAGTTTTAGTTTTGGAGATAAAAACTCGAGAGAATCCCGAACAAAACATAGCATATTATTCTTTATACCGATCGCTAAGACGGCTCTCTCGGCAAACAACAATTAAATGCCATATTTTTCTCTTCTTAGCTCTTATGTTATCTGTAGGTTTTATATTACGAATACTATTCGGATAGAGAACAACATTTGCCATAAAATAGTTTGCGAGACCACATAATTACGACTTTAATTTCAGGTATAAAAATTCAAGAATCTTTCAATGCCGTTTTATACGGATTTCCTAAAAAGAATGCCTTTGAAATTTCTGTGTTCTCCATTTCCATCTCGTTTAAATTACTTAAAATTAAGATACGAACTCGGGATGAAGACATTTTTCTAGAAAAAAGAATAAACGTTTTAATTTTTGCAGAGGAATTTCAAATCTATGCCCAATTCGGGTAAAAATGTGTTTTTAATCGCAAAGAAAGCATATTTTTGTGAGGCACAAAAATGATATGCGATGTTCCTCATTTTTTCACACTCTTGACTTTTGAGTATTCTTTTCCGTTCGTTCTTTGTTTTTGTTTCATTGAGAAAACGAAGGAATATGGGAGTATGGAAGAAAGGGGAGAGTGAAAGAGAGAAAGAAGGAGAGAGAGAAGAGAGAGGGAAAGTGTGGGAGAGAATGAGGGAAAACGGAAGTTAGTGAATGTGGGAGGTTTGGTGGAAGGGATAGAGGTAGGTAGAGTGGGAGGTAGAGAGAGGAGAAAATAAAGGCAAGGGAGAGAGAATCCCGATAATAGGATTAGATATAATTATCTACCTTAAATATATGACGAAAGGTCATACCTAATCTCAAAAATTGTAATTTTTAGGATATTATACTGGGTGCACCAAAATGAATGGAACGGTTACAATTTTTAATATTTAATTAACCGGGACACTTACAACAATGAAATAACTCGGAACATGTAGAGAAACACTTAACGTTTGCCGGTGACATGTGGCAGTTTGCTTCCTGACCACTGCAGCGCTGTCACCGTCTCTACTACTAAATGGCGTCTCAGCAGCAAAAAGTGCAGTGTTGTTTGTGGTTTCGTGAATCAAAATCTGTGACTACAGTTCAGCATCAGTTTCGAACAACATTTGGTGTTGATCCAACTCACAATAAGTTAATCAGACGCTGGTATGGCGATTCTGCGAATAAAGACCACATTATCACTTGGCTGTGAGAAAATTTCTAGATGAACAGCTGCCCGGAAGTTGGATATGGCGTTGGGAACTGACAGCTTGACCACCGCGATCTCCAGATCTGTCACCTATCGACTTCTTTTTCTGTGGTTTCGTCAAAGATTATGTCTACACACCACCAATGCCGCGGGGTCCTTGGAAGAGCCACGAGACCGAATCTCAGATGGAACTGGCCGAGCAATACTTAAACAGCGCACTTCGGCGGAATTTCAGTATCGCTTTGACATTTGCTGCGTAACTCGTGGTGCACACATTAAACGCTTTTAGGCAAAACTTGAAGTGTTTCACTACATGTTCAAGTTATTTAATTGTTGTAACTGTTCCGTTTAATTAAATAATAAAAATTATGATCATTCCATTTATTTGGTTCACCCTGTACTTTTTCCATTTTGAGGTAGTAATGTCAGACATTTCTGCACAATTTTTGTTTTATTATGCACCTCCAGATGAGCTGAAGACTCGATATTTTTACGTGGGTAGGATTATGTGCACAACCAACTAGAAAAATCTAAAATGTCAAGATAGTTTAACAATACGGCCGCTACAAATTTGCAAAAGTTTAAACATACATTTAATGTTTATGTATTTTTAATGTGCTACGGAGCTGAAATTTTTTGTAAATGCAGAATTCGTAGAATAGCCGAATAGTTATTATAAAAATTTTTATACTTAATATGTTTGACCGTTAAAAATTCTTAAAAATTTAAACAATTAGATAAATAATTAGGTATTACGTGATGGGCTAGGGAACTGAAATTTATCAGTTATTTAGTGTTTGGTGCAAAAGCGTACATTAACATTTGAAAATCTCAATTATGTTGTTATTGCGGACGTTAAAAAAATTTAAATTTTAAACAACTAGATAAATATTGTTGCAATTTTAGATGTCTTACAGCATTAAACCTTGGCAGAGATGCGTGAAGTTAGTTCCCAACAATAAAAAAAGTATAATATACTTAAAACTACAAATGTGATTTTGTAGATGAGCTGAAATGCTTGTAAAATAGAAGCAACATGTACTTATATATATATATATATATATATATATATATATATATATATATATATATATATATATATACTAGTAGTTGGTGCTTGCATACTGCAAGCATTTCACCTCACCTTGAAAAAAAATTAATTTTTCAGACAGACATTTCATCTTTACAAATAGTCTTTTATGTTATATCCTCCTCTGTAAGAGTCGTCGATATATAATGACTAGTAGTTGGTGCCTGCATACTGCAAGCATTTCATATCACCTTGAAAAAACATTCATTTTTCAGACAGACATTACATCATTACAAATAGTCTTTTAATTCTAAAGATTTCACCTCCGAAGCGATTTTCGAATTTTCCCACATGTAAAAATAATAGTTTAAAACAATCCCCAAATGTTGCAATTTTAAATTTTACACTATCTTCATTATTAGGTACTAATGCTACACATTTAAGCCAAATTTTAAAGTTGTAGCACTTCTAGAAGTAAAATAATATTTTTCTAATTGTTCAAATTTAAATAATTTTTAACGGCCGCCGCAATTTATATATGGTAAAATTGAAATGGCCGTTAAAAATTATTTAAATTTAACAATTAGAAAAATATTATTTTACTTCTAGAAATGCTTAAAACTTAAAAATTTGGCTAAAATGTGTAGCATTAGTATCCAATAATGAAGAAAGTGTAAAATATTTAAAATTGCAACATTTGAGGATTGTTTTAAACTATTATTTTTACATGTGGGGAAAACGATAAACGCTGCGAAGGTGAAATCTTTAGAATTAAAAGAATATTTGTAATGATGAAATGCCTGTCTGAAAAATGCATTTTTTTAAGTTGAGATGAAATGCTTGCAGTATGCAAGCACCAACTACTAGTCATAATATATCGACGACTCTTACAGAGGAGGAGGATATAACATACTAGTAGAAGGTGCATGCATACTGCAAGCATTTCATCTCACCTTGAAAAAACATTAATTTTTCAGACAGATATTTCATCATACCAATATTCTATTAATTCTAAAGATTTCACCTCTGCAGCGATTTTCGTTTTTCCCACATGTAAAAATAATAGTTTAAAACAATCCCCAAATGTTGCAATTTTAAACATTTCTCACTTTCTCCATTATGGGGTACTAATGCTACACATTTCAGCCAAATTTTAAAGTTGTAGCACATCTAGAAGTAAAATAATATTTTTCTAATTGTTTAAAATTTAAACATTTTTAACGGTTGCCGCAATATATATATATATATAGAGAGATAGAAATGTTTATTTGTGCAAATGCACTGTTCTGTAAATAATTTGAAAATTGCAGCTTCCTAGCTCATCCCGTAGTACCTATAAAATTATTAAACTTTAATGTTCAAATGGAGTTAAAACAACCCCTAAAAATTAACAATTTTAAAATTTTCCATTTTTATAGTTAGTTATGAGAAAATTTTTATAATCTTGCAAAATTTCAGCTTCCTAAACATATTAGATTGGTCTACACACTGGATTGCGTTTTCCCATGCTAACTTATGGGAGATATTCCGGGGTCTCTGGAGTCGAACCCAAGACACTGTAAGCAAAATAACAATAATTCCTAATAGATATTGCGGCCATCTAGCAACACTGTTAATTTCATTTTTCTAGTTTACCGGTAAGTGCCCATAATTAATTTACAAAAATGGCGCAATGCTTTTATTATGGGAAAAAACGCAACTTTCGGAATTTCTGGAGTCGAACTCATGTCACTTAGGTAAGAAGTCTCATTTTATCTGTAGGTTTCTCTATCATATCTACAAAAACTGAAACTTTCAGCTCTCTAGCTCTTGTAGTTTGGGTTGGACATTAGTATCCTTCTGTTATCATTATATATCGACGACTCTTACAGAGGAGGATATAACATACTAGTAGTTGGTGCTTGCATACTGCAAGCTTTTCATCTCACTTTAAAAGAACAAACATTTTTCAGACAGAAATTCCAATATTACAAATAGTCTTTTAATTCTAAAGATTTCATTTCTGCTGTGATTTTCGTTTATCCCTCATGTAAGAATAATAGTAGAAAAAAATCTCCAAATGTCGCAATTTTAAAAATTTTACACTTTCTTCATTATAAGGTTCTAATGCTACTCATTTTAGCCAATTTTTAAAGTTGTAGCACTTCTAGAAATAAAATAATATTTTTCTAATTGTTTAAATTTAAATAATTTTTAACGGCCGCCGCAATACAAATATGGTAAAATTGAAATGTTTATTTGTGCAAATTTACTATACTGTAATTAATTTGAAAATTTCAGCTTTCTAGCTCATCCCATAGTACCTAAACAGCTATTTATTTGTTTAAATTTTATGAATTTTTAGCTGCCAAACCAATTAAAATATCAAATTTTGTATAATTCGTATTTCGTTTTTTTAAGAATTCTACTTCTAAAAAAAATTTCAACTCCGTGGCACATTCGGAAATATATAAACCTTGAAAATTTGTTTAAACAATTGCGAGTTTTTAGCGGCCGCAATGTTGAACTTTTTCAAGATTTTCGTTTTTTCTAGTAGGTTTTGCACAAAATCCTACCTAAGAAAATAATTTCGAATCTCCAGCTTATCTGGAAGTGCCTAAACATTAGTATCCTCCTGTTATATGTTATATCCTCCTCTGTAAGAGTCGTCGATATATAATAGATAAAATTATAAATATTATATTATTATTATATTGTTGCACTTTTTCATGATTTTCGTTTTTTCTAGTCGGTTTTACACAAAATCCTACCTAAGACAAAAATTTTGAATCTCCAGCACATCAGAAAGTGTTTAAACATTAGTATCCTCCTATATGTTATCATTATATATCGACGACTCTTACAGAGGAGGAGAATATAACAATTCATGTAACATACTAGTAGTTGGTGCCTGCATACTGCAAGCATTTCATCTCACCTTGAAAAAACATCCATTTTTCAGACAGACATTTCCTCATTACGTAGTCTTTTAATTCTAAAGATTTCACCTCTGCAGCGATTTTCGTTTTTCCCACATGTAAAAATAATAGTTTAAAACAATCCCCAAATGTTGCAATTTTAAATTTTACACTATCTTCATTATTAGGTACTAATGCTACACATTTAAGCCAAATTTTAAAGTTGTAGCACTTCTAGAAGTAAAATAATATTTTTCTAATTGTTCAAATTTAAATAATTTTTAACGGCCGCCGCAATTTATATATGGTAAAATTGAAATGGCCGTTAAAAATTATTTAAATTTAACAATTAGAAAAATATTATTTTACTTCTAGAAATGCTAAAACTTTAAAATTTGGCTAAAATGTGTAGCATTAGTATCCAATAATGAAGAAAGTGTAAAATATTTAAATTTGCAACATTTGAGGAGAATTAAAATATTTTTCTAATTGTTTAAATTTAAACAATTTTTAACGGCCGCCGCAATTCATATATGGTAAAATTGAAATGTTTATTTGTGCAAATTCCCGGCAAATTGCCCGGCAAGTGGAAGACCCGGGTTCGATTCCCGGTCATAGCAGACTTTTTTCTCGTTTCAAAATTATTCCCAACTTTACAGCTTATGCCTGTCTGCATAGGATCTTCGGATCACTTTATTCCACCAAATAGGTAAATGTTTAGATACTACGGGGCGAGTTAGAGAGCTGAAATATTTAAGTTATTTAGCGTATGGTTATGTAAACGAGATTATAGAAATTTTTATATTTTAATTTGTTTGGCTGTTAAAAATTCCTAAAGTATAAACAAATAGATAACAATTTAGGTACTACCGGGCAGGTTAGTGAGCTGAAATTTTCTAGTTATATAAGGTTTAGTCTTTGTAAACAAATTAATATCTCAGAGTAGTTATAAAATTCTTATTGCAGCCGTTAAAAATTATTTAAATTTAAACAATTAGATAAATGTTATTTCACTTCTTATTGTGCTACAATTTTAAAATTCGGCATAAATGTGTGGCATTATTAACCCAATGTGGAAAATTTATAGTATTCCTAAAATTGCCTAAATTAGCGATTGTTTTATTCCATTATTGTTCCATAAAGAAAAAACGAGAATCGGTCCCGAGGAGAAATATTTCGAATTAAAGAAATATTTCTCATGACGAAATATCTCTGTGAAAATTTATGTATTTTCACGGTGAGCTGATTTGCTTGCAGAATGCAAGCGCCTTTTACTAGTCATTATATATCGACGAATCTTAGAGAGGATATAACATACTAGTAGGTGCTTGCATACTGCAAGCATTTCATCTCACCTTGAAAAAATATTCATTTTTCAGACAGACATTTCAACTTTACAAATATTCTTTTAATTCTAAAGATTTCACCTCCGCAGCGATTTTCGTTTTTCCCACATGTAAAAATAATAGTTTAAAACAATCCCCAAATGTTGCAATTTTAAATATTTTACACTTTCTTCATTATATGGTACTAATGCACCACATTTTAGCCAAATTTTAATGTTGTAGCACTTCTATAAGTAAAAAAATATTTTTCTAATTGTTTAAATTTAAATAATTTTTAACAGCCGCCCCAACTCATATATGGGAAAATTGAAATGTTAATTTGTGCAAAATCACTATTCTGTAAATAATTTGAAAATTTCAGATTCCTAGCTCATCCCGTAGTACCTAAACAGTTATCTATTTGTTTAAACTTTAAGAATTTTTAACTGCCAAACAAAGTAAAATATCAAAATTTGTATAATCCCTATTTCGTTTTTTAAGAATTTTACTTATAAGAAAATTTCAACTCCGTAGCACATGCGGAAATACATAAACCGTGAAAATTTGTTTAAGCAATTGCGAATTTTTAGCGTCCACATTGTTACACTTTTTCAAGATTTTCGTTTTTTCTAGTCGGTTTTGCACAAATTCCTACCTAAAAAGAATTTCGAATCTCCAGTTCAACTGGAAGTGCCTAAACATTAGTATCCTCTTATATCCTCCTACTCGTCCTCCTCCTCCTCTGTAAGATTCGTCGATATATAATGATTACATATAGGAGGATACTAATATCCAGCCCAAACTACAAGAGCTAGAGAGCTTAAAGTTTTAGTTTTTTTAGATATGATGGAGAAACCTTCAGATAAAATGAGACTTCTTACCTAAGTGATGTGAGTTCGACTCCAGAAATTCCGAATTTGCGTTTTTTCCCATAAGAAAAGCATTGCTCCATATTTGTAAATTAATTATGGGCACTTGCCGGTAAGCTAGAAAGATGAAATTTTCAGTGTTGCTAGATGGCCGCAATATTTATTAGGGATAGTAATCACTTTTGCTTACAGTGTCTTGGGTTCGACTCCAGAGACCCCGGAATATCTCCCATAAGTTAGCATGGGAAAACGCAATCCAGTGTGTAGACCAATCTAATAAGTTTAGGAAGCTGAAATTTTGCAAGATTATAGAACTTCTCTCATAACCAACTATAAAAAATCGAAATTTTTAAAATTGTAAATTTTAGGGGTTGTTTTAACCCCATTTGAACATTAAAGTTTAATAATTTTTTAGGCACTACGGGATGAGCTAGGAAGCTGCAATTTTTAAAGCACCCAGTTAAGGCTTAATAAGCAAGAAAAAAGATTCCTACATGTAACAAACATAAACCTCTTCACCGTCGTTTATTCTTCTGTCTGATGTGGTATTATTAGCGTGCTCAGTGTTTCGGTGGAGTTATTTTCCATCTTTATGAGCCTTTGTGTTATATAATATTGAATCAAAAGCATGGAAATACATGTAGTAAGGAGGTTTCTGAAAAGAAACAAAGAAAAACTTGGTCACTTTCAGTGAGAAACTCTATTCACCCGTCCAGCGCAGCTTCTTAACACGAAATGAAGGTACTAGAAGCGTAAACCGATAAACTTTCTCCGAAATACCCAAAATCGGTGACTCATTCCACCTACCGTCGTGATTTTTACGAATGCTTACCATTCTAGGGTTAAAAGAGCATTATAAAGGACGGGCGAATTGAGAACCATTTACGACTGACTGCTATGCTATTTTAAAAACTATTGAAATTTGGTTGAAATAATTGTTTCTTTTAGCTAAAGCCATTCACGGAAAAAATCCCCGAAAAATACCCGGGTTCCACTCCAGTAGATAATTTATATTTCCCATAAGATAACACGTAAAAATCGATTTTCCGACTTACAGGCTCTTACTCTTTTTCAAATTAAAATTAGAAATAATTGAACTACGATCTTAGAATTAAGACCGTTGTAAAGAAAATTAAATAAGGTTTATTATTCATATCGTCACATTCTTCCTACGATACGAAATCACTCAAGTACTACGTTTTAATCTTATTTATTGAAAAAATTTCCTCTCACTCTCCTTCCCTCTGGCTTTCTTTCCTCTAACCCAAATGGTTCCCAGACTTTTTCATCCCGAGAAATTCCTTTCATTGAAATCCAAATCCCGCGAACGCTCTTAAAAGCAAACATTTTTAAGGTTCATCTTCCTTACCTGAATATCAATGGCGTACCCAAAGGTGTTGCTTACGTGTTTAAACAACCTCCCTACAAATATGAAAATTAAAATTCTTCAAATTTGCTTGTAAATTACATCTAAACAAAAAATTATTTAAAGTTCTTATTAAAAGTTCGTCCTAGACCGCGTAGAAGACTTAAAGTTTAGTCATTCAAAATTATCACCCTTCTTTAATAATGTAATCATTTTCCCAACAACCTATGTTACTATATAGTCAAAGCTAAAAATAACCCCCCAACTACTGACAGTCATGGCGATAATGCGGCGATAGTGCAATTGTCATTATAGTACTAATTCCTTTTCGTTAAAAAACCTGAAAAATCCTGTGTCAGAGTCTAAAAAAATGCACGCTAATACGTCACAGATTCAAAATCTCTTTTCGATAATAATATATTCTGTTCATTTACGCGTCGATGTGTGTCTCAATTTCGTTGTTTAATTTAAGAAATCTTAAAACAAAAATTATACATACTCCACTCTCAATCCTATGTTAAACAAATGAATGAAAGAAATGCTGCTTGAATTGAACCAGTCCCGTCACTGCAGACGACGATTGAGATAAACCGTTCAATGAGATACATTGGGAAAGCGCCATTAAGGATTTTTTCCGCGAACCCCCTGAGTTTTCTCGCGAATCCCCTCGAGATTCGGGAGCCACAGTTTGGGAACCTCGGCTCTGACCCCCTCGTCTCCTCTCTCCCTCCCTCCCTCCCTCTCTCTCTCCCCCTCCCTCCCTTTTTTCTCTCTCTCTCTCTCTCCCACCCATTCTTCTCTCTCTTTCCCTCCGTTTCCAATCAATCGCCCTGCCTTTTTACGTCTTCCTCTCTCTTTCCTCCCGCCCTTTTCTAATTCTATCCCTCCCTTCCTTCCTCTCTACCTTCCACCCTATCTCCCTTCCACCCTCTTTTTCGTTTTCATATAGTCATTTAAATAAGCAAAGATTCTTTTCTAAATGCAAGTTTCATTAGAATTACGTTATTTCGTGAAAATCCAACAATTATGCGTTAGCATGATAGCTAACAATTTTCTCTTAAATAAATGTGAAATTTTGGGGTCAAAAGACATTTGTGGTCTGATTCAACAGGTATTCGAAAGTTAAAGATATGAAAAAAACTTTTTATTCTTTTACGCGTAGTTGGGCTCAAGCTTCGAGTTTGTACAATGATTATAAGTATCTAATATTGAATCGGTAACGCTACGTTTCAGCTCTTTCTGTCGTATTAAAATGAGAGAAGAGACGGCCACATAATCAAATTCGTAAATTAAGCGTGGAATTCAAACAGTTTATAATTTAAAATTGTCGTTGTTGAGTAATTTCTGAATGTTTGTTTGAAAAAGAGTGAAACGTTTTAGAGCTAAAAGCGATTTTCTTATTTTAAAATTTAACTCCATATATCCGCGTTCAGAAACGAGAAAATTGGGTTCGATTCCCCGTCATAGCAGACTTTTTTCTCGTTTCAAAATTATGTTATATTGCTTGTCAAAAATGACAGGTACAAATTAATGAAAAACACAATTTAAATTTTTAACTGATGATAAATTATTTTAACTACCACCATTAATATTGCTTTTATTTCTCGAAGCAGTCAGTTGTCAAGATAGATTTTGAGCTAATGGAGAGGAAGAGGGGAAGGCATTTAGCCTTGGGACAAAAATATGAGCTCGAATTTTGGCAATTACACTGCCGTCAAGGTAGTTATCGTTCAAACGGCAATATTTCCCAAAAATATGTAATATAATCAAGACATTTAATATGCGCGATTTCGAGCTGTAGGCGGAAAGAGTATGGATTGAATAAGAAATGTTATTTACTTATCTTTAAAATAGTTTTGATTGGACGATCGTAGGTCAGATATTCTCCACTTTTAATTTCCGAACAAATGAATGCCTGCACATCGAATTGTTTTTTAGTCGATCGCTTTTAATGTGTAAATCAGACATTCCTGACAATTTTAGGTTTTTTATTTCGATTTTTATCGATTTCTAGAGCGTAACCAACCAGCACACACTTGTGTTTTATTTAAATTGATGGGCGTAACAAGGTTAGGATGCGCCTTTCGGCTACAATGCAGCCGTCTTCGGTGGTTATTCACCATAAGTATAATTTGACTTTCTGTAAATCACCCCTCGTATCGTACGCTAGTGTACTGGTTAATATTGCCCTTAGAGGGAAAGCAAGATTTTGCCAATTAAATAAATGAATCAGTTTCAAATGTCCCTAGTGTTTGAGAGAAATATTTCTCTATATATTTAAAACGCTCGATTAAAGCGTCAAGGATGAACGAGACTGATAATTTTATCAGTCTCATGCCTCATTTCTGCTAGTAAGCCATGTTGAAAGATCTGCGAGGGTAGTGAGTGAAATATAAGCATTCGATCGATTCGCATTGAATACGCACATAGAGCCGCCATCATACTTTCATTCGATGTAAAATGCTACATATTTTGCCCTTGGGTATCGATCTTATGATAGGATGAAAATCGCAGAGCAAAGAGTGGTAGCAGCAACTGTAAAAGACGCGGAGGGAAAAATACGAAACAATTATTTTCGTCACAATTTCAAATAGTATTTTGTTGCGTATGTCGAAATATTTTCTAAATTTGTTTGAAAGATATAACCATTGAGGAATTACTTCGGAGGAATAAAACATAGTAGAAATCTCTTGTGCTTTATTGCAACTGCTGATTTCCTTTTACAAATTTTTAAGAAATTGTCCGCATGTGCTATTCCAAGGATTTTATAAATACGTTGTCAGGTTTTGAATAAACTCAGACAAGGTTGCGCCCCTATCTAATATGCAGAGTACGGTTTCAAAAACTCGTATCAAGCATAACGCGAATATTTCGGTACTCACGTTTTTATCACCAAAATTTCAGGTCGTTGATATATTTTTGAAAATAAGTTCCGCGAGTAGAAAATATGGGCTATTTTCAAAATCATAAAATTTGAAAATACGATAACCTACCTATATTTCCAGGGATTACGATCTTGGAAAACGGCGCGTAGATAGAAACCGCGAATATATATAGTCAAACCTAATGGGGAAATCTGGTTAAGGGTTTAAATTTTTATCTCTTCTCATTTTTTCTCGCTACTCATTTCACCTTATTTATCTTTTGGAGTTATAGATTTTAGGATCGTTTCGCTTCCAGCATAAGCGCCTAGTAGCTTCTGTCCGTCCGTCCGTCCGTCCGTCCGCATGTTCGTTTTGGTCTTCTGCCGAGCTGATATTCATGAAATATGTTATTAAGGACTTACAGTTAAAGACAATAAAACCACATGAATGAAACCCGTAAGCCAATCAGAGGTACCACTTTACCTGTGACAAAATATCAACTTTCCGTCATATCTCGTAAAATATTGGTTATATCAAAATAGTTTACAAATAAAACTTGTAGAACAAGTAAAGTAAATCATTTCATGTCCCTTACATTTTTATTGCAGGAGTAGCCATTATCATGAAAACAAACAAGGAAGTTGTAATTCGCTTTGAACTCAGAAAAATTCATGCATAGCAACCTAACTGTCGTCAACGTAAACAATTTTATTGGTTACTGAATTAATTAAGATCTGCTATAATTGCAGAAAAACATTCAATTACTTACACATGCATGAAACATTTTTTAAGTGGAAGGAAATGAATTATCTACGACGAAATAAAGAGAAAAAAGGAAAGAGAATGATCACATGTCACTCATCCAAGTCGTTTTTCGAGTGCGTCACATCGTCACTACTTTTTAAAATATTTATTTAATATGTACTTGTTTTCTTATAGATAGGAAACTGCGCTTTTCATGAGATTTAATGTGGGTTTAATGAGTGTGCAGCAAATAAGTGAAGCGTACCTTCCGCGGAAATGGGAAATTTATACAATAATTTTCACGCGAATTACTGAAACCACTTACACAAAACCCGCAAAATTTGAGTGACCACTGTACAAAATATTTCAAAGACCTTTCTATGAATGCCTTTGTTTAATATCTTAAGTGATCACAATGTACTAATGAGAGACGGATAGACGGTTTTTGGCATTGAAAACGGTGGTAACGAAAGAAAATTGAAGTTTCGTAATCCAAATGTCAAAGTCTTAATTGAACATCGACTGCACCAAAATTAAGTGGAAACATTTAGTGTGTTGTTTGGAAAAACAAAGAAAGTGCTCAGAGATTCCATGATGCCCTTTAATTAAACAGGAGCAGATTGTTAGCTTTAACTTGATATTACAGTTACGATCGAAATATTTCATCTTCCACCAAATGAAACTGAAAATCCTGTGGCTTTGGTGTTTTAATTTGAAAAGTCAATGTTTTTTAAAGCGTTACATACTTTTGACTCTCGGATTCCTCGTCGTGACGTTTTCTTAATCTGAAAGGGCGGAAATGTTATTTTATTCCAACTTTGAAATGTTTTCCAGAAGGAATCGCATTAATTTCTATTACTGCTTCTATACCCTTGAGGGGCTCAAAATTTATCTAGTTCATCGTTTGTCCTAAACAGTCGAATACGAATGGCGTTATTTCTCTGAAGCATTTTCTGTGTCCGCATCTTGCAAAGTCTGGTTTGAAGCATAAGCGGCGGGAAATGCGCTATACAATCATGTTTGCACCATATACCATCGATATTTTACTTTATGTATTTCCTTTTCTATTCCCTTTGTAGTGCCAGAGAGGTTGAAAAATAAAGGAGATTCTCCTTTTCTCAAGTGTAGACGCTTAGCAACATGCTGGCTCAAGGGGCGAGAAGAAGTCTCTTTCCTGTTATTTCTTAGATTCTTTTTAATTTTTATCATCTTTTTTTAAGTTTCCGTTTTTCATAGCGATGCCATCATTTAAAATAAGGGGCATTGAAAGCGAAAAGAAAAAATACAAAGGAAAATTAAATAGCTGTTTATTGTCAATGTTCGTTGTATTTACATAAAAAAGAATGAAATGGGATTCAATCCATTTTATGTCATTAAAACATTTTAGTCTTGATGAAAAATACCATCAAAACTTTTAGATTCTGAATGAGTGTTGATCTTTATTCTATTTGCAAGATAAGAAGTTGACTGAAATTAATATACAATTAAAAGGTATAAGTAATCAAGAAAGGAATTTATTAAAGTTCATTACATATACATGATTACTTGTTAATTAAATGACGGTAGCGGAATATTTCACGGAATATTTTTCGTCAACGTTCGCATTCAGCGTGCCGAAATTAAAGATCAACATTGACACACGCCCGTGATGAAGATATCCGTGGATGGTCTTTCTTCTCCCGTTAGGATAGCCTCACTGATTTTACGTCCTCTACGATATATATGCGCTTCCCCATGGCTCTAAGTGCTTCATATGGATTATTGATGATTAAACACGCTAATATATAATATTACGGGTATTGTAATACAATTCCGAAGATATCATTAACTAATTCCAATGTGTCTGAGAATTTAATTGTTCATCTTTATTTTAAATCCTTATTTGGGCATAGACATTTATCACTTTTGTTCTCCATGAAGATTATAAATTCACTTTACGAACAATTTATATATGCGATGTTTTTGTACGCGAATACGGTGTGTTTTAAATGAGAAAAATCATCCAACTCACGATGAATTCAAATTTAATAATGTCATTATCGTTTCATCCAGGGACGTTGAGGGGAAATCTGCCGCCTGAGGCAAAATGATAAAATGCCGCCCCAATTCACGACACACAAGTGCAGACCGGGAGACGACAATTCCACCCTTATAAAAGCGCAGCCCGATGCGTTCGCCTATCAAACTCACCTCACGTGACGGCCCTGGTGTCAAGGAGATAGTTTAGCGATCTGGTTTGAAATATTACTACAACAATGGTCGTATTTTGCGTTATTAGAAAAGGTTTTTAATTAATCGAGTGAGAAAACGCGCGCAAAATGTTACGAAAGAGTTACACTTTGAAAAAGCTCGTTTGCATGAAAATATCTTGTGAAACCACAGCCAGTGATAAATGTCCACTTCTAGAGCGTATATAATTGGCTGTTGGTCCCTTGTTTCGTGGTCGGGAATTGCCTCGTTCCGCCTTTCACGTCACGCAAAGTGCCATTCCCATTCGACTCGTTTTCGTGGAGTTATAGTTTGGCGATTTTTCCTCGGATCGACGACTGGGAATGTGTATGTGGACAGGAATTTAGATCGCTCGCGTTATTCAAGTGAGAATCATTTACAAAATTGTTCTTTTTTTATTAAAGCGGCTGTAAATCTCAGACAAAACTAATGAAATTGAATGCGGAGAGGACATCGTCATGATTCTAAAGCACTGTTTCCCAAACTAAGCTAATCTAAGTAATTAAATCAGCAATTTTGAAATCTTGGTATCATTAGGTCAATAATATTTTGTATAATAAACTTATTATGGTGTAGTGCTCACATATGGCTCCATTATAATCACACGGATTTATAAATCTAAAAAATTAGTTTTTACGTGGGGTTTCATTGAAATTACGTTTATTTGTTTAAAGAATGCTGCGCCTACGTTAGGTTTGGGAACCATTGTTCTAAAGCAGGTTGCGAATAATATACGTGAACCATTTTAAAACTACGATATACATATTTGTGGATAGGTGTATGTTTTTCGCGAGTTTCAATAGAAAACGCTCCTATCATTTTAAATATGTGAAGATACTATTTGTCATCCTCGTGCAATTTGACTTGTAAATTATCGGAAATTTTCAGGAAACTAATTCCATAAGCTTCATTTGAGGGGAAAAAGTAACAACCGTAAAAGAAAATAAATAGTAGTATGGCGAGTTAAAACGATTAGATATTAATGTCAACTTTTAAAAAGATAGGTTGAAGATTTTCATTGCTAAAATTACGCTTGCTACGCGGTGTAACCTAAATATCCATCCATATTTCTTGAACTTTACTTTTCATAAAACTAGGCTGGTTTTGTATGGCTCCCAGCCCCGCGCCTCGGTTCGCTCCACGGGCTGCGCGCGTCAACCCCTCCCTACGCTCGATCTATGCAGGATTGCGTTACGCGCCTTGATATTGGCTCGCGATCTTCGTTCAAGTCGTTGGAAATGATAAGTAATTGTGTAGTTATTTACAGACCAACAATAATTCGCGAACTGTTTTTTATTTATTTTATATTTTAAACGGGTTAAGAAGTTTCCACCGCGGAAAAGATGACCTCGCGCAGCTCTTAAGTTACAAAATCCGCGCGATATCTTAATCCTTAACTGTAGGCGCGTCTAAAAATTTCACTTAACTGGGCGAGCTGCACACTGAGTGTGCCATTGCATTATGTTTAAAACGCGCCGGTAAATAGTAATAAAAACGATAAATTCATTCTAATTTTTTGCTTATTCAGTATTTTAATTAATTTAGTGATTTATAATTTGCATTGTTAAAATTGTCGTTTATATTTTCAACATTATATAAGAGCTAAATTTTCATGATATATTTAGGAAAATGACATTATAGTACTGAAATTTTATCACCATAAAATATAAAAATAAGCGCCATTCTAGAATAAACATTGTAACAATAGAAGAAATAATGCTCAAAATATTAACGTTATTGAAATATTTAAACTATTACAGACAAATCGCGATGCATATATAGCACGGTAGAAGCGACGCACACAGCTTCTCGTCTGTTTTACTCCACAAAAACAATTGCTAAAAGGTTGCAAACAACTTATTCGACTACTCAGACAATACTCATAGGTTACATAAAAGAACAATGTATATGAAGCAAAATTTACAAATTGCCAGCATTTCAAAATGCGTTGGCGCATTCCGTACGCCAGCGCGACCACTTAAGGGTTTAGGGTTATAGTCCAAAGCGATCCATCGGACCATCTGAGACTTAAAATGTGGCCCACTGAGGAGGAAAACGGCAATACTAATGCGGCTCGCAATCGGAAAACGTTGCACAACTCTGCCCTAAGGTTGAGCGAGCCCGCGAAAATGTCGTCTCAAAACATTTTTACTTTCTCCATATACGAAATATTGTTTTCGTGAAAAAAATCGAATTCGAGATTTCAACGGAAATACATCTTTTAAGGTCCCCTGAACACGTTTTGACTATTTTCTCGATGATTTTTGGGTGTCTGTCTATATGTGATAGATTTTTGTGGGTGCTCTAACTAAAAATTATTAATCAGGTAAACGCAAAATTTTATATTGAACATTTTTATAAAAGTTAGAAGATGTGATTAGTTTTGGTAAAGATCAGTCGAACGGAAGTGGGTGTTTATTCTGGTCACTTATCCGTTATTTTGAAATGTTTGTTTTAGTATTTGATAAATGTAAAAATGTATTGGAATAAAAGTTGTAGGAAATTTTATTTTCTACAACCTTTGTTTGACACATTTTTCATATAATGCATTGTTTAAGAGATATCTTATATTTTTAGCTGCCACCACCACGCCTCCTACCTAAGACTATTGTTAACAATTGACGCTTAGTTACGTTTTACTAACGCTCCTTTTTCTTTTCTTAATTGTCTTCCGGAAGTAAATATTGACAACGATTCCAGAGCTCACAACATGTAAGTTGCCATATAAATATGGAGAAAGTCATGTGTTGCCCACATCGGTTTATTTTTAATATAGATAGATTTAAAATATAGAAAGATTCCTATATCTCTCCTGCATATCATATTTTATCTTTTACGGTCGGATATCGCGTGTGAATGAGAAAGGTTAAAAAAATCGTTCGACCGAAAACTATTCTCTGGCCTTAATATATGTGGGCGAAAAATAGGGTGCCTCTGGAGTGACACATCGCTCGGAATTATAATTCAGCCGAGAGGTTGCAGCCGTTGCATCTCTGGGCACACACCGCCCCTTGAGTCGAATAGGAAGTGGAGCAAAATGGCGTAGTTTCATTCTTATTTTGTTTGTGACAAATCGCAATGTGCCCACACCCCGGTGTAAATTTCAATCTCAACGCTGCAACGTTCCTAATGAAAATTACTGCCATATCCTCGTGTTGTTTTCGTCTTGAATGACCATCCATAATTGGTGTACAAGAGGTTATCTGGTATGTAAAGTTCGTAAACGATATCGATTATATTGAGAATATTTAGAGATTAATAAAATATTTTAGTTTTTAGGGTGTCTTTATTATAATTAATTCTGCTGCTATGGGAAGTGCTCCGTAATTACCTAAAACTTTCTTAAAATGAAGAAAAAGGAGAAATTATCTACATTAAAGCAAAGCCGTAGTTGCTTCAACCCAACTTTTCGTATTTTAATGGAAACACTACAAAACTAAAGAAGTCTAGCGACTAACATTTTCATTTGAAGGTTATGTTAACTATCAAGGAAGTATATTTGAACTTTTCCTCTAATGTTTATACGAGTTCCATAACAATATTTTAGTTTATTATTGCATTAAATCGAAATTATAGTTGAGATTTCGTGGAATATGAAATCTCTTCCTAAGAATAAACTTATGTGAAAGTATTATTAGTGTTAGTTATATAAGCAGCCTTCGTGTAATGTTTTTCTCCTAATGCGTTTAACACTAACTGAAAATTATTGGCACCTGGGAGTTGGTTACATGCTTATTAACACAGAAATATTTTTTCGAATAATGTATATTCACTGTGATGAATATGGTCAATTAATAAGTAATTTTGAAGTAGCAGCATACATCAACGGAGAGTTAATTCAGAAATATGGTTGTTAAAATTTCAGTTATACTTTTATTTATGACCTTGCATATTTTCCAGTTCTTCATACTGTTTATATGGTTATATTTTTAGCAAAAGTCAACTGCAAAACAATAGCAAATTTTCGAAATTTATTTTGTCGCGCGTAGAGTTCATTTACTACACACGTCATGTAGATCATTGCTCTTAATTTCATCAAATTTCCTCAGTCAATTATATAAATCGAACAGAAAAAGCTGTTATATTT
The DNA here is from genome assembly GCA_028673005.1 of Tanypteryx hageni. NCBI lineage: Eukaryota > Metazoa > Arthropoda > Insecta > Odonata > Petaluridae > Tanypteryx > Tanypteryx hageni. The sequence continues at coordinate 118,281,732 of CM054113.1, forward strand.
TTCTCATGAAGACATGTCAAAGTATGATTGGTATATATTTTAAAAATATATTTCTTTGAAATATATTCACTTTTATAGAGAATTCTATGGGCTGTATTGGAATTTCATCGCTCTCGGCTATAGGTATCTATTCTGAGAAACTGCTCAGCGTTCGATCGGTTATTATTACCCTGTTGGTAGGAATGGTAATCTAGCGTCCATAAGCTCGATGGTTATGTGAGCTATATTAGTCATCTCTCGGATAATGTATGGCTCTAATTTATTATACGGACCTTCGTTTGCTTATAGCTGTGATTTAGAGAGTATTCATGAATACCTAACAAAGTAAAATATGTGCTGCGTTTTGCAAGTGCGTCTCTATTCCCATAAATGGTTAAGAGAATCAACGAAGCTGTATATTAACCAGGCACAGTAAGAACAAATTGAAATTTATTTCAACATTACTTGGAATACAATTAAATAGATATCTATCCATTATTTCAGCTTGGAGACGAGAAAATCTTTTAAAAAAATACAAATATACATCGCCGTAAGGGATTGAATTTGTTCTTAGATTTTAGGAAAGCCTTTGATAAGGTACCTCACAGGAAGTTAATAACGAAATTAGAAACCTTAGGCGTAAATTCTAAAATCGTTAGTTGGATCCGTGAATTTTTAAATCATAGGAAGCAGATGGTTGTTATAGATGGGAAATCTTCGAACTTAGCGGAGGTTGTCTCTGGCGTTCCACAGGGTAGTGTAATTGGTCCGTTATTATTTCTAATTTATATAAACGATATCAGCTCAGTAGTCAGAAGTAAAATTAGGCTTTTCGCGGACGACACCGTCATCTATAGAGAAATAAGCAATCCGGAAGACCACCAGTATCTCCAAAATGACCTAGAAGCTATTTCTGCATGGTGTAAGGAATGGCAGTTAAAGATAAACCAAAAGAAAAGCTGCGTCATCAACTTCTGGAGAACCAAGAGTATCTCGTTGAATAATAATTATTCGTTGGACGGAGTAGAGATTCTAGTTTCAGACTCGATTAAATACCTCGGAGTCACGATCCATTGTGATCTCTCGTGGGACACCCACATTCGCCGATTGATAGGTGCCGCTAACAAAAAGCTGGCATTTATAGGGAGAATTGTTCGAAATAGCTCCGAAAAAGTGAAAGAAATATGTTATTTATCCTTGGTTCGACCGCAGGTCGAATATGCTTCAGCAGTGTGGGATCCTTACGAAAAGGGACTCACTAACGAGATAGAAAAGGTTCAGCGCAGGGCAGCTAGATTTGTAAAGAGGAATTACGATAGTAAACAAAGCGTAACATCATTAATGGAAAATCTGAAATGGACATCGTTAGAGGAACGTAGGCTGCAGGCTAGAATTAAACTACTGGAAAAATTTATGTCGGAGGGACTAGCTAATGAGGTAGTAGGACTTATCAGAAGCCCGACGTATTTCGGAAGGCAGGACAGTGAGGATAAGATTCGCGAGATTGACTGTAGAACGGAGCGATATAGAGGATCGTTTTTCCCTAGGACGATAAGAGACCATAATAGAAGAAGATGACGTAGGAAAACTATGGACCCTTGGTGCACTGCACCCCCTGCCATCCACCGAAAAGGTGACTTGCAGGGTATAATGTAGATGTAGATGTAGAAATAATTAATACCTTCCGCATGGACGCAATCTAATAAACCTGTGTTCATATAAACACTAAAAATATGTTAAAGTTTAACAGACACTCAATTTAAAAATATTTTCAAGTATCGACACATGGAGTGGAACATTTAAAGTCGCAAGGAGATCAAAAAATTGTTTTCATTTACCGGAATTCCGCCCAATTATGTAGGTTGTTGAATTTTTTTGCGCTTACACAAACGCCCTCTACATCTGGCAGTTTGAATATCGAAGAGTTATTCATCGAAGATTTCTTTCTCTGAAATTTACGTCCGTTCGCAGAATGGGATATCAATGATTTTCAAACAAAAACGAAAAGCTTTATATCATATTAATAACGTTTGATGTGACAACCATTTACAGGTTTTCTTTTTTTAACTAACAGACACATTTTCATTCATTTTTCATAGACACACAGTGAATATTCAGTGGAATTTCACCCATATAATGTCAGTCTTAATTTAGTCCCGCGTCAAATTTCCTGCTAATGAATGCCGTTTCGTGATACACTGCGTCTCGGTTTATGAAAAGTGTCATTTTATATTTTTATCTCACATTTTTTCGTACGAATTAATTTTATCTTGTCGAACATAACTGAAATCGCGAATTATTCCAAGCCTTGCATTACATGTTTCACACAGTTCTGAGTTTAAATACGACTAATGGTCTATATTCAGAAATATGTATTTTATTTTGTTTTCTCTGGATATTTACTTTTCCATAATTCCTTATTAAAGGAAAATGGCATCTCTATTTAAGGAACGGCTCAATTGAGTTATGTATAATTATAGTTGAGAGAAGAAAGTATAAACTTCTTCCGTTACAAAAAGTAAAACTATATCTTTAAATTTCTTTAGAGATTTAGATTGAAATATATTTCATAGTATATTTAGGCAAGAGTGCCAGTGATGAGTTATAACCATAATCTTAACCATTAGGTAAATGTTTTGTGTTTAATAAAAATACATTATTATTTGAACGTAGGTATTCTTTTCTTTGGTTGGTGCTTTGGGAATAAAGATTTCAATTTGTTAGTCATGATAGAATTTTAGGGAAGCTTATAATGTAAAAGTTTTCAGGTAAGAGATAGTCTCCGAGTTTTCAACAATTAATTGGGAATGTATGTAACATGCTCCGTCCCTCTAACAATAATGAAGCTGTCCGCCGTAGTTATAAGTAACGGACATTGTAAAAAATCAATGAAAAAGCGAACGCGATACTCGCATGGAAGGCGTTAAAATTTTGTCGCACGCCGTACGGCGCATTATGGGTTTTTAGAATTAATAGCGTTATATATATATATATATATATATATATATATATTCATAGTGTTCTGTCTTACGACAGGTCCTCCCAATTCATTGATTGGTTTTCACTAGGGAATATACATACACGGTGCGATGGTTTCCCGTTGCCTTCCACACCGGACAAACATACAGAAGGGAGAAGGGAAACCCGGTGTCTATATGCGAAGAGCACCAAGGGGGCCACTGTTTAACGTCCCTTCCGATGGACCGAACGCTGAATTTGCGCTGTCTGCTTAAGACACACAAACAGGGTGCCGGGCGACCTTGGAAAAATCCTACTTGCGCAGGATTCGTGTATGTACACACACACACACAAACATATTCCATGTACCTATTGTATTTAGATTAAGTTTCAAGTGATATGTTTTGAATATGGGATTAATTGAATATGAGTGTTTTATATGGAATATACATTTGGTTTCTAATAATAAATTAACAAAAATTATAAATTTAAATGACATATAATTTAACAAATCATTAGAAACTAGATTTATAATTATTTGAATTTCTGTTCTATTATCATTTCGAGTTGTTTGTATTTTTACACCCTGACGTTATGTGAGTTTAATGAATATATTTTTTAGGGATGTATGTTTGGTAACAAATTAAGAAAATTTGTTGAGTAATTTGATTAAAAAGAGTGCTGAAATCCCGGAGATTAAAAATGGCTGTGATAATGAGCTTTAAAAAGAGAGAGAGAGAGAGAACGAACCAGAAATAACATTTTAGTATTATAGATAAAAAATATATATAACATGAGTATTGTGGCCGATTTATTTCATATCTTCGGTCATTTCGAACTAGTTCGTGCTTTTCTTCAATGCTGAAAAGTACTATTATCTTCGGGATGTCCGTCCGTCCGTAGGGAAGAATTGGCTAAACCGTTTTCAACCAAATTCGGTATATAGAATACTCACATATATTAATGACCAGGTTGGCATATTTCGACCGGATCCATTCTGCATTGGTGTCACAATTGCAAAGTTAATCTTTTCAGTAGTTATGAATTTGGAAGGAATTGGTTTAACCGATTTAAACGAAATTTTGTACGAAGAAGGCGTAAAACATAGAAAAGGAAAATCATGATTTAAAGTATAGATATAGAAAGCAGGACTGCCACAATACAAGGAATAAACAAATACTTTTAACACGTATTTGTGTTGAATTTCCGCATCAATTTTAACCAAATTTAAGACTTATAATAAAAACATATATGAAAAACCATATTATTATATTTAGACTGAATCTGCCAAACAAGGGTGCCACAATTACAAATCAAAATCTTTCAGTAATTAAGGATTTGGAAGGAATTGGCTGAACGGATGTCAATTAAATTATGTATATAAGATTTGTATAACATACCTTAATGAGATCAAGATGCTTAAATCAGAGTTAAAGGGTAGGGCTACCACAATGAAATGTAAAATAATATTTAAAAAATGTAGTTCTGGAGAATTGGCAACATAGTTTTTAACCAAATTTGGTATATATAATCTTCATATAAATAAATAACCAAAATAATATATTTCAACCTGATCGACTAAACAGGGCTACCACAATATCAAGGTTAGAATTTTTCTGTAGCTATGAATTTGGAAGGTATTGGCTTAACGGATTTAAAAGAAATTTCATTTGTAGCTCGTGTATAGAATGCGAAAACGAATACATGTGTTTAGAACGGATAAACAAAACAGGGCTACCACAATATGAGAAAATAATTTTCTGATTTTAAAGCAAATATATTAGCATACGATTATGCTACGCCGAATATGACGAAAAGTACTTCTGTACTACGGGAAACCCGTGTACTTGTACCGAGTACTTATAGCGTAAATTTCCTGTCGATAACTTAATTTTAAGATATTTTAAAGAGTAAAAGAATGAAAGCATTCAAACCAAAAAGGTGATTTTTACGTGTTATCTTATGGGAAACGACATTGATCCTCTGGAGTCAAACCCGTGATCTCATTCAAAATTATTTTTAGTCATTATTAGTGATTCATTATCACTGAAATTATGAGGAATTTCAGGCTTCTAAGTTAATTAATAATTGAGTTATTAACAAAATTATAGCGTTACGCATCATGATGATGACCATTACGATTTTATAATATATGTATGTGTTTAGAGGCAATAATTTAATTATATTCACTATCAAATTATAACATCGTAAAATTGGAAAAGCATGCCGACTTTTGACTTTAGTACCCATAGCAGCTAGGAGTTACATGATGCTAATAAAGTGCGGTCATGATCGATCGAACTGAGAGTGCGGTTGGTCCGTTCAAAACTCGTGTCTTTTGTATCCGGTCACCGTAATATGTACCGACGGTTATCTAAAAGTTCATAAAACACCTTTAAAAAACTAAAATAACCCCTAAGTAACTAATGCAGCACAATACACAGTTAATGTACGCTATATTAATAAATTATTAGCCATAATTTGGCATAAATACCTTTGCAAATTGTAGGATACATAAGATTTACTGTATAACTAACTCTACTGAACTGCATGTTAGAATACTGACGCACTTATGGAATGCTGTTGAAAATGATCTATGGCAGGGGTTCCCAACGCGGTACCCGCAAGATTCGCTGTGTCGCCCACCGAGGTTTGTTCAGGTGTCCTCCCTAAACTTTTAGCTCTTTTGACTTATAGTATTTAGAGTCCACAGAATCTAGAAAATATTGATGATGATGTTTACATTATATGCATGATATTGAAAATTTAAGTTATATGCCGATATGCGTATGGGTATAAACTTGATTTTAATTCGATTAAAGAAAAATGAATAACATAATTTCGTAACTCTAACTTTCCATAACTCGAATAGTTGTTTCTTTCCTTTGAGATTCGAGTTATAGAAGTTCCACTGTATATATACAAATATGTATTTAAAAATATATTTCCGTAACATTAATTTTCTAGTAATCGAATAATTATTACTTTTCCTTGAGATTCGAGTTATGGAAGTTGAACTCTAATTTGTTATGTCGGCATTAATTTCCATTAAAATCATTAAATCACTGAAATCGTAACGTATAATATCAGATCCCTTTAAAATCATTAAGGTCGTTGCCATTATATTTAAATATTTTCATTGTTGAAAAGAGGATAAAAGTCACACTTTTCCTTATTAAAAGCAGATGTTTACGCTAAATCGATAGGAAGTTGAATTCTGCCTTCAAAAATTAAAAACTCCGTTTTTTCAGCCATGCAGCTTTTCATGTACTGAATTTCTATCTCAATTTTAAGTCATTTAAAAATGCATTTTTAGAAACCGTTGCACTGAATCCCATGCTTTTATTATGGGGTATTGAAATGAAACATTGGGATTAAAAAGACCCCTTAAATATAAACGTTTTTGTGACTTTCGGTTTTCTCGTCGGTTGTGCCACACGACCTACCTACATTCCAAATTTCAGATTTCCAGCCCTTCTAGAAGTACGTAAGAGTTTTGTGTCAGTGAGTGAGTGAGGCACAAGTATATATATATATATATATACTAGTAATCGGTGCTTGCATATTGCAAGCATTGGGAGCGCCTGGAGTCGGACCGAGGACACCTACATAAGATGTCTCATATTACTCGAAGGCCTACTCATGACATCTACAAACCCTGAAAATTTCAGCGCAATATTCCTCTTGTTATAAATTGTATAATATCCTGTTTTTATGCAGTAAAAATCGAATAATTGGACTAATTCGGCACGGATTCGTGTTCTACTTTCAGGAAAAATAATTTTAGTTCATTTTTCCGTCTTCTAATTTAGATTCGGAGTTTGTACCTTAATTAAAAGTAATTTAAAAATGCAATTATAAAAAGTCTTGTACGGATTTAAATGGTTTTCTAATGGGATTTGAAAATGAACGTTTTGGGGTGTAAAAGACTCCGTTGTAAGGAGAAACACAAAGGTTCTCTCCAAATTTCAGCCCTGTAGAATATTTAGAAGTACCTTAGGTTTTATATCATTATATAAAATATATCCTCCGTAAGAAGCAGCTATATATATATATATATATATATATATATATATATATATATATATATATATATATATATATAATCTATGCAGGTATGTATTTATGTCAAAACAATAATCGCAACTTATTTAAGTAAAGTCTTAAATTAATGTCATAATTAAATTTTAATTTATTGTTAAATGTAAATTTTGATAGTTTCTATATTTTGTATTTTTTATTTTAATAAAAAATTCTTTTTAAGATTCAAATTAACGTTCCTACTATCAATATTTAAAATAGATAATTAATATGCATATAGCAACGAGCTGAGCTGTAAGTGTTGAGCGTGCAATGGTGATGGGTGAGGGGTAATATATCGGTGCCCGACGCTTTCGCTTTTTAATTCGTAGCCACCCTTGCCAACATTAAGGTCTAGAGTGTATCGGATGGAAAAAGCTTGCTTGATAAAATAAATATCCAAATTAAATTAATTTGGTTTCTATGAAGCAGTTATAAAGTTCGAGATTTTGAAACTTCGTGTATTCGAAACCTCTTGATTGCACTGTACATGGCTAAGGTTCCTTTCTCGCGCTACTGCATCATTGTATAGCAAATATGGTACTGGAAGATTCTTTTAATGCCTGCGATTCTTGCATTCTAATGAAAAATTCCTTGATTACCTCCGTCTGGAATTGTTTCGATTAAATATACACACACGAGATTTTCCGATCGGTATGAGGCATTGCAATAGTTACTCTGACCTCCGAATTAATGTGGAAAAATTAATCTGTGCGATGTCATTTCAAAATCTGCGGAGTGCTAAGCGAAAGGTTTTTTCTCCTTCAATGTTTATTTTTTTTATTGTGATCAAACTGAAGACACGGATGTCTGTATATATTATTAAATGCTAGATAAACAAAATAAATATGCTGAATAAATGGATGATGAGTCCGGTGGTATTAAATTTATTCTTTGTTGATTATTCATGCAACCATCAACCTTTATGGCAACAACAAATACAAAATCGTGGCTATTTCTCTTTTTTGCAGCATTCTGAATAGGAACTCGTATTCCGTTATTGCTTCTATATGAAGGAAAGCGGAACAGCGTACGCGGTCACTTCGGGTTATCAACCCGGGTTAGCAAATGTGCTGCAAAAATGTTTTTAATACTTCTTAAAATAAGAGCGGTAATTGTTTTGAAGTATTCCTTACGAAATTCAATCTTTAACATGTAAGATATATAGTAAAAGCGCAAATTGCGTGAATTTGATAAATTGTATGCATCAATTTTAGTTTTAAGCTTAATCTCTTCATTGGTGGGAGTGTTTTAAAAGCTCCAAGGGACGGTTCAACCATATAAATATCCATATTATACGAACATTTTTATGGCTTGAGCTACCCCTCGAGGTTCTCTTAACGCCATAAAATTCCGCTTATACATTTCGGGTGTGTTCCCTACCGGTCCACTTAAGAGCATTAATAAATGGACACACAAAGAGGTTAGGTTTTTAATTGTTGCACAGTTTCATATACAAATGTTTGACTTCCTTCGTTGATTCAGTTTCGTTTTCTTCAGAGTGTTTTCACTCCATCGGATTTTTGCGTCTGTCTTGGCATCCATTACCTCCTCTCACCGTCACACCCGTCAACGTATTTCACTGCAAATGGATTCTTCGGATATCTTCTCCGTGAAGAATATATTCCCTCTGAAACAAATGGGTTGACATTATTGCTCGTGGCAGAGAGAAGAAACCGGAAATGCTATCGGAAATACAACCGAGGGAGGGTGAAATTCTGCTGACACTCGCCACTATTCTGCGTCTTGAAAAATAGCTCGCCGGGGGTGAAATTCGCAGGGCATTATCTCGCGTATGGCCATCAAGGATATCCCTATATCGGTTGGGTCTATTTTGGAAGGAAGGAACATCTTGTGAGGAAGAAAATAGTGATGACGTGGACAGAGTCCTTCTTCCCCAAATTGAAGGGCGTTATTACGAAAGCATAGAACAAATATTCTTTAAGAGTAAAATAAGCCCAGAATATGTGCATTTTTCAGAATATTTGGATAAGATTTTTAAATTCGTTATCAAAGTTCCCTATGAAAGGATATCGATGGATATATCATTTATTGACGTTTTCATGCCACGATTTGATTAAAAAACATATTTGTTCTGGCGAAACAAAAGTGCATTTCATAAAAACGTACAATTATGAAATTCGCGGATAAAAGTAGTTATCGAGAATGCTTTTTCCATTCATATCTGTTTAATGTGACAGTAAGAATATATATTTATGAAAGAATGAACCTCACAATCTCCTCCAATGCCATTTCTATGACGGTTGCACTTTTCCGCGGAGAATAAAACTTTCCATGATGATTTAATACAATTTTATAAAATCAGTAAGCGCAATGTAATAGATGGAGGAAGAAAACGGTATGTTTTAGACTCTCATGTCTGCACGTGGAATGTTATCCGACACATCTCCTCCTGGTATCATCCTTCAATATTTCAGTGCGGATTCCGTGTGAAATTGGCAGCTGCGAAGACGGTTGCACGGTCTGCAGTCTTGAGATAGAGAGATAGATAGGAAAGAGAGAGAGATAAAGCAGAAACATTTTCCTTTTTCTGATAGCCCGAATTTTCTTGTCGAGAAGGGCACTAGGAAGAGAGAGGAGAGGAATGTGGCGTGCGGATCTGGATGGAGGGAAAGGGTGTTGAAGGGGAGAGGGCTGTGGGAAGGATGGGAGAGGGAAGGCGAAATTACTCCTGGATGAAAAGAGGAATTTAAATTAACATGCATCAGATGAAGGGATCGCACGGCATTTAAATCACAATAAAGCGTCTTATTCACGATATTTCGGACGAGTTTTGCCCTCATAACGGTTCATGGGATAAAGCTCACGCATAAGTTCTTTGACGTTTGCAATAAATACGTATATTTATTGAATATTTCCTTAATGTTTGTATTTCAGTAGCCTCAACTGAAAATACTAATGAATGAAAATTACACTCAAAAATACGTTGATAAACTCCAATCCAATAGATAGCGCCAAATCTGCTTTTGAGATAAAAATTTGTTGACTGGTTATTTTTATGCACAGAACCAGCCAAGAACCTGGTTTCTAAAGGAAGCCATTGTTTCTCACTATATATTAAAAAGTTTTGAGACGCTACACCGCGTAACTTTCAATCGCATTTAAAATAACTTAGAACCTTCGTTCGAATATGAGATTTGAAACAAAGAACGCTTTAAAAGAATTAAAATTAATTTTTCTACCGTGGATATTTAAATACGTATCCAATCGGTCCACAGAATTGTTTGAACATTAAAATTTTTCGTCTTTTCCTAGTTAATCTCTCGTCGTCAAGTGAAATCGCATTGTTGGTCGTTAAAATTTCAATCTTATGGCGGAAAAATGCTGAGATAACTATTTTGACAAAAATAATAAAGATAAGAAACCCAGTAAATCTTATTTCATTTTCAGCCGCCATCCTAAAACAAAATTGCGGCCGCTTAAAATATTTAACATTTATATTTCGAAAATGGTACGTCGGAAAATAAAACTTTATGGAAAAAATATGCGTCTTGAGTAGAGCTATCCCGAAAAATTATTTTCGGCTTAGCGATGCGCTTATCTCCGAAGTATGAAGCGAGCGGAGGACGGGGGTTTCGCGCGTATTGCGTAGGGAAAGTGCCCCTAGTACTCAAAAAAATATTGGCTTTGTCTTATCATTCACTCATGAAATTTGTTAGTATTTAAGCAATGAAAGTAAATTCAGGGAGATTTTAGCGACAGAGATTTGGTGGATTTGTTAGCATGTACATTTTTCCTAAACTGGTTGCACCGGAACGCTGGGATGCCGCAGGCGATTTTTAGGGATGTCGCGAAAAACTTAGCCGGGTAAATAAATGAAAGGTTTGGAAATGATGATGGGCCATTTAGGCAGTGATATTCTACTATATTATATTTTCTATTATAAACTGATTATTCCGTACTACCAACAATGTGATTATTCCGTACTACCAACAATGGATGCATCCTAAAGTTGAGAAGCCCTTGATTAACGGTGGGGGTGCAGTGGAGTTACGTTTACCTTTGAAATGATGCCACGCCTAGAAAAAGTTCTAGACGCTCTAAGTTATTAGGAGATTGGGTGACTTTATCCTTAGCGACAAGTTATTGCCTCATGTTATAAAAGGCAATCTCACGAACGGTAGACAGGGCAATGGGAATATAATCTCTATATCAATTTTTAAGAACGTTTATAAAGGGAGTGATTGCCACATAAACGTGCATTCTTCCCGCCTTGCGCTGTAACCAGACCGTTTTACTATTATTTGTATACGAAGACTTTACGGCGGATAAACCACGCACAACAGCACTCTTCTGTTTGATGTTTTCGGGGGTGCGTGTCTAGCGAATGCGTCACAGGGAGAGAGAGGGAAAGGGAGAGACGGAGATAGAGAGAGACGGAGAGAGGGAGAGAGAAAGGAAGAAAGAGTGGAAGGAAGAGAGAGAGGGAGTGTGTGAGGTGGAGGGAGGGAGACTGTGCCCCTCGCACTCTCTGGCGATCGACTATCACTCCTCGATATTATGCAAACCGCACATTGTCTGTGTTTTTCGGAATGTGGATGCTTACGTAGTCGCGATATTTTAATTCTAAAGTTATAAGAAGAAACGCTGTAAATGGTAATTTTGAGGAGAAAAATATGAACTTGACTGAGAATTGAACCCGGGTCTTCCACTTTCCGGGTAGTTACTTTAACTAAGTAAGCTATCAAGCCAATCTAATTCTCCTTTCTAGAAAGTTGCAATTTTTACGCCCGAACCTTGGCTTACTCATGGAAATACGTGGGGTATTCAAGAATTCGAACACTAAATTGTACATAAAGAAATATCGAAAATTAAATAATAAAAAAAGAATTGAAATAGGCCCCCGGTCAAATTTAACACAATGGTATGTGACAGGAAAAATGCTTACAAATATGTTGGAATCAAAATAATACATAACAAAAATATAGAAGAGAAACTTAATAGAATTGTTCACTTTGAACGGATAATAAACGATTCGAATATTGCAGCTGGATGCAGGTAGTAATCTTGCCGGCTGGTCTCTACCTTGTCTCGGCTTCCTCTCCAGTCCCTGCCGTTCTCTCCTCGAGCCTTCGGTTCCACTCGTCCTCGTCTCCGTTCTTTTACTGCTGGCCTCGCAGCCCTGTCGTCGTGCTCTCCGTCGTTGCCACCTTCAAACTCCCTTGGTTCGATCTCTCGAGATAAAGGCGTACCACTCACGGAAGTTGGTTGGTTAATTAGCGCGATTTCAGCGCTCTCTTCTGAGTAAATGTCCGAGGAAATAACTCGCGTATGCGGTTTTTCGCGCGTTTGTTGGGGTTCGTGGTTTGCTAGAGTTCGAACACAAAATAGTAGAAACTGAGGAAATAACGCGCGTATGCAGTCGTTCGCGCGTCTGCTGGAGTTCGTGCGAAAAACTGATGGAGGGGACGGAAAATTGTAGGAGGCTAAAATGCTGCAGACCTCTTCTGTAAGGCCGTCTGACCTGTATGACTCCGCAAGCCTTGATAAACCGCTTCGTCTTTAAACTTCTAGAGATATCCTGTTGAAATCCTTTAATAGTAATGCTACACTTTGCTTGCGATAATGCATATATTTTATGAATATGGCTGCTTTACGCTGGACTCTTAACTCATTTGTGGCTCTTGGCACGCGGATCTAATATACGCGATGTGTATTCGAGCTGTGCTCTATATTTAGATAAATAACAAATTTCTCGTACCTTTTCTTTGCTATCCCCTATCATTCTGCCAATGAAGGCCAATTTCTAATGGTGACTCCTAAATTTGTAAGTGACACGTTACTTGATTATTCACTCCATTGATATTATACTCCTAATGAAAGTCTTTGTTATCCCCTTTCCGTAAAGTTACGACGGAATATTTACGGTATTTAATTTCAATTTGCCATTCTTTGTACTAATCTGAAACAACTTTTATATCTTCCTGCATCAACTGATGGTAAACTCGGTTATCATTCACTATACCATGCTATCATCTGAGAATTGGGTATATTAAAAATAAGAGAAGTACTAAGACGCATCTCTGAGGAACACCTGACAGAACTCTAACTTGGAAAAAGGACACCCATGAATAACTATCATCTCTTTTCTATTTGAAAGAAAGTCTCATATAATTCACAACATACCTTATTTTCTTAGCTTTGCTATTAATTTATGACGAGTTTCTTTATCAAATGCATTCCTGTATTCAATAAAAGCGGCGTCAACCTAAGTATTTTTCTCTCATTGTAACAAATCTTTCACAAAGATGTCGAGCTTAACATGATCTGCCATCCAGAATCCGTGCTGACATTTGCTTAGCGGAGAACTGCTATGTAAATAGTTTATAATAGAGATAAAATTATATGCTTAATTGTCTTGCTGTATAATGACGTTAAACTTCAGATTAACAGTAGATATTTCAAAATAAGAGTTGTCGGTGCATGCGTACTGAAAGTGCATCCAAGTTTTCGTATTTCAAGTTTCGTGCATTGGATGGCCTTGTATCAGCAATGGCAATAGTAATCAAGGACTCAATAGCCAATATTTTGCATTAAAATTTATGGGAAAATTAGGATATTTAGCGTGTTCGGATTATGGCGTCAACATCGGTGCCTTTTTGCACGTTTCCGTTTAAAATTTCCAAATACGCATTGCGTCATTATATTTTTTCGTTGTTAGTAATAGAAGGTTGTGGCATTACTGTTTCCAGAAATTTGTCAAACCATATTTAAATTCTATCATTCATTTCGTTCAATAATTAAAGTTAAAAATTTCTCGGAAAACTTCACGAAACATGACATTGATTATGTTTCACGTTTTGTTAAAATTTCGTGTTTTAGAAATATGACGTCGTGATAAGTTTACGTCGTAATTATCTATAATAATATAGCTACTTGTGCCTCACTCACTCACTTACTTACACAAAACGCCAAGGTACTACGAGAAGGGATAGAAATCTGACATTTGGTATGTTAGTAGGTCGAGTGATAATCACAAAAAAGTTTATATTTAAGTGGTCATTTTAACCCCAATGTTCCATTTCAATAAATACCCCATAAGAAAAGCATGGGATTCAGGGCAAGGGTTTTTAAAAATGCATTTTTAAATTACTTTAAATTGAGATACGAATTCGGGAAGAGAACAGTTGTCTATCTGAATGAAAGGAGTTCTTAATTTATGAAAGCAGAAATCAAATACCTACCGATTTAGCGTAAACATCTGCTTTTAATAGGGAAAAGTGTGACTTTTATCCTATTTTCAACAATGAAAATATTTAAATACAATGGCAAGGACCTCAATGATTTTAAAGGGATCTGATATTATACGTTACGATTTCAGTGATTTAATGATTTTAATGGAAATGAATGCCGTCATAACGTATTTCCGATGAACTTCCATAAATCGAATTTTAAGGAAAAGTAATAATTATTCGAGTAATAGAAAATTCAAGTTATGGAAATTCATTTTTAAATATTTGTATATATATGCAGTGGAACCTCGATAACACGAATCTCAAAGGAAAGAAACAATTATTCGAGTTATAGATAATTCGAGTTGCGGAATTATATTTTTTATCATTTTACTTTAATTGAATTAACATCAAGTTCATTCCTATAAGCATATAAGTTAACTTATTCTAATTTTCAAAATCATGCATATTATGAAAACTTCATCATCATTCTTCCGATAATATGTAAAATTTTATTCTAACCAAAACACTAATTGCATCTCGCACTGTGATTGAAAGTATCATAGATAATTGCAATTCTCACGTACTACTGAATGCACAAACATGACATTGAATTTAGGTTATCAACTTTAGGAAGGAGCAAATAGATTTGTTTTTCTCCAGGGCTATAAGGGATCATAATAGGAGAAGCAACCCTCATAGCAGTGACGGTAAAACGTGAAAAGTATTTTAAAGTTGTTTGGTAGTTTTTTTTAGAAATTTGAACTTTTCAATTGCTAAATATAATGGCGTCATATCTATTCCGCGATTGTTTTTATCCAAATATGTGCTAAAGGCATGGACGATGATGCCATAATCTTAGAAGAAAATATCCTAATTTTTCCATAATTTTCAATTAATAGGATATTGTCTTGATGATAATGATTCCGTTGCTCATGCAGTGCGATCTGAGTCACGAAACTTGAAATACGAAAATTTGGACAGGGGCCGATTCCCAGAGAATTTAGAAATTACGGATAGTGGCCTTAATTTCACGGAAAATTAAGAATATACTGCTATTACTCATGGAATTTATTATTTTATACACATAAGCTCCACATGACTAAAGTGCTGTTGCCCTGGAGATCGCGTTGGTTTGTTTACGAGTTTAGATTTTGGTGTATGGTGATTTTTTGTGGCGCTTGCCATTTGTAAGTATCGACTAATCGTATTATATGATACATTGGTTGCGTTAGGAGCACTAAATCAAAGCTATTATAATATATAGTTCATCAATGTCCATAATTTATTTATTACTTTATATCGTGTTTTAAAATTATGACTTCATCATATGTAAACGTTTTTGGTTGAAATCAACGGGGTTATAAGCAGTTACTATTATTAAAAAGCATTAAATCAATGGCGTTCTAGTAGAGATCACCAATTCCCTTTTAAAAGCATTATACTCATTGCCATGGCATGTTACATTTTTGACAGTTAAAAATGACCCCGTATTTCGATTAAAAAGGAACTATTATACCGATTCCACACCGACTTGAATTTATTCTTCAAAAATTATAATTTTTGTCCTTTCAGCAAACAGAACTGTTTTCGTCCAGAGTTACTATCTTAATTAATTTTAACTAATTATAAAATACAATTTTATAAAGCTCTTCACCGATTTCCATGCTTTTCTTATAGTGGATAAAAATGAAAGGAGAGGCTAAATCCCCCATAAGAGTAAAATCTTTAATATTTCGGATTTTCCCGCCAATTTTATCCAACGACCTTTTATCAAGCCAACATTCAGGTCTGTAGCCCTCCTAGAAATAATCCAAACATTGATATCCTCCTGTTTCCTAAATTCGATGTTATACTATTAGATACCTCATCAATTATTTTTTCAAAATTTATCAGTGCTTGTATTTTTTCTATTGGATCGTTATAATAAAAATAGGTTAATGTTCAAAATTCCTTTAAAATATTTGGACATATTTGTTGGTGTATTTGTTTTACCGCTTTGGTATTATTAATAACTATTTTCCCAAGCAAGGAATATGCAGTTTTTGTAACTAGCAATGTCTTGTGCAATTTAGACATGAAATATTTGTGCATAGATAATATTTATCAACCTCTGATTTCTCTCCATACGACAATTTTAAAGAGAAATTTACACTAGGATCGTATGTTCCCAAGGAGAAAATGACAGTATTCCTTTGTCATAGTTTGCATTTAGATAAAGGAATCGCAGAAGTTTCAGAACAGTAACCACCCATTATAAAACAGTACTAAAAGGAGAGTCGATGTAGGGAATACATTAATGCAGAATATGCAAGGAAAAGAAACCTCTGGCCGTTTCGCCCATTCTGGGCATAGAATCTCTAAATGTATTTATTATTTGAACAGAAAATAGTATACTTGGCAAAGTGGTGATCACAGAAGTCGTAAAGTATTCTCTTTGAGAACTAAGCTTACAACTAGCTATGAATGACATTCCGAAAAAGAAAAATTGCTTGTTTTCTAAATTTTTAATTAAAAAAAAACTTACAATTCTTCGATATTTATTTTTTCTGTGAAGGAATATTTCCTTAGTAACCTATCTTGACTGAAAAAGGAAAAATATAATCTAAATAACCTATATTCGTTGTCATCAACATCATCATAGGTACTCTGTCCGTAGACAGGTCCGTGATTATTCAGGGTTAAACCTGGTTCTCCATATACTCGTATTCTCCTCTGTCCTCTTCATATCTTGATAACTCTCTTTCCTTTTCAAATCATCTACCAGCTGAAACCTTTTCCTACCTCTTTCCCTTTTTCCATCTAGTTTTCCTTATAACACGTCTTTAATCATACTCTCTCTTCTCAGGTAATGTCCAACCCAGTTTGCTTTACTCTTTTTAGTAGTCTGTAAAATCATTCGCTTCTCTCCTACTCTTCGTAGCACTTCATTGTTTTTCATCCTATCTGTCCATCTTATCTTCAGCATTCTCCTTATTCTCCTTTCCATGTATTTTATGTCATTTTTCCTCAGCGTCCATGTTTCTGCCCAGTACATAGCTATACTCCATGCATAGCATTTTATAAACTTCTTGTCGATATCTTCCCTTATATTCCCCGTAAGTAGGCGTTTATTTCTTCTAAAAGCCGCTTTTGCTTTTCCTATTCTAGTCCTGATCTCATCCGTACATTTTGCTTCTTTTGTAATGATTCTTCCAAGGTATTTATAGTCTGAAACTTGTTGTAAAGGCTTTCCTCCAATACTTATGTTTAGATTCTCTTCTTTGCCAGATAATAGAATGATCTTGGATTTTTCTGTATTTATTTTTATACCGTATTTTCTACCTGTTATTACTAGTCTATTTATCATTTTCTGGAGTTCCTCTTCCTTATTTACTAGAAGTACCTGATCATGGGCATATGTATTTTACTGTTCTTATAATCCTTCCTCCAATTTTGAAATCTCCTGTGCCTTCGGCGATAGGCAGCAGGCCTGTTTTACTCCTCTATCGATATTTACTCCACAGGTGTCCGCATTCTCCAACCTGACCTTTATAAGTTGATTCACATATAGATTCCTGATCAGCCTCCTGTCTTTCCAGTCTACACCTGTATCCTTTGAGATCTTCATAAAAATTACCCAATTTACTCTATCATAAGACTTCTGCCAGTCTACGAAACATACGCAGATATCTTTACTATATTCTGTTGCCCTTTCTGATATGATTCATGTAGCTATAGCTATAGCATCTCTAGTTCCACGTCCTTTTCTAAAACTGAATTGATCTTCCCCTAGCATTTCTTCTGCCTTTTATTAAGAATACTTGTGATGATCTTTGAAGTGTCTGACAAGGCTTATCGTTCTGTATCCTTTACACTGCATTGGCTTTGGCTTCATCTTTAGAGGGATCATTTTTACTTCTAGGAAATCCCGAGCCCACTCTCCCGCGTCGTGAATCTTATTAATTAATTTTGTGATCGCTTTTAGTCCTAATCCCATGACTTTAAGCACCTCAGTCGGTATTCCATCGCTGCCAGTGGCTTTCCCTTTCTTTGGTTCCACTGTCGTTTTTTATACTTTGCTCTCCAAATACTTGGTTTTAAGTTGTCTTCATCAATGTTTTTCTCGTCTTCCAGTTCTATTTTTGCCGATCCTGCCTGCTTGCTTTATAGTTCCTTAATGGTTTCTTCCCATACCTGTGCTTCATCTTTCATTTCTGAGAACATATTTTCATCAGTATACATAACAGATATATGTAACACAAAAATTTCCTGGGATAACTCAAATCCCCCACTAGGCAGGATTCAGGTATCACATACTTGGGAAGTCTGGTGGTTAAGGAAATCGCACTGTATTTTTCAGGGATCTCTTTGTCGTCGTATTTTTGTATGAGAATTACGTGAGCTAACCTCCATTCTTTTGGTGCGGCACCTTATTTAATGTATTTCTTAAATACTCTTTTAAAATGCTATTTCAAAGTTTAAATCTTTCGATACTCGCGCGGATATTTTCTCTCGCCCAGAGAATTTATTTTACTTTATTGAACCTAGTTGCTGTGCAGTACCTTTTGCTCAAAGTAGAAATTCTTCCATTGATCTATAGAAATGGGTTTCTTACAAAAACCTCACAAGATTTTCTGAATATGTTTATTAATTATATGTAATAGTTTCCGCCTTAAATTGGGGGAACTGCTTCATGAAAATGAAAATAAATAACGTAAATTTGACAAAAATATTTTATACGACTATGGTTAAAACGTTATTTATTTGTTACGTTTTATGATCGTTAACTGCATTCCCTATTTTCGTTCTCAGTGGCGGAATGGTAAGACTTCCATTGGCTCAACGTGAGACCTAAATGCTTTTGGATTCTCTTTCAAACAATCTTTTAAAACTTTATTGTTAAATTTATTATAAGCATTGTGCATTGGTACTCTAGCTCTTCAGCTCCCCTTCCAATATTTGTTGTTTTTTGTCCTCTTCATCTGTAGCTGTTGTTTATGTGTTGATTACGTAGGAGTGGAGATTTTTTTGTCGTCTATGAGCGCTACTAATTTCCGGGTTGAGCCATCCATGCTGACATTATCACTCTTCAGTTCTTTTTGGAATAAATTTATCTATACTCTCTCGCATCATATCTTTAACCATGCACCAGGATTATTCCATTCCAGCGTTGTGTGCTGCCTTGCAGAAATTAGGATATTCATTAAGGAGAAAATACTTAAATATCGGCTTTGACGAGCAAAGAAAGTTATATTCTTGGCTTGTGATAAATGCTGTTAGAAGATTAAATATGAAAAATGCAGAGGATGTATTGTGGCTAACTTGGAGAAAAAGTTACCCATGCATATCCGGTGATAATCAGTAGAACATCTGACGGCATTCTCAAATTCAAGGGGGAATTAGAGGAATTTATATTATGGAAAAATTACAAAAGGTTGAGATTCAATTCTAGGTTTGTATGCATTTTTTAGGTAAATGTAAAATACTTATGGAATAAATTTCAATTTATATCGCTATGAAAATTTAAGGTCAAATGGCAGCACAGTGTAGTTTTTCCGAAATATAAAGAAAGTTTATTTCTCCACATTTTGTTTTAATATTCGATTTATTTAAAGGAGTTATACAGCTACATGCTTGTTATTAGTGCAATGCATTCTTGTAGTTAATGCGATTATTGCTGCATGTTATGTCATTTGCCGATAAAGTGGCTTCCCGATTATTTTGGTCCGTGATTTTCGGCGATCAAAGGAATCTCATTATTTAAGAGTCACTTTGAAAATGCGGGTCATTCGATTTCGGTTTGGATAAAGGCCAATCTTTCACTTTGAACGGCGCTCGCCTCGTCCAATCCAATCTTCGGAGGGCGTTTTGGAATTAGATTTTTTGTGGATTTCATGGGAACAGCGCCTTTTTGATAACTCGTGTATTCGCTCTCAGGACCACGTTTGCTGTAATTTTAAAGGGGCGTTTTGGATTTAGTGCCAAATGTTCATAAGATGGCGTTATTTTCGAATTTTACGGTATTTTGATCACTTATTCTTCATTTTTACTTTCTCCATACACAGTATAGAGAAAGTATACTTTTTATTTGACATTTTGCTATGCGGTTAAAATCATAAAAAAGCTAATCTAAATCTGTAATAGCGTGATGAAATAAGTGAATATAGCATGAATTTAAAAACTGCTGTTTTTATTTTCCTCTTACCGCTAATGCTTTGCGCACGCAGTGAATTCCTGTTACTATAGTGCCGGAATTTACAGCGAAGGGTAATTTGTGGTTCTGTCACGATGGCGAAATAGTTTGGGCGTGCGAGAGCGAACGTTTCGTGAGATAAGGACCCGTAAAAAAAGAGAAATCCGTGGAAGGTTTTTTATGAAGCGCGAATTGAAGACGAGTTGTAAAGAGAAAGCTCTCTCTTTCTCTCTCCCTAGTGCCTCCTATAAAGGGGGGCCCTATAATGCCGAAACCGCGTTTTCTCCTATAATACGGCGGCGAAAGTAGACAGAATGTGGCCAATGTAGAGCTTTGAGGAACGAAAAATGCGCTTCCGAAGGGTTTCGCGGTTGTTTTTACGTTCGAAACCATATTCGTGCATTATTGACGCCTCCCGTCGCCTGGAAACGATAGAGAAAGTGAACATTTCCGCCTCATCCGAATCCATTCCGCCTAGCGGCATGGCGGTCAACCGCACTCTCTCCTTTCCCTTAAAAGTCGCGAGGCTCTGAATTCCGCAAATCTCTCCCCTTTTGCCCGCACGCCTACTTATTTTCGATCGCTGCCCTTCGAGTCTGCCTATTGAGGTCCATTTTCATGGTCATCTCTTCCAATTCTCGACCGTTTGCTCTGAGGTCGTATATCTTCGACCAAGATTCCATCTACGTCCGTGACCGATGCTATCTCTCTGCCTCTCTCTCTCTCCCACCCTCTCTCACTCATTCACTCACTCTCTCTCCTTCTGCTCCCTCACTATTCTCTCTCTCTATCTCCTTCTGCTCCATCACTAGCCTCTCTCTCTCACTCTCTCCTTCTGGTCTCTCACTATCCTTTTTTCCTCCTTCACTATTCTCTGTCTCTCCTTAGACTCCCTCACTATCCTCTCTTTTTTTCTCTCTTCCTCCCTCTCTCACTCGCTTTCTCTCCTTCTGCTCCCTCATTATCCTCTCTCTCACTCACTCTCTCCTGTTCCCTCACTATCCTCTTTCTCTCCTCCACCTTTCTCCCTTTCTCTCTCATCCCTCTCCTATGACAGAGGAGACTTCATTTTATGTGAGAAGGGGTTTTAACGTCTCCTTTTCCCATTCCTATTACGTGGCATTTCCGAGCCATAAATTTGACTTTCGCTTCCATTAGTAACGATTTCTATTGTTCTACCTATTTTCTTTATCGTGAAGTCGTCTATTTCGTTTTCTCATTCGTCCCTCATATTAAAGGAGGATCTGATTTCGTTTAATGTCATTCGCTTGCCGTTAATCATGAGGAATCATGTTTTAGTATTCATTCTGTCAAATGAGTTTTATTCGGGAAAAACTGCCATCAAAACCACGTATTCAACCTTTTAAGAAATTCATATGAAGAATCGCCTCAGGAAATAGCGAATTTTAAGTTTTCCTTACACAAGATCTATTACTTCTATTACCATTTTATTTTAAATGCTATTTTAATAGGGAACATAAAAACGGCACTAAATATGATAAAGAAAATTTCATGGAGCTGTAGTGAGCTAACTTATTGTCAACATGGCGACAGTAGTACTATTTTCTTAATTTGGTTAATTATTATTTGAGAGGAAAAAAGGTACAAAAATTTACGCGCACATTTTCAGATCCGCTCCGCAGCGCACGATCCTCCTTTTACCTCCAAACTCACCCTCTCTTTCCCATCCATCCAACTCAAAGCTTTTACTGACGTTTAAACCGTGATTTATCTGTGTGTGTGTGTGTGTGTGTGTGTGTGTGCGTGCATGCGTGCATGCATGCATGCATGCATGTATGTATGTATGTATGTATGTATGTATGTATGTATGTATGTATGTATGTATGTATGTATGTATGTAAACTTACATTTTTAGTTTCTCCATATACAAAGTATAGAGAAAGTATTGTTTTCATGAAAATATCGAATTTGAGATTTTAACTGAAAAACATGTTTTAAGGTCCTCTGAATCCATTTTGACTATTTTCTCGATGATTTCTGTGGGTGTCTGTGACCAGGTTTTTGTGGGTGCTCTAACTCATAAGCTATTAATCAGATCAGCGTGAAATTTTAAATTTAACATTTTTATAAAAGTAGAAAAAAACCGATTAGTTTTTAGTAAAAATCGGTCAACCGTATGTGTGTATTTCCTCTTGTCACTTATCCGTTATTTTGAAATATTTGCTTTAATATTTGATAAACGTAAAAATGTATTGGAATAAACGTAGAAAATTTAATTTTCTACAACATTTGGGGAAAACAGTTTTCCATATAATGCATTGTTTGAGAGATATCTTATATTTAGCAGCCACCACCACGCCACCTACCGAGGACTATTGTTAACAATTGACGCTTAGCTACGTTGTAGTAACTCACCTTTTTCTTTTCTTAATTGTTGGAGCTTTGTGGCTATATCCAATATCATCAGGCTATGGGTTGATTTTATTTCTGTTCTTTGTCAAGTCTAAAATTTTCTCGTAGGTTCTTAAAATATTTATTATTATTTAACCTATTTGGAATTTTTAGAAATGTTACAGGTATTGAGAAAGTCATGTGGTGGACACATCAGAATTTTTAATGTTTGCTTTAATATTTGATAAATGTAATAAAGTACTAGAATAATAGTTGTACGAAATTTTATTTTCTGCAACCATTGTTTGAAACATTTTCTAATGTAATGCATTGTTGAAGAGATAATGTAAAAATTCTATTTTTTAGCTGCTACCACCATACCACTTATCGGCGACTATTGTAAACACTTTCCGCTGCTTTTTATTTTCTAAATTGTTGGAGCTCGAGGACTATATCCAATGTTAGCATGCTACTGTTTGAGCTTATTTCTGTTATTTGTAAAGTCTTTACATTTTTCTTGCAGTTCCTTCAAATATTTATTATTTTTAACCTATTTGGAATTTTTAGAAATATATGAAGAAAGTAATGTGGTGGCCACATCAGATTTTTGTGTTGTTTTTTCGTATTTTACGTATGCTACTTCAACACACCCAGCGGATCGCAAAAAAACCCGTGAATGTCCACTTGGCTCTCACCAACACCTTGTTGCCACCTTTATCTCTACCATCATTAAACATGTGTGTTAGTATATATATATATATATATATATAACAACTTACGGAAAAGGAAAGGTAAAATAGATATATGGATGTCAACAAGGTGTTGGGATGAGGAAACCCAGTGAGCACTCACCAATCAGACGACTTCAGGTTGGCGAGGCCCCGGGGATGTCGAAGCGACACACGTAAAATAACACAAAAACACAGAAACATCACAAACGTAAAGCTTTCGGAAATACTCCTTCTTCAGCTACAGAGAGAGAACTGATGGCGGTGACACTGGGTGGAGGCATGGGGGTGGAAGGGTAGTGCGGAAAGGTCGAGGATTGGAGGAAACGGAGGGGGTTGGGGATGGGTAGGGTGTTGGAAGAAGACAGAAAGGGTGTGAAAAGCTATCGAAGGTTGAGGCCTGGGGGAGTGAAGGAGTTTAGGAGATGGATATGCGAAAGCTCCCACTGACGGAGTTGGGGAGCCGAAGCATTGTCGGGGAGAGCGCGAATGACTCTCACTGTGAAGCAGTTGTTGAACTTTAAATTATGTTTGTTCGCATGAACGGCCACCGGCAGCGGTCGTTTGAGAATGACACTGTTGCGGTGGCCATTCATTCGGATGTTGAGGGGATTGCTGGTGAGGCCAACATAAAAGGCGGGACATTGGGTGCATCTCAGGAGGTAAATGATATTGCGGGTGGTGCAGTTGGTGGTGGAAGTTATGGGGTAGGTGATGTTGGTTGTGGGACTGGAGAAGGAGTTGCAGGGGGGGTTTATTGGGCATGTTAGACATCGGGGTCTACCGCAGGGGTAAGATCCGGCAGGGTGTAAAGGCGTGGGTGCTGGGGGTTCTTTCTTCCATAGAATGTTTGCCAGATTAGGGGGACGGCGGAAGGAGAGCATCGGTGGTCTGGGAAATGGGATCTGGTGAGGGGAGGATGAGAGGATAAGGTGGGCGGCTTTCAGGATGTTTTTCAGAATGTCCTGGATGCCGGGGAAATACAGGGTGGTTAGGGTGAGTTGGAGGGTGGAATCGGTGGTGGTGTGGGTATTGAGGTGGGAGTTAGGGGTGGCGGGTGCGACTGCCCGCCGGATTTGGTCTCGGATCAGATCCGGCGGGTATCCGCGCTGTAAGAAGGCATGTTCGAGGGTGGAGCAGTACTCGGACAGGGAATCTCTGTCCGAGCAAATTCTCCGCCCTCGTCGGGCTAGGGCATAGGGAATAGATGTTTTGGTGTGGAGGGGATGGCAGCTGTTGAACTGGAGATATTGAAGGCGGTTGGAAGGCTTGAGGTGCACGCTGGTGTGGATTTTGTTTTCCCGGATGGAGAGATCGACATCCAGGAAGGTGATGTTGGAGGCAGAGAAGTGGTGGGTGAAGGAAAGCGTGGGGTGGGATGAGAGGCGTTGTAAAAAGGATTGTAGCGAGTCGGGTCCATGTGTCCAGAGAAGAAAAATATCGTCAATATACCTCAGCCATAGGAGTGGTCTGGGGGAAACGTCAAGAAAGCGTTCCTCCCATTCACCTAAGAAGGCATTGGCATAGGAGGGCGCCATGCGAGTGCCCATCGCGGTACCTTTTATTTGTAGGTAGTGGCGCCCTCCGAAAGAGAAGTTGTTTTTTTGGAGCACCATTTCAGCCAGCTTCGTTAGGAAATGGGAGGATGGTCTTGTGTCAGGTGGTCTGGAGTCCAATAATTTTCTGTCTTCTTCCAACACCCTACCCATCCCCAACCCCCTCCGTTTCCTCCAATCCTCGACCTTTCCGCACTACCCTTCCACCCCCATGCCTCCACCCAGTGTCACCGCCATCAGTTCTCTCTCTGTAGCTGAAGAAGGAGTATTTCCGAAAGCTTTACGTTTGTGATGTTTCTGTGTTTTTGTGTTATTTTACGTGTGTCGCTTCGACATCCCCGGGGCCTCGCCAACCTGAAGTCGTCTGATTGGTGAGTGCTCACTGGGTTTCCTCATCCCAACACCTTGTTGACATCCATATATATATATATATATATATATATATAACAACTTACGGAAAAGGAAAGGTAAAATAGATATATGGATGTCAACAAGGTGTTGGGATGAGGAAACCCAGTGAGCACTCACCAATCAGACGACTTCAGGTTGGCGAGGCCCCGGGGATGTCGAAGCGACACACGTAAAATAACACAAAAACACAGAAACATCACAAACGTAGAAGCTTTCGGAACTACTCCTTCTTCAGCTCCTTCCTCATCCCAACACCTTGTTGACATCCATATATATATATATATATATCAGCAATCCCCTCAACATTTGCATGAACGACCACCACAACAGCGTCATTCTTACACGAACATAATATATGTGTGTGTGCGTATATACACACACACAATCCAGCAATCCCCTCAACTTCCACATGAACGGCCACCACAAGAGCGTCATTCTTAAACGAACGTTATGTATGTATGTGTGTGTATGTATATGAACTTAAGGAAAGGGAAAGGTAGTGATGAGGGTAGCAACAAGGTTTTGAAGGATGTCCAGCGGCACTTACCAAGTTGAGGACCAAGTTGACAGGTTGCTGGGGACGTCGAAGAGAGACAGAAAACACGCACACAAAAAACACGTAAGCTTTTCGGGCATATGCCCTTCATCAGCGATGGTGATAGAGTAAACGAAAGTGACACACTGGGCGGGGAGTGGGAAGGATGGAAAGCCAATAAGGAGGGAGCGTGGTAAGGTAAAGCGCGAATAGCTACAATGTAACTATAGGATACAATGTAGAGGGTTAATAGGGTTAGTAGGGTTAGCGGAGGTTACGGCCAGGTGGAGAGATACAGTCAAGAATATGTATATGGGCTAGTTCCCAATGTCAATGTCGGAGAAGGGGGGCAGGAGTGTGTGTGTGTGTGTGTGTGTGTGTGTGTGTGTGTATATATATATATATATATATATATATATATATATATATATATATATATATATATTTCTAAATGCCTTCTCTTCCCCTGGCCTCAATATTCGCTAGCATTTCACTCCTTTCGACCATTCCCCCAAACTCTCCGCATCCTCCAATCCTCGACTTTCCCGGACTATCCTTTCACCCCCATGCCTCCACACACTGTCACTGCCATCAGTTGTCTCTCTTCTGTGCTAACTATAGCATCAACCCGAAACATTCCGTGTTTTTTTTGTTTTACGTGTGTCAATTCGACACCCCCAACAGCTCCCCTTGAAGACATCTTATTGGTGAATGCTCACTGGGCTTCCTTATCCCAATAACTTGTTTATCCCACTTACCTTATATATATATATATATATATATATATATATATATATATATATATATATATATATATATATATCATAGGTGGTCTGTACGTAGTCACGTCCGTGATTATTTATGGTTAAACCTGGTTTTCCATGTACTCGTATTTTCCTCTGTCCTCTTCATATCTTGATAACTCTCTTTCCCTTTCAAATCCTGCCACTTTTCATTTTTCCATCGAGTTTTCCTTCTAACACGTCAATAATAATCATACTCTCTCTTCTCAGGTAAAGCCCAGAAAAGTTTGCCACCCTCTTTTGAATAATCTGTATAATCATTCGCTTCTCTCCTACTCTTCGTAGAACTTCATCGTTTTTCATCCTATCCGTCCATTTTATCTTCAGCATTCTCCTCCAAGTCCACATATCAAAGCTTTCTAAGTATTTGAAGTCGTTTTTCCTTAGCGTCCATGTTTATGCCCAGTACAAAGCAATACTCCAGACATATCATTTTATGAACTTCTTGTGGATATCTTCCCTTGTATTCCCCGTAAGTATGCGTTTATTTCTTCTGAAAGCCGCTTTTGCTTTTTCTATTCTAGTCCTGATCTCATCCGTACTTTTTACTTCTATTGTTATGATGCTTCCAAGATATTTATATTCTGAAACTTGTCCTAAAGGCTTTCCCCTAATACTTATGTTTAGATTCTCTTCCTTACCTGATATTCGAATGACCTTGAATTTTTCTGTATTTATTTCCATACCGTATTTTCTGCTTTTTATTATTAATCTATTTATCATTTTCTGGAGTTCCTCTACCTTTCCTGTTAGAAGTACTTTATCATCCACGTATTTTAGTGTTCTTATAATCCTTCCTCCAATTTTGAAATCTCCTGTGTCTTCTAACACTTTCTCCATATATATTGAATCGGGTCGGTGATAGGCAGCAGTCCTATCTTACTCCTCTACCGATATTTACTCCTCAGGTTTCCGCATTCTCCAGCCTGACCTTTACAAGATGATTTACATATAGATTCCTGATCAGTCTCCTGTCTTTCCAGTCTACATCTATATCCTTTAATATCTTCATTAACTTAACCAAATGTACTTTATCAAAGCCCTTCTGCCAATCTACGATACATACGCATGATATAAGACTGTATTCTATTGCCCTTTCTGATATAATTTTAACTACCAAATAGTAAGAACTATGAGAAAAGCAGGAAAGGTAGAGAATTTAAAAGAGAAATGAGAATTAATTAAGTTGACATTATAGGACTGAGTGAAACTAGATGGGAAGGAGGAGGACATTTTAACTCGGAAGAGTTAATGTTAGTTTACTCTGGAGGAAAAATTGGAGTAGCTGTGGCACTTAGGAAGGATATGATGAAAAGCGTGACAAAGGTAATATCAATGAGAGATTGACTGATGACAATAAAGCAAAATGCAGGCCCAGTAGACATGCTGATAATCCAGCTATATATGCATAGTCATCTAAAGAAGATGAAGATATCGAGGAGGTTTATGAGCAAATTAAT
This sequence comes from Tanypteryx hageni, assembly GCA_028673005.1. Lineage (NCBI taxonomy): Eukaryota > Metazoa > Arthropoda > Insecta > Odonata > Petaluridae > Tanypteryx > Tanypteryx hageni. The sequence continues at coordinate 118,309,962 of CM054113.1, forward strand.
GACATTTACGAAGAAGACGGAAGAGGAAAGGTAAACTGCATAATAATGGGAGATTGTATCAGCATAGTCGGAGAAGGACAGGAAGAAAATGTTGTCGAGCAATACGGACTTGGGAAGAGAAATCGAGGAGGGAAAAAACTCGTAGAATTCTGTATCAATAATGACCTTGTAGTGACTAATACATGGTTCAAAAACCATAAACGAAGCTTATACACATGGAAAAGCCCAGGAGATAGAATGAGATGCCAAATAGATTACATCCTTGTAAAACAAAGATTCAGGAACAGCATAAATACCGCCAAGGCATTACCATGAGCAGATATTGATTCAGTTCACATCCTTCTAATAGTTACAAAGCTCAAACAAATAAGAAAAACGAGAAGAGAAAGATAGACTGGGACCTAGAAAAACTGAAAGAAATGCAGGATGTAGTCAGCATGACGTTGGAAGATCTTCTATGAAATTTGGGAAGCAAACCAAATACCGTGGATATCGAATGGGAAGAAATTAAAACCTGTATCAAGGATACCTTGGATGAAGAAATTGGAAAACAGGAGAAGAAAATCAGAAAATCATGGATCACTAAGAAATTGCTGGAGGAAATTGATGAGAGTCGGAAATAGAACAGTGAAAAATGAACAATGAGTTCAGAAGGGTAACAGATAAAGCTAGAGAAAATTGGATAAAAGAAAAATGTGATGAAATACAAGAAATGGATAAGTTAGGACGGTGCGATATGATGTACGCTAGGGCATTGGAATTACAAGATAAGAAGTCTAATGGAATTCACGGTAAAGGAATTATGAATACGGATGGGATGAGAGTCTCAGAAACAAAGGGTGTAGCACAAGTATGGTAAGAATACATTAAAGAACTATACAGCGAGCAGGTAGGATCGGCAAAAATAGAACTGGAAGATGAGGAAAACTTTGAAGAAGACTACTTAGGACCAAGTATTATGGAGGGCGAAGTAGAAAATGGATAGTGGAACTAAAGAAAGGGAAAGCCGCAGGCAGCGATAGAATATCGGCTGAGATACTTAAAGTCATGAGATCAGAAGGACTAAAAACGATCACGAAATTAATTAATAAGATTTACGACACGGGAGAGTGGCCTCGGGATTTCCTAGAAGTAACAATGATCCCTCTAAAGAAGTAGCCAAAGCCAATGCAGTGTAAAGACTACAGAACGATAAGGCTTCTGTGACACTTCAACGGTCATCACGAGTATTCTTAATAAATACAGAAGAAATGCTAGGGGAAGATCAATTTGGTTTCAGAAAAAGACGAGAAACTAGAGATGCCCGGGCATATCTAGATCCGCCCAAACACGTTTGTGAATTTCTTGATATGCCCGTGCAAATCTGGAACTTAATTTCTACTTCGGGATTTGCCTTTCCGTTTAGGCAATTTTAGATTTGCCCAATTTCGGTAATTGCCCATAACATATATTATATACATAATATCCTTATTCTGTACGTTGGTCCGATCGTCCGTCTGTCCGTCCGCTGGAACGCTCTATAAAAATCCCCATAAGAGAACACTTAAAAATACCTTTTTTTCACTTGCTGGATTTTTTCTTTTGCAAAATTATACTAGAAGTACTTGATCTACCATCTTCGGACCTAGACCATTTTAAAGAAAAATAAATAGATTGTTATTCTTATCTTCGACTTTTTCCTTCGGCTCTAAATTGCTCAAGCTATACGCTTAAATCACATTTATTGGAAATTTTTAAGCTTTTTAAAGATATATTGTCTTTCCGACCGTATCATTGTTAACCTCGAGATTTTATTGTCATTCTCTACCATATGCGTTAGGAAAGTGTGTTTTGAATGCTTTAGTAAGATAGAGAGAAGGCGTCCGAATTATTTATAATTAAAATCGTGTTTTTCATTAATTTATTTTCAGTTAACTTCACATTTAAATTTTGGTAATTAACAATTTTTATAGTTATTTTCATATTTTTTTGCTGTCCATCTTATAATTAACTGGAGTTCTAAATTCGCATCGCATATATGAATCACGCAAAAACCATTCCTTGACATGCAGAACTTTTTCGTTTACATTTAAAAATATTTCAAGGATGATGTATTTAACTGACATTAGTTATGTGAAGAGAAGAATTTAAATCTGTCATAAATCTCCAAAAATTACGTTTTAATACGATTTTTCACGTTTTCACGCATTTTGTTTATATTGGACCACTGTTGTCCCAATTGTTGAATTCTATTCTTGGCCTCATAATAATGCACCAATTTAGCGGTTTATCACGGATTAGACTTTTATACATGGGTACAGTGCCGTAACTAGGGCGGGGCAAGCGGTGCATCTGCCCCTGGCGCAACTAAAGAAGGGGGGGCAAAAATTGTTAATGGCAAGTTGTGTGAGTTTGCATGGCACAAAGAAAGGGGCCATTTCACTACTATACTTGTTCCAGACATACGCATAAACTATAAATTTCGATAATGTTATTGATGAGTTTGTTGCTAGTTACAGCGCTTCACGGGTATATCATATTTACTGAATCTATTAAGTAATTAGAGGAAAGAAGGAAAAGAGAATGGGAATGAGCAGAAACTGAGAAAGAGGAAGAGGATGTAGCATTTGTATATGATTAAAAGGAGTCAGTACAAAAATAACAATATTAAATTATAATTGGCTATAAATAATGTTATACTATTTAATCATGCGCCATTGACAAATGGTGGGAATTCAGAAAACTTAATATAGGTCGCGTATTTTTCAATGAATTTCTTTAACTGATAATACAGCAAATATTTCGGACCGAATTTCAAATAGGAGTGAAAAATAACATTTTATGACTTTTATTTAAATTTCTTTAACTAAACTGATTGTTATGGAAAATTATCAAAACTAACATAGTTAAAAGAAAAGTGCCATCCTAAAATATAGCTAAACTCATTGCAGTTCATGTAAGTATTTAGTTGATAGTAAATAAGTTACTAAATATTTTTCCTTTGATGGTAAATTGACAGCTTGTTCACATTTTATCTTGTTTTTTCGAGTTAATAAGAGAAAAATAATTCATTTTATTAAGTTAAATTCTATACTTTTAAATAAATTATAATTTGTTCAAATATTTCAAGTAAATTTCAGCTACTTCTTTATGCATTATATATTATTATTTCTATTTTCATCTTATTTTCAGCAAATATTTAGATAATCATTTGGCACCTCTACTAATAATTACTTACCAGTATAATTAAAACAAATATAACTTTAAAAAACACTGATTTGATTATGCAAGAAAGCCAAACCAGATGATAGCACATCTTACTGATTTTTCATATTGAAATCATATAGATTAGGAATACTTTTATGATAATCCCGTCATATTTGACGGGCAATTACGCTAGTATATCACACAACGATTTCCGCCTCCTTAACGGGTTGACCTAACGTTTGAGGGGAAAGTCTAGTTGTACGGTTAATGAGGGGAAGGAATGGAGATTGCGCTCGCAACCTGTTTAGAAGGTGATTGATGCAGGTGGAGAATGTATGTAGTTAGGGTGACAAGATTCTGAGGAAGTAAAACCGGAACACAACGTGTTCTGGGGAAGAAAAACTGGGACACAACCGGGACAATACAAGATATTTTGTTGTTTTGTCGCTTAAATGCCAAATAAATAAATTCTGCGTAGCTTGGCCATGATTTCTTGATAAAGTATCCCATAATCATTTCAAATTCTAACATTATGTGCACAAAGTTATTAAAGAATTGGTCAGGAAATAACGGGAAAAGATATTTTAGTCATTTTTACCGTATTTTTCGGGCTATTAAACGCAACCCAAGTTTTTAGAAAAAGTTTCAGAAAAAAAGGTATTTTGGTTCACCGAAGCATTTAGGAAAAGCCACGACGCGTATCATTTCTAGCCGTGGTTAAATCCGTATCTGACAACATTCAAGAAAATCTTATGGAGTGATAACAGTTATATATAACGTTTTAGATAAACTTAATTCGTGAAAGTAAATGGGGCTGATCTAAAACATAAATAATTGCTTCGAAACTCGTATAGTTAAATGTGCCCTGCGTGCACTCGGCTGTCGGAGTGCGATGCACACCTCGCACCTCTATGGATTGTACTTATTTAAACATAATCGAAAGACGAGATTTTAATTCCTAATAAATGGATTGCTTGTGTAATAACATATAACTGGCGGAATGTGATTTATTTATTTTCTATTTATGAAATAAAAAATAAAAATGTTTTAACCGGGACAAATACTAAACCGGACGGGACGCCGGGACTGTCCCGACTAAACTGGGACGTATGGTCACCCTAGATATATGGGAGAGGTTTCTATACGGACATTTGGTATCTACGTGCTGCCTAATGTAGAATATAAAAGTTATCGATCTAAATAAGGGATAATAATTCGAACGGAAAGGAAACAAATAAAATACATTGTTTTTCCAGAGACTCGAGAAAGAAATCGGCCATTAAAATCTCAAAAGCTGGGGTTAACTGAGTAAGCTATGAGAAATTACTAGTAAAAGTAAATAGCGAGTGATGACCGAGACGTTAGGGATGTGAGGACCAGAGTGAATAATAAATAATTCATTATAAAAATATACGTTGAATTTAAGATGTACTTGAGTAAATATATTTCAATTGTTTTTCGCTATAATTAGTTCTGAAAGTAACAAATTAGATCTCTGTACGGAAGAATCTATCTAAGGACTTATTACTTCGGCCTGTTGAATGTGGAAACCACTTCTTCCTCAGGAATGTCAAAATTGAATTCCATTCCTGCAGATTGTCTTCCTTGATCATTCCTTTATTTGACAATTCGGATGCGGCCAACTGTTCGGGAAGAATTGTAGTAGAATATTTCATATTAAAGGTGCCAGAAGCAGATCTTGAATTGGCAGAGAAGTGAATTTGATATGAAACGTGTCGTCTACTAAAAGAAAGCACGAAAATGGGCCTTGATATCTTGTTTTTCTACATCAAATATATGCGAAAAGACGGAGTTCAGGGGGTTAACAAGAGTAGCGGGCGTGTGTGTGTGTGTATATAATTTCTAACGCTTTCATATTTAGATATTTCTTGTAATTTTTTGCATAGAAATTATGCCGTATTTTTAGATTAACTTGAGTGTAACGAAGTGAAATTTTACCATGAAAATGTTTCTTACATCTAATTCCTAGAAGCACATGAGCGAGACTTTATGAGACCTTTCATGACACAACGTACACAAGATACGAATTTCTAATTCGATTTTTTCATCAAATTACGCAATGTATTAGTTGTGAGAATTTGGCAGGTGTTGGAGGAGCGATTCTACTGGAAAATAACGCCTCGCGTGGAAATATTCAGAAAATTCATCTCTTAGAGAAGGCCTGGCGTTTCCGTGGAAACGAGGATGTAGGAGTAAAACACTCATCTGCGGCTGGGAGCGCGTCAAATGTGAGCGAATATGGAAGTCGGAGAGAAGGGGTGAGGGGTTGAGGGAGAACATGAGGGAGGGGATGAGAGTGGTGGGGGAATGAGAGGGAGGGGATGAGAGTGGAGGGAGAATAGTAGGGTGGTGGGGGGAGTGGAGGGGGAATGGGATGGAGAGAACCGGAGTGGGAGGTAGTGTAGGAAACGAGTGGAGGAAAAGAGTGGACTGAAGAGAACTTAAAGCAGAACGTATAAATGAAACCTGGAAGGGAATCTTAATGAAGGCCATTACGGAGGAAAGAATTAATATTAATTTCGTTAATGACGTGATTACGTCTCTTCAATTCACCGATTGTGAACATCAGATACACTCCAAAAATGTTTTTTTATCAAACTTAATGGCAATGGACATGAAGTTTCTCGCATAATAGCCTGAGATCAGCTTTAATTAAAGATTTTCTCGTCATTTCTATTTTGTTAGGTCCGAGAGTTTTTGGGTTACCTTTAATATGTTAATAATATGGAACTTTTCTCACATGGAGAATCCAAATATATCATAATATCCTATAAATAAAAGAGAATATTTGTCTGTCTTTGGCAGCTATAACTCTTCAGAAATAACCGTAGGAGCTTCAAAATTTGGCAGCAGCTTCGGGTTGATCCTGGGAGTTGCATTGCCAAAAACATTTTAAATCGGCCAACGGGGGCTTGAGGGTCCCCATTGTTGGTCCAAATGCCGGTTTTTGAAGCTATCTCAGCTACCAATTGACCGATTTTGTTGAATTCTCCAATAATGCTTTGATGAGCTACATTTTTGAGCCTAAAATGGATAAAATCGGTCTACGGGGTAAAGGATCGTAATGTAGGGTCGATCCAAATTTCACGATTTCGAGGGGTCCCCATGGAACGGTCGGTCCAAATTTCGGCAATGTCCGTCTGCCTGTACGTATATATCAGGGAAGATCTGACTGAACTGATTTCAACCAAATTAGGTAGATACATAGAATATTCACATAAATACATGACAAAAATAACATATTTGGACCGGATAAACCAAGCAGGGGTGCCACAATTGCAAAATAAAATTTTCTGTAGGTATGCTTTTGGAAGGAAATTGCCGAACCGAATTCAGCCAAATTTGGTACATAGAATTTTCACAGAAATTCATGGCCAAAATGCTATACTTCGTCCCGATTAACTGAGTAGGGGCGCCACAATTGCAAAGTTAAACATTTCGGTAATTATGAATTTGGAATGAATTGGCCTAACCGATTTCAACAAAATTTTGTATGAAGGAGTTGTGCAAGATAAAAAAAACAAAAACAAGATTTTTAGGATAGATATACGAAGCAGGGCTGCCAAAATAAAAGTAATAAAAATTTTATTTTTATAAGTGTCTGTTTTGAACTTTTAGTATCGATTTTAACCATATTATAATTTTTATTATGTAGGTATATATATTAAGCCATAATAGCATATTTGGACCGGATCAACTGAACAGGGGTGCCATAATTACAAATTAAGCTCTTTCGTAACTTTGGATTTGGAAGGAATTGGCTCAACGGATGCCAACTTAATTTTACATATTGTTTTTACAAAATACCATCAAGATTTTTAAAGCGGAGCTTAAGAGCAAAGCTACCAAAATAAATAAATATAAAAATCATTTGCAACTTAAAAGAAAACTCTTTCCCGAGCGTAGCCGGGCGTTTCTGCTAGTAGGTGAATAAAAGTCAATGGCTCTTTAGAAGATTCATGAAGTAGAGCTCCTTGAATGCGGTCAAAATCGTATGTTTATCTGCTATAATTATTTTTTTAAAATTCTGTTGGGCGATTCGGTATCTCTTTGAGTAGGGCCTATCTAAGTATCTCAAAATGGTTTGCCGTAGAATATCTTCTGCACAGTGGCAATATTAATGCAAAATAACAAAAATATAAAATAGGTTTGTCGTTTATTAATTGAAGCATTTATAAGACTCTTCAGAATTGTTTATATTTATTTGAACTTTAACGCACATGGACACGTTATTTTGACAATCTCCCCTTTGAGATTCAATTTTATTCAACTGATTTAATACAGAAAACTCAGCCGGTGGAGATTCACAAACGCCTACCACGCAACCTATTAGTTGATATCTATGTATAAAGGAATCTATCCGATATTATTTCAAAGAGGTTCAACTGCCTGCTGCTCATTGTGTGCAACTTCATTATTTGCATCACATGTTTCTATCAGGTTGCTGATAAAGGTCTCCTTCTGACCTATATAATATTCTTTATCACCCCTCTTCCATCCTCCAATTTGGCATGTCGAATTTCAGTATCTCTCTGTCCTGTCAAGAGTCATTCGGTGTTATTTATGGCATTTTATGATCCTCGGGAAATAATCAACAAGGTTATACGCCTAGTAATACACATTCTAAATTCTACCGTTGTTTCGATCAAAGTACATCTATAGAATTTCTTGTTTTTGACGTAGGATAACATGGACTCCAAACATTCTGATAGCAAGAAGCAAGAAATGCAATGATTTAAATGAATTTTAAATTTAGATGAACCCAAATGTTATCTATTTGCTATGATGTCACAAGCAAAACCGTTAGTTTTACTCGCGCCTCTGGACGAATTTCTGTGATTTCTTCGACAAATAAAAACCGATACGGTGAAAAAAGTATATTAGGCAAATGTGTAACTTTGCTAGACGGAAATGATTGCGAGTTATGATACTCTCTAATGATCCACGGTTACGCAAACATATATTTCGGGTATTTTGAACCCTAATAGTGAACACAAAAAGGTTTGCGTCAACAAACACGCATGACACGCCAACTCGCGAGCACCTGGATTACATCTTGCCATAAATACCTCGAATCGGAGCGTTGCCGGATGAAAACGCAAGCGTGCTCTTTTCTCGCGTGACGGATGGACGTGCTTCGACCTTACTGTCTTGGTCATCGGTCGATGCTCTATGAGTGAGTGTGTTAGCGTTTTGTAGAATTGTGCGTGGAATGCACATGTGTTTGCATGAGATATAGGCGTGATTTTTAAGCCATTTTAGCCTTCGCAACTATCAGTGAACTGCGAATCGGTGCGCTGCTGTGGAACTCCCACGACCCAACTGCGTTGCGTTTGAGAGAATATTCCCACCAAGTACGGATGCGCTGATGAGTTTACTCTATTGCATTTTTACTTTCTCCATACGTAGTATAGGGGAAAGTATTGTTTTCGTGAAAAAAATTGACTTCGAGGTTTCAACGGAAAACACGTTTTGGGATCCCCTGAACACGTTTTGACCATTTTCTCGATTTTTTCTGTGTGTGAGATAGCTTTTTTGTGGTTGCTCTAACTCAAAAGTTATTAATCAGGTCATCGCGAAATTTTACATTTAACAGTTTTATAAAAGTCACAATAACTGGTTAGTTTTTGGTAAAAATCGGTCAACCGTAAATGGGTGTTTACTCTTGTCACTTATCCGTTATTTTAAAATATTCGCTTTAATATTTGATAATTGTAAAAATATAATGGAATAAAAGTTCTACAACCTGTGTCTGAAACATTTTCCTATATAATGTATTGTTTAAGAGATATCTTATATTTTTAGCTGCCATCACCATGCCACCTACCGACGATTATTGTTAACGATTGATGCTTAGTTACGCCTTGGTAACGCTCCTTTTTCTTTTCTTAATTGTTGGAGCTTTGTGGCTATATCCAATATTAGAAGGCTATGGTTTGAGTTTATTTCTGTTCTTTGTAAAGTCTAAAATTTTCTCGCAGTTTCTTAAAATATTTATTATTATGTAACCTATCTGGAATTTTTAGAAATGTTACACGTTTTGAGAAAGTGATGTGATGGCCACATTAAATTTTTTCTTTCAAGGGAACTTCATACTAAACTATATTGTCTATGTACTTACTGTAGAAGTGGTATCTAAGAGCAAAATATCTGATGCGGCCACCACATGACTTTCTCCATATCTATAATATTTCTAAAAATTCCAAATATGTTACATAACAATAAATATTTTAAGGAACTGCGAGAAATTTTTAGATAACAAAGAACAGAAATAAACTCAACCCATAGCCTTCTGATATTGGATATAACCACAAAGCACCAATGATTAGGAAAAGAAATTGGAGCGTTACTAATTGTAAGATGCAACTAAGCGTCAATTGTTTACAATTGTCGTCGGTAGGTGGCGTTGTGTTGGCAGCTAAAAATATAATATATCTCTTAAGCAATGTATTATATGGAAAAATGTTTCAGACAAAGGTTGTACATTTTCTACAACCTTTATTCCCATACAGTTTTACATTTATCAAATGTTAAAGCAAATATTTCAAAATAACGATTTTTACCAAAGCAAATCAGGTCTTCTGACTTTTATAAAAATGTTAAATATAAAATTTCGCGTTCACCCGATTAATAGTTTTTGAGTTAGACTACCCACAAAATGCTATCCCATATACGCACGCACGCGCACGCACACACACACACACACACACTCACACATCATCGAGAAAATGGTCAAAACGTGTTCAGGGGACGTGTATTTCCGTTGAAATCTCGAAGTCGATATTTTTTCATTAATACAATACTTTCCCCTATACTACGTGTATGGAGAAAGTAAAAAAAGGACGTGTGTGTAAACACCCACTTCCGGTTGACCGATTTTTACCAAAAACTAATCAGTTCTTCTGACTTTTATAAAAATGTTAAATATAAAATTTCGCGTTGACCCGATTAATAGTATTTGCGTTAGAGCACCCACAAAAATCTATCACATACACCCGCGCACGCACGCATGTGCGCGCACACACACAGACACACACACACACACATCATCGAGGAAATGGTCGAAACGTGTTCAGGGGACGTGTATTTCCGTTGAAATCTCGAAGTCTATTTTTTTCATTAATACAGTACTTTCTCCTATACTACTACGTATATGGAGAAAGTAAAAAGGTTAGTGTAAATGTTATTTAAACTACTTACATTGATCCTTTTAGTTTACGGCGCTCGGCAGCATGTAGTTGTTTGTGTAATACTGTTATCAGAAAGCAAAGAAAAGGCCTTCGAAGGAATGACAAGGTGTTCGTACCTCTAATATTCATTGAAATTCGTTTTCCATTAGTCTTTCACGTCTGAAAAGGATTGCTGAGCGAATGGAGGTCCTCTGTGTTGGCGAATGACGTATTATATGCGGAAAATACACATGTTAGTGAAAGGTCCGAACCGCCCAGAACGAGAGCCGAGTGATTGCATACGAGGCAAGATCGCTATTTTCAATGTTCTCGTGTTCTTGCAATACTTAACAAATCAATAAGATTGATTTGAGTGTTCGTCTTTTGTGTGTAACAGTAAATGATAGAAAAAATCATTTATGAGAAACGTGCTAGTAACTAAAAATCTGTTGTGGCCACCACATGACTTTCTCCACACCTGTAATAGTATTTCTAAAAATTCCATATAGGTTAAATGACAATTAATATTTGAAGAGACTGCGAGAAAAGTTCAATGATTTTAAAATGACCTGAAATAAACTCATATCGTAGCCTTCTGATATTGGATAGTCACGAAGTTTCACCAATTTAGAAAATAAAAAGCAGCGTTACTATGGCGTAACTAAGCGTAGTGTTTGCAATAATCGCTAGTAAGTGATGTGGTGATGGCAACTAAAAAAATATTTTAAAAATATCTCTTATACAATGCATTATATGGGAAAATGTTTCGAACAAACGTTATAGAAAATAAAATTCCCTACGACTTTTATTTTAGTAGATTTTTACATTGATCAAATAAAAATAAAAATATTACAAAATAGCGGATATTACAAGAGTAAACACCCACTTCCGATTGGCCTATTTTCACTAAAAACTAATTTCCTCTTGTCATTCATGAAAATGTCAAGCAAATTTTCGCGTTGATTTGATTAATAGTTATTGAGTAATAGTGCCCACAAAATTTCTATCACAAGAGATCACAAAACGTGTATTTTCGTTAAAATCTCAAAATCGATTTTTATGACGAAAATAATACTTTTCCCTATACTACGTACAGAGAAAGTAAAAATATGATATATTGTACGCTTTATTAATATATGTGAGGTGTAACAGCATAGACTAACACATATTTATTATGAAACAAGTGAAAAAACGTAATTGCAGAATTTATATTTGAAAAAAATTATTGTGATCTTTCATGACCATCTTGAATTGTTACGATTATAAATTTTACGCACATTTTTGAATGCTGACATGCAGTCTAGGCAAGTGATTTTCAACCTTTTGCCTCCTGCGTATCACCTAACACCTCTTCCAGAATTTATGGTCCCACCATGATGTAAAGAAAAACCTCACATTTTCTTATAAATGTATTACTACATTTAATAGCATATAAGTAGTACAGTAACAGCCGTTAAGCATTTTTAATGTTTTTGCAATTTCGATATTTCTAAATAATTTTATTGCATAAATTATAAAGAAAAACAAACCTTAACAAAAATAAGATAAATTTTTTTTATTAATGAGAAACCTGCGGTTGTGTTTCATTGACAAGCGTATTAATTATTGGCGTAATAATGGAAGCAGCGAGTCAAAGTGTTAGTTCAAGTTGATGACGGTTTCTTTCCTTTGTTTTTACAGTTGTCATGGCAGAGAAAGCAGTTTCTTAAAGATATGTGGAAGGAAAGGGTATTAGTTTCTTAACTTGCTTTCCCCTAAGTTATTCGTATTCTTTCTTCACATTAAGCCAGAATTTTTCCATAGACAAACTCTTAAATAATGCTTTCCATGTAGGATCGCTTGTTAATTCAATGAGTCTGTCCTGCTCCGAGACTGAAAGTGATAGCTAATTCATTTCACAGCCAGAATGAATGAAAGGATCTATTACCCACAAAAAACGAATTCTTGGGTCCACTTTAGATGAAAAATATTTATTGAACTGGGCCTCCAGTTTATCTAAAGTTCGGAAACAAGCTTGGTAATTATTAATGCCACAGCCTCTTTGGTATACAACTTCTGAAAAGCAATGAATCATATCATACATTCCTTCATTGACTCTATTATTTCAAACTACTAATTTATTTTTGAACCCTTCTGTCTTATTTGCAAGATGGAAGGTGGAAGCCATTGGGCCTTGTAATTGCAAATTAAGTTCGTTTAGAAGCAAAAATATGTGTGCCAAATAAGCCAATTTTGAAACCCAATTTGTGTTGTCGAACAACTCTGCTTGTTTTGATTTTTTAGAACTACGAAAGATTTAATCTCCTCTCGAAGTTCAAATACACGAGATACCTTGCCACATGATAACCATCTAACTCCGGCATGCAATAAAAGAGTCACAAAATACTTTAAATATTCGGCTGTTTAGTGCATTGACTTTGATAAGATTCACCACTTTAATGCAATCAGACAACACTTCAGACAGTTCCCGAACCGTTTCTTTGCTTGCTACTAGTTCAGATCATACAATGTGTGGCTTGAAAATCAAAATTTGCAACTTCGCAAACTTTTGCAGCGACTCCAAATTGCGAGGCTGCCATTGCAGCAGCGCCATCAGTACAAAGACCAATAACGCATTTCCAATCCAGGCCATTGTTGGTAAAATAACCATTTATAACGCGGAATATTTCTGAATTTGTCGTTTTTGTGGGCATATTACAAACCATTAAAACATCCTCAAGCAATTCCTCTTCATAGATGTGTCTAACAAATCCCGTAAAATGGTACAGCTCGAAACATCTGAATATTCATCCAACTGAAGAGAAAAAGCTCTCATTTTTTCAACCGGGAAATGAGTTGAGTTTCCGTGGCGATGAATTGCTGGCGGTGAATTTTCCTAGACCCTTTTTTAAGGAATGTCTTAAAAGTGATGCTGCCCATGTAATATTACCTCATAATTATAGTGCCGTATTTAAGTTAGCGATAAATAAATTATTGTAAATAAATAAAAGTTATTATTATTTGTTTACCTTCCCAAACTATTACAATCGGACAGCAATGAATTCCGTTAAATTTGTTCTGCTATAATGAAACGAAAGAACCGAACAGCATCCTGCAATACAAAAAAATAATTAAAGAACCGGATCATTTAAAAATCATATACTTTACACAATAAATAAAATTTGAAAATACAAACAGGCTATAACAATCTCAATAACCATTGTTAAAGAAGAATCAGTGATTTGTTTAGAGTGAGTTTGGAACCTCAAAGCATATTAAAAGCTCTTCACACTTCTTACGAGAGATCACGACAGTTACAAATCGATGCGATGTTTCCAATGGCAGACGCTTAACCTATCGGCTCACCTTACCTTCCAATTGACAGGGTCGCCTCAATTTGCCTTGCCTTACCTCAAGGTAAATAGATATATACATATATCTATTCACATATAACATATATCTATTCGCCTTACCTACGTAGCTATCGAATCGACGGGTTCGCGTTGCGCTTATTTATTTACTTGCATTATCGCTTATTTTTCTTGAATTTCTACTACAATCAATCTCAGTTTACTCTATATGTATTCTCTAATGCTTAACGTAATTTGCTTACGTTGTCGCAGTTGCGTAATATGCCAGCAACTCTGTGCATGTAGGTACGCGCACTCAACGCATTATAACATTCTCATGCATCACAGCCGTATGGCATTCCTTCATATCTTCTTTTGGTCTCACAATCAGTTCATGAAACACCGTGTTAGGCACTGCACGTGCTACGATTCTTTTTACGTATTTTTATACATGATATATTTTACGTTACGATTCCTTTTACGTGTTCTTCATACCTCGTAAATTACGTAAGGATTATATAAACAAACGGCGATAGTAAACAAAGCTGTTTTGACATTAGCACGTCCACCAATCGAGCAAAGTCGATGGCGTTTGGAAACCCAAGGACCGCGGGTAGGACATGGATGGTGTAAATTTCTAAGTTTTTCCCGTTATGCACTGGTTATACCCTCCCTAGGATCTTGTGAAGACTGGCTTTAAAAATTCTAACAGCGTATTTATGCAAATTTACGGCGAGTAGCAGGTGAAATATGTACAAGCTCTATTAACGAATCTTTTGGACTTGATTAGCTTCGAAATTAAGTTCTGTGATACGATTCGAAATTCGATAATTTAGAAGCTTCACACGCCCTTAAGCTTAGTCCCCATTATCCGAGGTTCCATAATACTTGAGGCGTGTGAGAAAATATAGCAAAAAATCATTTTGAAAATCTGCGATTGAAAAGTATCATATTTGATACAACTGTATCAAAGTTGCCACAAATAGGCTTACATGTTTAACGTAAATGCTGGTCAAGTAGTCCCGTCCCTGCTCTCTTTACTGATATGTAACATGAAAATCGGTACGTACATTTGACTCTGATATGGACAACATTCCCTATCTATCGTCCGAGGTTTTGATTATCCAAGGTCAGCCTCGAATAATTGAGACTCTACTGTAATATAATGTTGCATGCATTCTGTTTGCGAATAAATTAATAACCATGGTTTTTATCTGAAAAGAAATGTAAGATACGTATGCAATAATTCAGTGGCAAAACTGAAGATAAAATGGTGTTTTTATCTACTACTTATATTATAGCTGTAGATGAAGGATGGGGAACCTCCAGCCCGCGGCTCAATTTTATTCGGTCCACGGCAAGACATCTAAGTTAATAGTCCAATAACATTAGCAATAAAAATTAATTTGATCATTTTATATGTATTTTTACCGTGATTGATTTTGTCTATGCGTGACGGGAAAAATGTCCCTGCCTGTGTTGTTTTATGGAGCATTAACTCAATTGTTTTCTTCCATTTACGTGTCTAATGTGGCCCGATTAAGCTTCAGCTTCTTTAAATGTGGCCCACCGAGGGACTCATGACTGCTAATGCGGCCCACTGTACACAAAAGGTTTCCTACTTATGCTGTAGATTAATATAAAAATAACTAACATTTATGGAGCAAAGTTGTCTTCTCTGAATAGTGTATCACTGGCTAGGTCGTAGAAATGACGAAAAGTGTCACTTATCTTCCTTCTTGAAATCACACAACACGAATATCATTCTTCCATACCGGACAAAAAGACAGTGTTCACTGAGCTCTTTAGCATTACAAAATAAGAATACAGCAGGGGGCTGGGAGGAAAAGATCATTATAGGCAATAGAAAAAAATAAAGCACAAAGAGACGCGTTCATTTATTTGCTCCCTTAGGAGGACGGAGAGAGGGGTAATTAGAATGGGTTAGGCCGCCAAAGAAAACTCGGTTGTACCATTTCTGGGGTCTGGAGGTTTCGTAAGCCAGCGGGAGAAATTTGCAGGAGTGCCATAAATAGAATCTTTGGAACTGCTTTTATGATCGGATTTCCCATCTCTTCTTTGGTTCCTGCCATGCGTTTTCAAAGAGCATCTTAGCAAGCTTTACTTTGTTCCTTTCTGCGGATTGCAATGAACTGCCGTGAAACCCATAGGCGAGTGGGGTGCCAAAATGTCTCATCCGGCTCTGGTCCCAGCTAGAAGGCTTTCAAGTCCCACCAGTGGGACGCGTTGAGAAACACTGGTCTAGGCCAAGCATGTGTATTATTGGCCAAGTTTAACCTTACTTCGCTTGAAATTTCTGTATCACCAAAATTTACTTTATAAAACGGACGTAGCAGGAAAATAGCTATTTCATATCTTCATAATTTAGAGATTAAAACGTATCGCAAAAAGTCTTCAAAAATCATCAATACAGTCCATTTTTTTATGTATCGTTACGCGTAGTGGCCAAGTCTGTCATAAAAACCCTCTAATGATAAGATTTAGCAATAAAAACTGCGATGCAAATATTGTAGTATAGATATCCGTTTCACTTGCAATTCTCCCACAGTTTATGGCGAGGTTAAACTATGCGTTAATTACCAATAAGAATAGGCAGTTTGCTGTAAACATGAGATTTTGGTTGAAGATTCATTCTATGGTGACAGGAATTTCCAATACGTAGAAATTAAAAGTAAAATTTAGTTGCTCAAATACTTAGAAGCTCAAAAAAATGGGGATATTGCTTTTAAAATCCTACTGTGTAATCTTTCTTCTCAGTAGAAGGACCCAAACCTTATATGCATCGCTGGAGGGTTTACTACGGTGGTGTTGGCTTCATCCCTATAGTTTCCTACCTTAGGAGTCGCTGAGCCTTCAGCGAATTAAGTTTGCCTCTTCTTACTTAGAGGGAGGTCTTCCTGAGCGCCCGTGGAGGCGGGAGGGAGTTTGTATTTGTCCCAGGAGCGGATCTCAGTGTTTCCAAGTTCCCATATTGTTTTTACCAGCCATACTATCTATTTATTTAGCGTCCGGCATTAAATATAACGCCAGATAAAGTCAACAAAAATGTTTGACCCACTTTTGCATTTTAAAATAGGCTGAACTTGAAATACAAACGCAGTACTTAATCGTATAAACATAAAATACAAATAAGTTTAGTTTTGTTGCATAGAGAACTTAAATAATCTGTGAATTAGCCAATAGCCAATAGCTAGCAGCTTTCAGTAACACATCGCAGACGTACAGCGAGGACATTTTTTATTAAATTGGTTCGACTTCGACCCGACTTTTCTTTGTTAGCAAAAGAAACGTAAAAAGACGACCTAAATATGTCAAGGTCCTCGGGCGTATTCCTCGTGTTCCAAAACTAAACAAATTTATTTTACTCCTTGTGTATTATATCTATAGTTGTATTCAGTAATTTACCAGCAGATTTGTAAGGTATTTACAAGTAATTATGGAGACAACTTTCTTTATTTAACTTTCTGCCATTCACTAATTTGATTAGTTTTAAGCTTTTATATCGATGTTATGAAGGCTTTTGATGTTTTTAAAGACAGATAAATTTATGACGAAAAGGTTTTTTCTCTCATAGTTCTTAGCAATTTTTCTTTTTAAATCCGTGAAAATAGTTCCATATATCTCTGAGTGGAATCATTTTATTTTATATCTGCTGCTATGAGAAATATCGTATGAAGTTATAAATAAGATGAAGAATGTTGCAAAAGAGATGAAAAGTTGGCACTATAGTCAACTCTCCTCGCACATAAATTTTATTAGGTTCTACTCTTAGCTGAAAATAAGTTTTGATGGTGATATAAGGACAGGAAAATTCCAGGAAATCAATATTATAATACTCTTCTTAAAATCCCCAGGAAGTGAAATCTTTCAAAGACGAATGAACTGAATCAGCATTAGAAATTCCTGAAAATGAAACAAAAAGGAAATAAGTTGCATGCTAGATAATTAAGAAACTACCAAATACTTGACGAGTACGCACACACACACGAACAGAAACGTACGCTTGCGTGTGTAATGACATGGGCGACATAAATATAAAATTGTGATTGTTTTAATACAATTTGTAATTCATGCACATTGATTTTCTATTTTTCCGAGTTTGCGTTTGCCCAGTTGAATTTATTTACATCAGCGACATTGGCCTATTAATGTCATATAAAGATCAGTATTTTAAACATTAAATGCAGCGTGAAAACAAACTGTAATATTTGTATTTTATCTTCAGAAAAATTGTTCTATTGACCAATTCGCCAGATATGCTACTACAAATAACATATTCATCATATCGAACTCAAAAAAAGTTTACTTGGCTCCTTCCTTCGATCTTCTTTTCTGCTTATTTACCATGCGCGCTCCCGACTACTGTGTCCTAATGGGATGGAGGCGTGGTCATGGGAGGCCGACACGAAAATAGAATGTTCAACAACACGCTGCGATTAAAGAAATAAACTGCCTACCGAGCGCCATTTGCCTCCGGCCAATTTGATTTACGATCGAAGGTGGGATCTCGTCGTTCTCGTTTAAAAGGTTTCATTTCCATTAACATGTAGATTAAGTTGCATAGACTTTCATTTAGTTCGGATTTCCCACGGTCGATGGAAAATACCATTTAGGCCGCTTCGACAACACTTTGAGGGAAAAAATACTTGGTTTCAGCTTTCATTCAAGATAAATTACACCACAGTGTCCCCAGAAAAAAAGAAAGAAAGTTTTCGAATCTTGCCTTATCAAATGAAAATAAGGTCCTATTTTATTTTTTGTAGTCCGCATAAAACATGAATTCGCAAGAAGATCGATATGGAATCAGCGGGAGATTAACTTGATGTGTTGAGATAATGTACTTCATTTCTGAATTGACCATTCCATTTTTCTTCAAAAAAATTTATTCAGTATATGAATATTTTTCCTTTTTTATGTTAACAGTTTCTTTTTGGAAAATATATCGCTCCACTTTGTCTTGTTTTTTTGCTCACCTATTCAGTCATTGCCGTTTGAATTTCCTAAAAAAAAATATTTTTGTCTTTAGTCGCAACTCGTTCCCGAGGAATAAGCTCCACTTTAGTGTATCTTATGTTAGTAAATTTATAATCTCTATCAATGGAGAATTACGTTAATAACTGTTGCTGAAGTTCTTTAGAAGCCGTAAATATGTGAAATATATTCAAGTTTTTATCGAATTATAATTTTGCTAATTCTAATGCAAAAATAAAGTTATGCAACTATTTTATATAAATAGTTAAATTTAACATAAATTTACATTTAATATGAACACGATAATGACCGTAAATAATTTTGCATAATTATCTCGCGATTCTATTGTGATTTCAACGAAAAAGTATGACTGAATATACACCATCAAACTTTATGTAAAAGTTGCGGTATTATCTTTTGAACAAAAATTAAATTTTCAGACATGGTCTCAAATAAAATTTCATTTCTTCCTCTTCTTTTTAAATTAAGTTAACAATGAAAAAGAAATATGTTTAAATATCATTATATATCGACGACTCTTACAGAGGAGGAGGAGGATATAGGAGGATACTAATGTTTAGGCACTTCCAGATGAGCTGAAGATTCGAAATTTTTTTCTTAGGTAGGATTTTGTGCAAAACCGACTAGAAAAAACGAAAATCTTGAAAAAGTGTAACGATGCGGCCGCTAAAAATTCGCAATTGTTTAAACATATTTTCAAGGTTTATGTATTTTCGCATGTGCTACGGAGTTGAAATTTTTTTTTAAGTAGAATTCTTAAAAAAACGAAATAGGGATTATACAAATTTTGATATTTTAATTTGTTTGGCAGTTAAAAATTCTTAAATTTTAAACAAATAGATAACTGTTTAGGTACTACGGGATGAGCTAGGAAGCTGAAATTTTCAAATTATTTACAGAATAGTGATTTTGCACAAATAAACATTTCAATTTTACTATATATGAGTTTCGGTGGCCGTTAAAAATTATTTAAATTTAAACAATTAGAAAAATATTATTTTACTTATAGAAGTGCTACAACTTTAAAATTTGGCTAAAATGTGTAGCATCAGTAATCCATAATGAAGAAGGTGTCAAATTTTAAAAATTGCAACATTTGGGGATTGTTTTAAACTATTATTTTTACATGTGGGAAAAACGAAAATTGCTGCGGAGTTGAAATCGTTAGAATTAAAATATATGTGTAATGATGAAATATGAAAAATGAATGTTTTTTATGTTGAGATGAAATGCTTGCAGTATGCAAGCACCAACTACTAGTATGAAATAACTTATGGTTTTTATAAAGTCGAAAATTGGACATTGATTCCTCTTTCAAGAAATGTTTTGCCAATCTCGGTGGCGTTCTTCTTGCTGCGCCATTTCTCTTCTCGTGCATTCATATCTACGCTATCAATCTTTTTGCTTTCTTCTCTATTTCTTCCTTAAGAGTTTCGGAATGCTAAGTAAACAAAATTTTCCTTTAGGAGGGTGTGTGCGTACTCGCGGGAGTGCGTGCGGGTGAAGGTTCTAATCAGAGAAACATGCCCTATTGGAGAGATAGGGAGAGAAAATATGCGAAAAAGCAAATGGACCCGTGATTTTTAAGAATACGGATGGATGGCTAGGAATTTGACTCAAATCCATAGCTATTCTGTATTTTAAGATATCCTTCATTTAGTTGTTTTTTTCCACAACAAAATCGAAGATTTTGGTCTGCAAGTAATACAAACGTTTAAGTGATTTATAAACAGATTTCATTGAAGTCAGTGTGAATTTTCGTATTTTTGGCTCACGATATCAGTATGTGATGCCACTAGGCATATGTAATTCCTTAATTAACTAAGAAATAACGTGATTTGCGAATATATATAATTTTAATACAATCAGTTTTACTCGCATTAAAGTTATACGTACAATCTAAAAGTGTATCTCTTCTTTTGGTAAATAAAAGGTTTACATTCATATTATTCATTTATACAATAAAAATTGATGAATAAAATATAATTACCAAGGCCAACTCCCTCTTTTTATAATATATCAAGGATTTTAAGACCGAATAATTTCCAGCGCGACAAGAAATAAATAAAGATAGCAATGGCGCTCGACGTACTAACACGTCGGACGGCGGCATGTGTTGTTTTCGCTCGACGTAATGACACGTCGGACGACGTTGAGAGGTTAAGTACCCAAATGAATAATCGCGGAGTGTTTAGTAACTCAATGTTTCAGAACTTCGCTATAATCTGAACTGGAGTAGTACAATTTTCACCTAATGTAATATGATTTAAATCGATATTATTACAACGAGAGTAACTTACGCGTTCATTACATTCCTCCGCTGCTCCGATACATCAATCCTCTCCCTCGTCCTATGAAATTAGTCCGCTCCATAACGCATCGTAATCCGCTCTCCTCTCGTAAATTCCCCGTCGTTCGCCCTTTCTCTCTCTCTCTCTCTCCTCCGCCCACTCCTCCCCCTTTTTCCCACCATCACTTCTCCTCGCTCCTTTCCCCATTATTTGCTCCTCCCTCATTCCTCCATCCATTATCATCACTCTACCAATCTATCCATTCATTATTTCCCCCACCTCGTCTCTTTATCCCCTCTGGCATTTTTAATAATATCAAAGTATGTAAAACCTGACGATCCAGTTTGGTGTTCCTCGAATATTATGTTTTATGAACCCAAATATTTAACATCGGTTTTATTCTTAGATTTGAAATTATTTACATATTTCAAATGAGGTTCCTAACCTTTATCAAAACGGAAACCTATGTTTAGATGTCATACCATTCGGTTCGTTATAGAACTTGAAGGGCTTCAGAGTCTCGTCTTTAAACACAAAAATCATGAAAGAGTGATGTTTTCATGGAATTATTCATCTTTTCATAGAAAATACTCAATAAAAATGTATTTCCTTGTAAAGCTATAGAACGTCATGCGGATGCCTACCAATAAAAGCAGAATGTGATTTTATTTTCCGCTCCGTATCTGTAGCCGTTTGAGAGAGAGAGATACGGAGAGATAGAGAAGGAAAGGGTTGCGTACAGGAAAATGTATCCATAGAAGGGAGATGTTTAGGAAAGAAATGGCAGACGAATGGAACTGTACCGGAAGAGAGGAGGTGAATGTCTTTCTTTAGAAAGAATTTCTGGGAAACTAGAAGCCAACAAGAAAATAAGTTGAGGGGAAAGAACGTTTGGACTCTTGAATTTCTTAACAAAGATAGAGCGAATTCGCTTTATTTCACTGTCAAAAGGTCATGGGGAATTCAGCTTCGCCATAACGATAGGAAAATTGTTATTTGCGGGTTAGGTATTGAAAATTCAGACGAAATGAAGCGGATGAGAAGCGCTTAGAATCCACAGTTACAGAATATAGAGCGAATTTGATAGGAAAAAAAATTCTGGCACATAAATGGTAGGTAGATTCCAATTTTTTCTAATGTGTTTATCGTCCCCAAATCAATTTTTAATAGATCGGAAAAACTTTCTTTTTATTCTGAGGGGAATTGTCAATCACCGTTTCTCAAAGATATTAATCCTATACTATGCTACAAATAAAAAATGAATGCAATGAGCTGGTGTGGAGAATCCGAAGATTTAGTGTATAATGAAACAATTAGAAAGCGAAACCTAAGAAATGAAATATATGAGCGATAAGCTTTTTCAAAGAATCGTTTCAGCAAAAATGATATAAAAATGTGTCAAAGGCAACGTTTAAATCTTTCCATTATTTTTGTATACGGATTTTTAATGTACATTGGTTTTGGATTTTTCATTGTGGTTAATGCTTTGTTTTGAATTCCAGCCTCTTATTTGCATTCTTATGCATTTGAATTCTAATTATAGCTATAGGGAAAATGGTGATTATAAATAGCAAATCATTCCAGTGCTGTATAAAATGCTTGGTTTAAGGTTTCCAACTAAGGATTAAAAATGTGTATTATTAAATTGTGTATTTATTATGTAATTATTAATGTAATTCATATTATTGGACTCAGCATATTGGTAAGTGATAATTATATTTATAAGAAATGAACAACTATGTAACTTCCACATAAATAAATATATTTCACCACCGGTTCTTCTATGCAAAAACCATAACACAGAAAATTTCCCGTTGCTAACAAATCCAATTTTTCGATAATTGTATATCGTGCACATTTTTGGAACATTCGCAGAATTAATGTCAAAGCGTCAACATATACTCGTCCGTCGTTAGTTTTTCTTCAACTTTGCCCTTGACCTCGTATCGATGAACTGGGAGTCAAGAGGGCGGAAAAGAGGAAGGGAACGGCATCTCTTTCTTAACGTGGACGTTTATTGAAGTGGGAAATGGCGGAAAGCGCGGATACTTAGAGCGAGACGAAAGATGAGTACCTGCGTATCTCTCCGCCGTGATAGTATCGACTCTCCTCCACGGCTGACTTCACAGCGGACTTTTCCCGGCGCCTAGTACAAATGGGTCGAGTTCGACACGCGCAAAGTTGGCGCGCTTGGCTTCGATAAACGTCTCTCTGCCTCGAAGGCTTTCGATGAGAAAACCAATAATATAAAATTTCCCTCTAATTTAATGTGACTTTTTCCTCTTAAATATAAAAATACGAGTTTCGTCGTCAGAGAAAGTATGAGTTAGTTGCGTTAGTCGTTAGGCGCGTTTCGTACGATGCAATATTTGAAACAAAACGATATATGCCGAACGAACGCCAACCATGAAACAGCGAACCCGATTACGTCATTGTCTCTAATGAAAATTTCTTCCCTCTCCTAAGTAAGTACATTAATATACGTGTTTACATAATTTTAGGTAATGTTTAAATATTGAAAAATGTTATATTAGAAATGATGCCAGGATCATATTGAGTTTTTGATTTTACAATTAACTTTCTAATCAGTTGTAATTGATCAAACATGGAAGTAATGAAAGTAAGGAAATTCAACACATTATCGTATTAATAGCAGATGTTATTTAATTCCGATGCTACGCCGATTGTTTTCGTTGACAATAATTAAGTTACCCTGCAAGAATTTATAGCGATTAAAATATGTATTCATCCGTTCGTCTGCCTTTGTTAAAGGTAACTCAAAAGTTGTTTGTCTCTGTAATGGAATGAGAGAACGAAGAAATCGCTTATAATTCGAAAACCCTTCTTTTATGATCATGCATTCAGTAATTGCCTAGCAGTGCAACCTTTAAATTTTAAGTTTTCTTGTCGTCAAAATTGAAGTCATCGGTTATATTCCAGGAGCGTTTATTTTCTTTATTTGGTTAAGGCGAGGATGAGTTGATGGAATAAATCGATCTGGAGATTTAATGCAGGTAAGCGGTTATGTTGGGAATATTTTTGAAACGAGAAAAAAAATCTGTTATGACCAAGTGGAAGATCCAGGTTCGATTACTGATCATAAAAGAATTTTTTTTCTCGTTTCAAAAATATTACCAATGGAGATATGTGTAGTACATTAATCATTGGCATATTAAAATTTCTTAGAATCATTGTAGGAGTTCGAGACTGAAAACAACGAACAAATAAAAGAACGATTTTTTTATTTTTGCTAACGATTTTCGAATACATGTCATAGCAATCATTAAATTAATTTTTAACGCAAAAATTTTACGTATTCTTCTGTGAAAATGTTTCATCTTCAAGGTGATATGCATTTTTGCTGATTTTATGTAGTTGCGCACGATTGAC
This sequence comes from Tanypteryx hageni, assembly GCA_028673005.1. Lineage (NCBI taxonomy): Eukaryota > Metazoa > Arthropoda > Insecta > Odonata > Petaluridae > Tanypteryx > Tanypteryx hageni. The sequence continues at coordinate 118,334,361 of CM054113.1, forward strand.
TTGGATAATTACTTCGCGTCGCATTTAACAACATATTCACGGAATTTCGACGTTGTATGGAGTTTGAGCAATACCTTGGTTGCGATATATAATACAAGAGCAACGAAAATAAACAAATATTCAGCTTTCGTTGATGTTGTGATAACGAAGTCATATACAGAGATTAAAATTACTGTATTTTTTCAAGTCTTTTATGAAACTTTCTATGAAGGTAAAGTACTTTTATAATCTTTTATTAAAACCGAAAAATAAAATTTATATTAATGAAAACGTGTTTTGATGCACTAAAAGGTAAAAATAAATCTAAAATTCACAAAATTCAATGTTTCAGAAAGTGAAAATTGTTTTGGGGATATAAAAGTTTTCTATCATAATGATTAGCTAAGAAATCTTCATTAAAATTTCTTTGTCACACAACTTTTGTAATCTCAAAACATTCTAAAACATTCAATTATGTATATTTTTATATTTATTGTTTACTTTATAATGCATATAGGAGCTGGCCTCCTTAATTTTTTACGCTTTTTTCCTAAACAAATCGCCTTTGTATTCATTCCTCCGCACGCCTATTTACAGAATAACTCAAAAATGGCGAAAGTTAAAATTTTAAAATTCTGGGACAAATAGTTCTGCATTAGGGCAACACATGGCATAACTTTGGTTGATCTTGGATTAGCTCCTATAATCGGAAAAAAATATCTATAAATATATGTAGGCAAATTAATGGACGAGGCGGTGACTTCGTGGAATTCCTTAATCAAATAAAAATAGGAATATGAGAAAGTATTTTTAACGAAATTGGTGTAAATCAGCAAAAGTCTTTCATTAAGAATACTTTTTCGAATTGCTATTTTTATTCGATAAGTAGGCAACCAACAATACATTACACCTGCGATTGATTAATCCGATGGAAGATTAGGTCGGAGAAAAATGCGCCTTATATGATTAGCTCTGAAATTCTTCTCTCATTTGTTGCAAGTTCAAAGCGAATTACTCTACTACTTTTTGCTTTATTTTCTTGGTGACGGCTACTCCTACGATAAAAATTTCTTTTATAACTAATCTCTCATTTAACTAGTTCTACAGATTTTATTTCGAGATTTTTCTCTATGATTAATATTACACAAGGTATAATGGAAAGTTCATTTTTGTTTGCATTAAAGAGGCATAACTAATTCGGTTATGTGAAGCATTTATGTAAATTTGTTATTGCTTTTGCGCAAGAAGTTATAAATACCGAATTTCATGAAAATCCGTACGGGCCGACAGACAGAGCGAAAAAAATAAGCGCGTTTATGAAATAGAACTCGCTAAAAAGGATTTCCCTCTCTGTATGATTCTTCAATTTTCAGAACATTCGTGCAAATACTTCAAAACAAGAACATTCAATTCCGTTTCGTGGCCCGCATGTTTTGAGACTATAGGAGATTGAGGCGATTTTGCGTTGTCGATTGCAAACTGTTGTGGGTAAAGCCTTGATTGCGCTTTTTCACGTTGTAGATTGTGCAAGGAGAGAATCAAAATTCATCCGACGTTACGATGTAATTTAGATTCCGTTGCGACTATCCTCCAATCCTTTAGCACACAAAAGAATTTCATCTACGAGGATATCCTATTCGTCAATATTTCCGTTGAAGAATGCCGCATTTCAGAAGCGATATTCTCACTATGCGCCGTGGATACTGTCAATTTGGAATCTTTGACAGTTCCTTCTCGTTGGCCATTCATATATGGAGATTGCATTTTCTTCGGCCATTTATCCTCTTGGTAGAAGATTCGTTTGCATGAGAGCCGACGGATGCTCAAAGGTATCTCTTTCGCTCCTTTCACTTCATAATCGGAAATTCAAAATCGCAACGCGGTTCATGCGTCAAACCTTTCCCACACTCACTACACGTCGATTCCACCAGACATGAAAAAACGAATGGCGTATTTGAGAGGAAGTGATATTTGGACTACGCTGCTACAGAAAAGCGCGCACGCCAACTATCCATGAGTCTACGCCTGCGTTTGTGAAAACTGTTTTGGTGGCGTGTGGCAACAAGAGATGTTACGTACAAAGCTATCCAAAACCTTTTTTATCTGAAAAATTTGATCCTTAAATCCGATTTTTTTCGCGCTCATGTTTACAAAAAGTATTCTTAAAGGCGTGAACACGCTAAACCGCAATTAAAAAAACATCGACAGTGATTCTCGGTGAATAGGACGCGCGCAGATGATTTGGCATAGCGATTACCAAATCAACAGCGTACACGAATGCTAAAATTTATTATCTGGGCCAGTGGATGGGCGTATGTGGCACCCGGGAGCGCGTCATGCGGCCCTCGAAGTTACAATGAAAGTGAGATTCGTGAGATTTAACAAGCAATTTCGTATTTTTTTATTAAAATTAAGATAATAAATCCGATTGACCCTAGAAAAATTACTTGGAAACGATTTTAACGGATATGATATCTATGAATCTCTAGGTGACTTCCGATTAAAAACTCTGATCCGGTCAGCAGAAGCATTGAATTTCCTACAGAAGAATTCAATAATAAAAATGTGTTCCACTGCATAGAAATGGCTGTCCTCCCAAGATCTACGGGATCAGTCTCAATTATGGTGGATTGGCATGTCCGTGAATTTTTCGGTAAAAGCTAAATATTACTGTATAGATAATATTTTCAAGTGATTTTACTTTATTAAACAAACGCTAAGAATAATTTGTAGTTGATGCTTGCACGACCTATCTTTATTCCGGATTAGAGTATAATGCGGCGTCACAGTGTCTCGACGACATACGACGCCCAGTCTATAGTATTAAAGCCGATAGAGAGATTCATTGGTCAGTGTGAAGGGCTGACTTGGTTGCGTCTCCATCCATTTGTAATTCTTGTGAATTACAGCTTGCAGGGGAATTATATATCTATGTATATGGACAGCCAGTAATTACAAATGAGGGCAAAATCTCAAATTATTGCACCCAAAAGCAAAAAGTACATTATGGCGGTCGCTGTTATATTTCAGGTTTTATACTGATTATTCCTCCGCTCAAACAGATAAGATCTCGACCTCTCGGTTTTACGTCTTTTCTCTCTCTCTCTCTCCATCCTCCTGCGAACCATACCTTTTCCTTCCTGCGTCTTCACCTTTCTCTTAATCTTGAACCCTCATCATCCCTTTCTATCTCCCACACTCCTTACATTCCTCCCTTCCCTCTCCCTTCACCCTCCCTCCCTTCCCCACTTCCTCCCTTCTCCACTCCCTCCCTTCCCCACTCCCTCCATTCCCCACTCCCTCCCTTCCTTCTCCTCCATTCTCTTCCCCCCTCCCATCCTCCCTAACTCGCAGCCACGCTTTTATTATTTCTCCCCTGTTAATCTTATTATATTTTCTCCACATCTTCCACGCGTGGCTCATTCTCTCCCCCATTATTCCTCCCTTCATCCCTTTTCCTAAATTTCATCATCGCCGTACCCCCACACTGCGAGGCGGAGGGAAGCGAGAGACGGTAATGAATCTGGTTTGTCCCCATGTTAAGTGCTTCTGCTCCCACTGCTAAGTCTCTCAGGCCATTTATCCTACCGGGCAACTTCCTTTAGGGAGAGAGAAGAAAAAGTTTCACATTGTTCGTCCTAGAAACATATTGTGTGAAAGAATACACTTACCCGCTACAGTAATGCGTTTTGTTTATAGTGGACTGCGTTGTATTTGTGTTCAGGAAACGGAAATATACTGCCAAGTGATTTAAAAGAATTAAAAGACGAAGTAATGAGGATAATAACTGTGATGATAGACAAATAAGGGAAAAGAAAATAATTCTGAATAGCAATAATTAGTTATTATTTACCTAGAGCAAATTTAAGAAAGGGAGGGTTGCGAGACACAGTGAAACAATACAATAGTAAATATACAAACTCCTTCACCGTAAAAAGCAAGAGAAAACTCACATTTACGCTGCAGGTTGCTGGTAAACACATTCGCAGGACATAAGTCAAAAGGAGACATACGCCATTCGCAGAAACATACAAAAGCCACTCACGCACAATATTCAAATTAAATCATGCACCACACTCACGACCCAAAACACAAAGAAAAAATACATAAAACTAGCATATGAACCGAAACTAACAAAATGTTTCAAACGCATGCTTTCAAAATTTGATCTTCACCCGGTTTTTGTCAACGAAAATAAATTATCCAACCTACTGACAAACTCGAAAGATAAGATTCCCATTTACCACAAATCAGGCATTTACCAAGTCAATTGCAGCTCGTGTGACAAAATTTACATAGAACAGTCGAGGCAAAAACTGGAAACCCAGTTTTAAGAACGCAGTCATCATCATCATGCTACTGTCCGAAGACAGGTTTTAGCTGAATCGCTGCCTCCATTTCTCTCTCTACATAGAAGCCTCTTTTATACCTCTGTAAGTATTATATCCCTGCTTTATATTCTCAAACATTCCTATTCCTTTTCTCCCTCTTCCTCTTCTTCCGCTAATTTTGCTTTCTAAGATCGTCCATTGTAAATACTGTCTTCTCAATATGTGCCCTATCCAATTTGCTTTTCTTTTTCTGATTGTTTTTATTAGCATCCTTTCTTCTCCCACCATTTTTAATACTTCTTCGTTTCTCTTTCTCTCTGTTCATTTCACTTTCATCACCCTCTTCCATACCCACATCTGAAAACTTTCTAAATATTTTTCCTATTTCACCTTACCGTCCACGTCTCTGCACTATAAAGTGCTTTGCTCCATATGTAGCATTTTGCTAATTTCTTCCTTGTTTCTAAATTTATTTTCTTGCTAGTGAGAAGCTCCTTCTTCTCGTTAAATGCTGCTTTTGCCATTGCAATCCTACTTCTGATGTACTGTGCACTACTTCCATCCTGCGCTAAAATACTGCCAAAATATTTGAAACTACTCACTTGTTCCAATTTCTGGCCATTTACCATAATATTTATTTCTTTATGTTCCTTTGAAACCACCATGACTTTCGTTTTTTCGGCATTGATCTTTATTCCATATTGTTGGCCAACCTCCACTAGTCTGTCTGTCATCCTCTGAAGTTATTTTCGTCTTCTGCTATTAATTCCTGATCATCTGCATATTTAATGGTGGAAGTACTTTCACCTCCTAGTTTAAATCCTTTCTCTTCCAACAACGCTTCTTCTGTTATTGTTTCCGCATAAATATTAAATATCGCGGGTAAAATAGGACATCTCTGCCTCACTCCCCTCCCTATTGAAGTACTTTCTGTTTCTTCTCCTTCAACCCTGACTCTAATCTTTTGATCAGAGTAAAGGTTTTTAAGCAGTCTTTTATCATTCTAATCTATTCCTATTTTGTTTAAAATACCCAGCATTTTATCCCATTTCACTCGGTCAAAAGCTTTCTCCCAATCTACAAAACAAAAATACATACCTTTATTGACTTCTAGCCCTCTTTCTATCATCATCCTCATACATCCTATAGGATCTCTAGTCCCCCTTCCTCTTCTGAAACCAAACTGATTATCTTGCAGCTCCATTTCTATTTTACCTTCAATTCTTTTGGTTAGAACTTTAGCTGTATGAGAAATTAAACTAATAGTTCTGTAATCCTTACAACTTTTTGCATTGTTCATTTTCTCCAGTGGTACCATAACAATATTTAAAAAATCTTCAGGACATAAGCCAGTATCATATACTTGGTTAATGAATTTTGTGAGTTGCTTAACTGCTTTCGACCCCAAAACCTTAAGAATGTCCACTGGTATATCATCACTCCCAACATCCTTCCTTCTTTTCATGTCATCAATTGCTCTTTTAACTTCCGTCTCGAGAATACTTGGTCCTAGCTGGTCTTTTTCCACATCCTCTTTTTCATCTAATTCAATATTTCTTGGCTTTCCTTCGTTGTCATACAGCAGATCAATGTATTCTTTCCAGACATTCTTTACATTGTCTGGCTCCGAGACTATTTTACCGCTTTTGTTAATGATTCCTTTACGTCCTATCTTTTTTGCCTTTTTCTAGAATAGTTCTCTTTCTTTGCTATACATGAGGTCTGTTCTACAAATTCTTTCACACTCGACAATCTCCTCGTATTTATCATTTATCCACTGTTCTCTGGCTTTATCTGTTTCCCTTCTTAAAGCATTATTTAACACCTTGTACTTTCTTTGGCCTTCTTCAGTGTTTATGTTCTTCCACTTTCTCCGCTCTTCCATTTTTTGCAGCATGGCTGCTGTGATCCAGGGTTTTTTGTTTATTTCACCCGTTATCTTTCCTACCTTCTTTTCCATTACATCTTTAATGTTGCTATGGATGTATCTCCACTCCTCATCTACATTGTTCCTATTTTCTTCAGCTCTCTCCCCCAACCTTTCTTCCTGCTTAGTCATGATAGCCTCCTTGTTCTTAAGGAGTTCCTCTAAGTTCCATTTCTTATTAACTCTTGTGTCTCTTAACGCTCTTCAGAACACAAAGCACACTACAAAAAGAACAGAATGAACAAATCAACCGTTGAAACTCATATTTTCGACACTCACCATCCTTTCATCACAGAAAACCTATCCTTACTGAAGTCAGTCGACCAATACAATAAATTGTATGCATACGAAAGCATCTACATATATAAAAACAAAGACACGGTTATGAAAAACGACGTAGGTCCCATACCCAGTGGTATGGCAGTGCAGAGGTTTGGCGATGCCCGGGGCCAACTCCTTGATTGTATGCAATTGCATTACATGCTTCAAATTGTCTGTGAAATATTAACAAATTACTTATGTTTTTATATGACATTTATATGACATTACCTGGTGACGGGATTTCTATTTAACGGAGGCCACTCATGTTTCATAAATACATTATTATGTAACGTTATGTAACATTATGTTACTCGCCCCTGCGTGGATTGTATCTTTAAATCACAAAATACCTGTAAGATTGGGAGTTTGGCACTTGTTTACGTTTACAGTTGTAGGTACTTGTTTACGTTTACAATTCAAGAGAGGAAGTAAAAATAACGTGGGACGATATTGTTTGACTTTATATATGATTTGTAATAATCCCTCGTTTCCAATATGACGCATCAATACTAGAATAGTTTTATGCGCATGCGCACGAATATTTTATTCAGATTAAAATATATCGAACACTTTGATTTCATACTACGAAGCAAAATAAAACCATAAACAAATATAACTGTACATATTTTACAATGCTCTTGGCGCAAAATAACGCATTCATTAAGGCATCTTATGCTCTTTTCAACACCTTTACCACACGAAAAGGCCGTATGAGGACAAAAAATGTTAACAGAGACGATTTCAAATTTCAAAAACTACATTTTTATTTCACTCTTTGATTTGATGCCCCCGATATGGAGATGCCCGGGGCCCCCTTCTGCACGCTACTGCCCATACCCCTCTTCCCCCTTTTTCAGTTAAACGTTCCAAATCCTATTCTTATATTCTCCCCAACGGTCACTCCTTGCATATATATACCCCTTCTCAGTCCTACACCCCACACTACTGAAGATGACAGCTTAGCTTTCGAAACATCTTTGTCATGTTTTAAGTTTTGGTTAGTTTACAGTGTGAGTGGCTTTTGTATGTTACTGCGTGTGGGTGTGCCTCTTTTTGACTTAGATCCTGCGACAGTGTTTACCAGCAACCTGCAGTGTAAGTGTAAGCATTCTCTTGACTTTTTCGGTGAAGGACTTTCCGTTTATTTACTATTAAAGCAGATTTGTTAGTTCTCGAATATTTTTCAAATTATGACCTCAGAATCATAAAAACCAAACGCATATCTAGGTTTCCAAATTAATCTATTTCCAGAAGAAATTTAAAATTCTTGTTACGAAGGAGATAGTTTACCTTATAATTGGCATCATACGGATATATAGATTTATAAAGATACTGAAAAAAGTTAAAACTTTAAATTCAATTAATGAACACTAAGATACGGTTAAAATAATGATTTCATTGTGGGCGCAACATTTCGAAATGAAAAACCACACCTCATTCTTCATTTTGTACGATTTTTATTTACATACAGGAGAATATTAAATATTCAAGTTGATTTTTAAAAGGAAAAATTTATCCAAATGTAAATTACTAAGTTGCATGTTAACCAAAATGTATGCAATAAACTCGTATTTGTATTTACTTTATTCACAATAATGACGAAACATTTATGGAGTTGTTCCTTTTAATCGTTCTTTATTAATAGTCTAATTACCGTATTAGTCCGAATATAGGCCGCACTTTTTCTCAAATCTAGCTTGTATAAAACCAGAGTGTGGCCTTTAATCGCGGTATTGATACCATAGGCAGAGATAATTTTTTTCTTAAAAACGGATCTTGTAATTGGGGTGCGACCTATAATCTAAGGTGACCAGATTCTTTTAACGAAAAAGGATAACGAATCCAGTTTCCTTAATCTGAAAGGAGGGTCAAAAGAAGGACAAACTTGGTATCCAAAATTCCATAAATATATGGCTTATTACATATTTACTTCAATAACATGATGATTGTAAATGTGTCCATACACTACAACAGACTTGAAATTGTCCATTTTAAAAAATGGTGTATGTTTACAAGGCGAAAATATATGAGTTTATTTAACTTTAGAAAAAACGTTCTCACAAGCTTGACTTAATGGCTAAAACAATAGAATGTAACTTCATCGATGAAATCAGGCTAAATGTTGTGCAATTTACTCATCATTATCACAGAAACAACGTATTTTGTAATTTCCATCTTTTCGTAGAGGATACAGATTATTGGGTCTTCGCTGGTGTTGAAATCGAGAGCAGAAATTCTTTAACGGGAAATTCTCCCGGCCCAAACGTATACCCTTAATTATTTAATCGTATTGTGCCAGTGAGGACAAATTTACTTAAATTTGCAAGAAAATGTGATGTATGATACAAATAAAGTCCACCCGGGCCTTTATGGAGAAATTCCTGTTTTTCATAGCTTCCCTCTTCACTGTCATAATTTGAGGTGTTTTTGTTAAAAGAATCTTTGCTAAATTACATACATTGTATTAATACAGGACTGTTATGTAATAGAAAGCTGAATGATTATCATTAAAATATAATTTTTATCAATATTGAATCAGAAACCCGAACAACTTTGAATTGAGTCAAATAACTTGCAACTTTTTTGCGCTTAAAGTGTTTCTGTGTTATCTGCATTGATTATTTGTTCTTAACCTTAAACATGAGCAAGGTCAGATACTTCTGCTAGTATATATATGAAGCGAATTTAATATAAAAGTTAGTAATAATATATTTATTGTTTTGATATATTATTTAATCTTGTGAGCCAGAAAGAACTCATTTTTAGTCGTTCTTTACAGAAAGTAATAACTAGATGGAAAATTAAACTCCATAAATGGAATTCACAGAGGTTTCAGAGGCGTTCTTAATCTAATATATAAAATTGAATGTTTGTTTGTCTGTTCGCTATACATTCCCACACCCTTTGATCTATCGGGACCAAACTTTATAAAATGACTTCCTATGACTCTACGGGTAACATAGGGTACCCGGGAACCCCGACAACCACCCCAAAAAGACAGACAGACAGATATACAGCGGATCCTCATATATCGATTTGTTTTATTTAACTTGTGTGAATTAAAATAATAAACAATATGAATTAATCGGAATATCGTAGTTTGACTTTAAAATTTTCAGGAATCGCGATGCTCTAAGTTTCTATAAACAGATATTAGAAGCCCGAGCAACGCCGTGTACTTAAAGCTAGTGAAAAATACGTATGAAACGGTATCGAAAGATTGAGCGATTCTCGAATTTTTATCTCCGAAACTATAAGTCGTAATTATGTGGTCTTGGTAACTAACTCGTAGTGTTCTCTATCCGAATACATTTTAATATATATTCCTCACATATCGCATAAGAGAAAGGGAGAGAAATATATGGTTTTAAATGTTGTTTGCTGACATAACCGTCTTAGATATTCCCCAATTTTTATCTCCAAAACCGTAACTATTAATTATGTAATTTTGCAAAATATCTTGTAGTATATGTTGTCCTCTATCCGAATCAAGTTTTTAATCTATAAATTACACAACATATAAGAGCTAGGGAGAGATATTTTTGGATTTTTAGTTGTTGATTGCTGAGAGAGCCCTTTTAGCAATCGTTGTAAACAAAATATGCAATGTTTTTCTCGGAACTCCTCTAGAATATCGTGGGCTTACTCGGGGAGCGTGTATGCATAGTGCCACTCTCCGTCAACACGTAAATTTATGATTTGAACACATATTGCTTAGAAAATTTACATTTGGGAAACTTATGTTTATATGTGATAGTGATATATGTGATTAAATTATCAATAAATTATCACATAATTCATTCGCTGAAATTAACCTTCGAAAGAGCCTAACTTGTAAAAAATATGATAGTTCATAATTTTTATTATATTATGCAATTACAGATGCCTTTTGGCAAGTCAAACGCCTTTTCTACTGGTTGTAACAGTGGTTCGGAAGGGTCTCAGTGCAAGCGGCATTAAAACTAGAGACTTCGTTTTCTCTCAAGTACTACTCTGGAAAATAAAAGGATTTTGACTCTTAACTGTGAGATTTTGAAGCGCATATACCCAGGAAGCTATTGTTGGAGATACGAGGGTAGAGTGTGGTTGCCTGGAAAGGGTTGACAGAGTTGCCCCGGGGAGCGACCCAGCGAAAGTCTCAAATATTCATCAAAGGAACTCGTATCAGGGGAAGTCTCTCCGCGAATTTAGTTTACTCCTGTATTTTAGACATCCCAGAAGATAGAGAACTCAAACAACACGCTTCGTTCATCCTGCTTGTCTTTCTACATCGGTTTCCCATAGACAAGCGTATAGCTCAGTTATATCTGCTAATGACAGTATCTTCCGGGCATTGTTATATAAAACAGCTAAGATTTCCTCTTCCTTGACTATAGATCTACTATTTCATTAAAATTCGTTTCTAACTCAAAGTATTTAATTTTGCTGCAGGATTTCATAATGTGGATTTAAAATTTTATTCGTATTTTAGAATTTCGCAAGTGTCTTGTCAAGTATTTAAAAATTGTTAAGATTTTTCGTTCATTAAACGATATCACAGCAAGAATGGAAATATATGCTTCATTGAGAAAAGAGAATTTTAAATGGCGTTAACGATGCGCATCTAAAGTCATGTAAATACAAAATCATAATTTATATTCTTACTCTCAATATATTTGAAAGTTTGTAATATTTAAAACCTTTTTTAATGTATAACTTCGATTAAAACTTACTAGAAATGAGGGCCAAACTTAATTATTTATCGGAAACCTGAAGCACTTAAGTATCGACTTCGAGTTAAATTTTGATGACCTTATGAATATCGATTATTTTCTTTTTCACCGAGAATCATGAAACTGATCTTTTCATTTTTTAATCATAGGAATATTTTCTATTTCGTGGAAAGAAGACAATATAAACCTGCTACCTCCCACCACTTTGATGAATTGCATGATGACATTTGGATATACCTTATCGGAATAGAGATGTGTCTAGATAAAAAAAATTGGCTGAGAATGTGTGGGGAGGTGATCGTGAATGGTGAGATACTGGTCGTGACGACAATGGGAGACTGTCAAATATCGGGAATTACCGAAAATTTTATGAGGTTGTATTGTATGGATATTGTTATAGGCAAATATAAAGGTTTTTGTTAAATTTTCAACAGATATTTATAAAAAAGGAATTTAAAACGGACGAGTTAATGCCGAACCCGATCACATCCGATTGGTAGCCGAAGTTTGCCGAGTGTTTAATGACGTCAGTAAATGCCACAAGCATGTTAGCCAATGCTAGCCGTACTAGAAGCCATTGTGCCGATATACGATAGAAGTAGAAGCTTGAAAGAGATAATTCTGTTGTTTTCCTCTCTACGCCGTCTTAGAAGAAATATTGGTAGAAGTACTGCACCTTCCCGCATTTATTTCGCTTTGTGTTTTGCAAAATGGCATATGAAGAGATTCATGTAGCCTGATTTGCACAACGTTGATTCGTACATATTTTTGCGGTACATTGGAAGTCGTAGGGAGCAATATTCATATGTTGAAATGTGTGGAGTGAAGGCGAATATGTTTGTATTACAATTAATTGATAAAACACGTTCGATGTAGCGCTTTCATTTTCAGTTATTGTAATAGTACTATTATTTCGAACGAAACGCAGAAGATATGTAAAAAATAGATTGACGTCTTAAAACAGCTTTCCCATATTAAATTAATAAAACAACTCTAGTTTTAACTAATATTATAGAATATTATTTTATGTATGAACAACTCTAGATAGTATTTTTTATTTATATTAAACTTTTGCTAATTTCCACAAAATATATGAAGTAAAACACGACCGGTTTCCGTGAATCATCACCATCATCTGCCTTTACAGAATCATCAGGTCAAATATTGACAAATATACAAAATTAATGTGAACAAACTTAGTTTCTTTGTGTCTTGTCTATAGGAAATGTGGTGAAGTTTGTTGTTTTAAGTGTCTATCTGCCTTAGTTATTACCTATACTTGTAAAAAGAAAAACTGTAGAAGTGTTTTTCATAGCTACATGTCTCTTTTGTATATGTCGCGAATTTTATTGTTGCTTTTATGGATTTTTTCTCCCTTTGAGGTCGATGAGGAAAGACTATGTTAGTAATGCTGTTGGATTTGTTAAACTGAAGCGACAAGGAAAAATTTGTATTGTTAAAGGCAAGATTTGCCCTGGACACAGAAAAACATAAAGAGGTTATGAAGTGAGTGTATTTGTAGATGAAGAAGAAGATATAGTCACATCTATGGAGTGTCATGACTTCCATTATTTATAAATACATGGTCCTTCAAAATACCATGCTGTCGTGGATATTATGGGAAGAAATTTATAAAAATATTTAAATTACAGAACTAACTTAATATGTAACATTTGTAAAAGTATTTGGTTAAAAACTTGGTACTTAAATATATGCACTGCAACAGTAATTATTTGTTTGATAAACCCATAGCCCAACGATTTCTGTAAGTTTGATCTTATGTATTTAGAATAGGTATATTACATTATGGAGGTTTTGTTAAAATATATATGCTAATCTTTAAAACATAAAAATATAATATACTCTTTCAACGTACTCCAGAAATACATGTATCATGTCAATGTAATGCCAACATAAGTCATAAACTAAAATACGAAGCAATAAAATTACATACATACATATAACTAGTACTTAGATTAAAACGATCTTCGCAGACAAATGCGGTTGTACGTTCCGATATATCAGATGCGTATCTCCTCATGGCTTTCAACCGCATTATTCTCCCCTTCTTATTTCTTCCCAAGGATCTCGGTAGCGTGGAGAACAATTTTCTCGGGGTTTTAATCGTTTTATTTAAGCACTGAGGTACCAGACAATACTTATAATCCTTCTTAAGTTCCATATTCTCCATTTTAGCTACGATATCAGGAAAAGCAACAGAATGAAGTATCAAAACCGCGTGCTTTCAGTACGGTCGTAAGGTCGTACGTTTAAACTTGTGGCATGCGATGATATCACGTAACCCTTACTACTCTCTCTCCAACCAGGATTCCGTTTTCGCGGGATATTTAAAAGAGTTATTTTAAATATTTTTTTGCATAATGAAAACGATTTAACAAAAAATTGTTCACAGGGAGTAATTAAGTCAATTACAAAGAATTAAAAAAAAACAATTAAATATTTTGACAGTCCCTCATTCCTAGAGGGGATGACGATGTGAGTAGGACTGAGAATTTGAGGGCGAATGGGGATAGAAACATTAATCTGATGAAATTTTTTACATATTTTAAATAATACGTTGTGATATTATATCATATCTGTTGAGTGGCGAATGTCTCGGCCGAAAAGGCATTAGGCATATCGTTAACATGTCGGCGAGTCGTTTCTGATGACTTCTCTCTCTCCCTATTATGCTAAATCCCTTGCCAGCAACTCCGCCTCTTAAAGGGAGTTCCACGTAAAAAGAGGTTAAATATAAAATTTAAAATTTGCTAGGATCTCTTGAATGGCTAGTCTCTATCGTTAACAAATAATGAGAAAGTGCAAGTGAGTGAGGGAATGATTTCAATAATCCCCGTGGAGAGGATAATAATCACTAAGGAGTTCCCTGAAGAAGAAAGGCGCCGAAACGTCGGAATAAATCATTTTGACCCGGCTGGAAACCCAAGAGTACTTCATTCCAATAAAATATTATTAACAACCTCGATGCTATATTAAATACTGATTTAATAGAACTTCTTTTAAAGCGCAGTTTGTTGTATTTTAATTGCGATTGTATTTACGTTCTAGACGGTGGACCTTATCGTCGGAGAAATGTGATTCAGGAATATTTGACGCAATAAACGGAATTCCACTGGAGCAAGCGAATGGCTCTCAAATTAATCCGACCTTTTCCCTTTCGAAAAATTTGCCTTGAACGCGCTCCAAGAGAAAGTATCGCCGGGAGCCGACTATTAGTATTTACAAATATTGTATACGCGACATCTATCGATTGATTCCAGTATTTACATAAATTCACAACAAAGCGCTTTTTGTGACTGAATTCCAACTGCCATTCTTTACACTTCACGGAGATCGCTTCAAGAACTTTTTGCAAAGATTTACGATCGAACTGAGAATTTATTCCCCAGTATATGACTGTAACATCCGCGAAGAGTATAACTTAACTACGTTTCGCCGAGCATATATCATTGATATAACTCAAGTATAACAACGGACCGGAGACACTAGCTTGAGGATCACGGATCATAACTCTTATACTATCATAGCTGATTCCGTCGATGACTTCTTTTTATTCTCTATTCGAGAGCATATTTCTAACTCAACTCACAAATTTTGCATTGATAAATTATTCTCTATAAAAGCATAAGTGAGCCTGAATACGGGTGAGTTAACTTGCGCCTTAAATCTTCTCTTCGTGATTTATTGCGCGCTCTATAACTCATTTTAGGATATAAAACTATAAAAATTAGAAAATAACCTAGCTTAATAATCTAAGTTTCCAAATATGGATGTTAAACTAGAATAAAATATTAAAGTAAAACATTGCATCCGATGAAGATATGAAATTGTGATAATGCAAAAGAAATTCAATATAGGGAAGCTTACACTCAAGGAATAATTGCAGTATGGGCCTAAATAAATGCAAAGCTATCTAGCGCTACCTGTTGGCCGGGGGCCTCCTTCTTTTTGGGTGGTTTTGGGGCGGAGCAGTTGCCCATTTTTACAAGTTCAAGTGTAATAATATGCACTTGTTTGTGCCAGCCGCATATGAGCACCATAACAAAGTCTCTGTCCTCACCTTCCTTCAATACAAAGGGCGTTTTTTAAATTCTCATTAGCAAAGGCTTTCTTTTGCTAAATAATGTTGTTTTGTCGAGGCTATTTATCTGTTATGGCGTTAGATTTTGACTGAGCACTGGCTTCACGAATACATAAATGCAATTATCGACACCTTCCATGTCGACCAAAAATATTTGGCACACATTGAATACAAATTAATGCTATTTATTTTCTTAAATTGAATGAAATGGAAATAATCGCAGTCAAAGTCAAACAACTTTGACTCGAAATATTTTCTTATATCCCATCAAATTAGAACAATATTTTAACAAATATTTGGACAAAGGTAGTTTCCATTTTATGGTATGTTGGCTTCATATGTGGAACTTTATTTAAGAGGACTGATCGGAATATATTGAAGGAAAAACATATTTAAACAACTCGCTGTTATAACATTTATTTCCTGCCTTTCATATTATCACCTTATGCCACAATAGACTCATTCATTTAATTTTCCATTTATCATAGACTTTTGAAAGAATGATAGTTGATTGTGTTTACCGGTAACAGGACTGCTTAGCTCATTATCGGATTCAAAATGGTTACATCTTAATTCTTACATAATCTCTTCCACGAGCGAAAAATTGCAGGGTACTAACTAGTTCCGTAAAACATTGTATGGTATGACCTAGAGCTCCCAAATAATCATAATTATTCTTGAGAAAGCTGTACTCAAGAGCAACTTATAAGTATGTATTATTGTAATCACATTTGTTACTCTACATGGAGATATTCATGTGCTGAACCAAGGCCGTCTCGAAGTACAGGCCTGCCACTAGGGGCTCAAAAGCACGCTGACGTCACGAGAGAAATCTGAACGCAAGCAGACTCGCATTTGTTTCACCAATGCTTTCAAAGCCTTTTGAAGGAGAACGCGTTTAGCGAAGTGGTGTGTTTAAGGTAATTTTGGTGGTTTACTGTGAAGAGTTGTAAGTTGTTCCTGTTTTTGGATTCATATTGGACACCAGTTCGAGAAGAATTACAATTAAGGAATAAATACTGAACGGTAAGTAATTAAAGTTAATATTATTTGAATTAGATTCCGTTGACTAGATGTTTCTCTTTTTGATTTTTGATACTCCTTGCTTCTCTTTTCCGAAAGATCCAGTGCGAAGAGCCAAGTGGTTACACAACATCCATAGAAAGGACTTCAGTCCTAGTAACACAGCTGTTGTTTGTGTAAAACATTTTTCGGAGAACTTTGTTATTCGCGAAGACAGGATGAAACGGGATGACGGCAGTGAGCTTGTTGTTCCTAGGAAACACTTAGCTTTGAAGAATGATGCTTACCCTACAATTTTCGAAGGTCAGCCATCATATTTATCTTCAGAACCAAGTCAACCCAGACGACGCCCAGAAGACAGGGTAGCTGAAGCAAAACTGGCTGAAGAAAGGAAATTTAGCCAGTGGTGTGAAGAAGACATCATTAAGTCATTTGCATGTTTACAGAATGGCTATAAAATGCGTATAACTTCAGGTTGGTTAGTACTAATGAAAGTGATTGCTTAATTTTAGGAAAAATGTGTTTCGTTGATTATCCTAAAATAATTTTAAGTGTTAAATTATTTCATGATTTAAGTGTATCTGTTTGGCATAATAATGTTCGTCTGCCTAAAATGAAATTAGACTGGGTTTCTTATGAAAGAGGGTGACACACCATCTGAGGACTCAATGCAAGTGATGGTGTTCATATCTGGTTATGTTTCCAAACAGATAAAGAAGAAAATTAATTGTTGTGAATGCAAATCAGTGTTCTGCATTGATAGAGAAATGGTTGTAGAGATGCAATGTGAGGGATATTCCGAATATTTGGAGTTTTTAGACAGAGGAGGGCTAATGTGGCCTTCGAAATTTGTTGTGGATATTTGTCTTATTACATTTGGTGTTTTTGCATTGTTAATAAGTGAGGAATACGAAACGAAATTTATTGATTGTAACAATAAAAAAATTTTTGGTAAATTTGTCGATGTTCAAAATGGAAAATATGTGTCTAGATATGTCAAGTGTTTGTAGTTGTGGAGTGCCAATTAAAAAACTGGTAAAAATTTGTGTTGAAACCATGAGCAATATTTTACTAAATAACTATTGTAAAAATAAAACTGATGCAATAAATAGGGAAAAGAGTGGCACTAAACGTAAGTTAAGTACACTCATTGCTTATTTTTGTGATTTTTATTTACGAAATTATCAATTATTAATTAATTATTAATTAATTATTAATTATTAATTAATTATTAATTTTAATTAATTAATTATTAATTAATTATTAATTATCTGAAAATAATTAAAGACTTCTGGTAAATTTCAGCGTTTATCACAATGTATACGTATATGTTGTGATAAACGCTAGAATATGTAGTATATTTGGATGATCGTGCCGCCATATTCCCGCTTAGTCAGATCACTCGCGTGACGTCACAAATCCTAGTAGCAGGCCTGTATTTCGAGACGGCCTTGGCTGAACGCATCAGATTTTTAGCGGTTTTAAAAAGAATCCGCTTACGCGTCCCATTTGTTCGTCTTTCTGTCTGACTGACGCGCTCCCTCCTCCTAAGCGAAGTCAGATAGAGACAGTTTTTGGCAATCGGTTCAGTATTCTGCCTCGTTGTGTAACGTAGCTTTTATAGGTTCTGATGGCTGTCACAATGGCAGTCATATTTTAATTTAAATTTCCTTTTTTGTAGAAGTTTTGTTACAAGAATTACTTTTCTTGATTGTATGACATTTTTTAAATATTATTTCAGACTAATATTACTAGTATACATATATTTTAACATTCTGTATTAACTATTTATTTGGACAATGCCGCCATTTGTGGTCTGCTTTAGCTCTTTCCTTACTTGCTTTACGTACTGCTTGTTTTCTGCGGATCATGAAAACCACAGGTTTTTTTCAGTGTGAAAAATAAATCAATTTGAACATTATTTTCATCTGCTATAATTTCTTCATTCATTTTTACTTTTTATAGAATCTCGTTGGTTCGTTTTAGTACGGACACAGACGTATTCGAACAAATGCTTATGCTCACTTGCTCACTGGTGTTTTTCTTTGTGAGTTATATGGCGGAGGGGCAATTGGATTATCTCTATTATCACGTGGTCAGTGGCGTTGAAGTGATATAGCGTTAAATTTTATGAGTGGAAGCCGGAGTGAACGAGGTAACAACCTTCTTTCCGTTATTTTTTTTCAGTGGGGAATGTGCGGTCATCCGGAAGAAGGTCGTTTTAGTGCCGACCACTTAAAGAGTTTGGGTGAGAACAAAGAAGTGAAGGTCA
Source organism: Tanypteryx hageni (assembly GCA_028673005.1). Classification (NCBI taxonomy): domain Eukaryota; kingdom Metazoa; phylum Arthropoda; class Insecta; order Odonata; family Petaluridae; genus Tanypteryx; species Tanypteryx hageni. The sequence goes on from CM054113.1 coordinate 118,353,028, forward strand.
ACATCTTTTATTTACCCTTTGGATTATCGGTCGAACCCTGTCCTCGTTGCCTCCGCCCACACGCTACGCTTTTGTGAGCAGCGAAAGCCGTATTTTATCTCGCTCTTTCGAAGTCTGTCAAAACCGGAGTTGTGGATTGCCAAGCGGATAAATCGTAAGTAAATGGAAATATTTATCGACTTCATGGCGTTAGAGGATATTTATATTTTTATAATTTAAAAGGCTATTACATTGTATTCCCGAAAGGTGCTGTTTGTCAGCGTGCAATTATTAAATTAAGAGAGGTGAGCCTCAGAAAACTTTATGACGGCTTGAATGACCTTCATCCAAGCAAAATGATCCAAATGTAATTTACTATGAAGGTTTTCGATTAAGAGCGTTTTAAAATTACGCATTAAAGCATCATAACAATTATTTTATCGAGCCTTATTATTTTATCGAGCCTTATTATTTTATTTGAAAATTATTATTTTATTTAATATATAATTCTGATATTTTATGAATTATGTCCATAGCTGTTTTATCATCACCATGTATTACCATGTATCATTTTTATTGCATTGTTGCGTGAACATGTTTAATATACTTTTCTGTGTTGCTTCGGCCAAATTTACCAGAAAAATGATTTTTATAGGCAATTTTGAACATTATATACAAGATTCTTACTTGAGTAATTCTCATTTTGATATTCATATTTTAAGCACATAAAAGAAATCAGGTATTCACATCTTTTAACAACTTGATATATTTAGGTGGAAATATGTATTATAACTATAATATACTGCTTAGACTTATTATTTAGCGCCGATTTATCTTTCGAATTTCGTCGCACTAATAAAGCAATACTTAAAATGTTGATAAATGAGGATTAATTTTATTTAGTTCCATATAAAATTACTTTTTGTACAAATTTGCGATCTAATTGCATTCCTAAGCTTGAAAGTAAACATTCAGATATACAAGAAATTGATGGAATGATATGATCCGAAGATCCTATGCAGACAGGCATAAGCTGTGAAAGTTGGAACAATTTTTGAAACGAGAGAGACTTTTTTCTCGTTTCAAAAATTGTTCCAATTCAGATATACTCCTGAACAGACGTATTTTTACACCAATAGGTTTCAAGTGGACAGAAAGAAAAACATGCTGGTCATCAGATTCCAAGGAAGCAAAATCGAAAAAAAAACAAGGACATCGACATTTATCCGTTTATGCGTTCTTTGCACGAAGTGAACGCATATAGGGGAGGTCGTCTCCGTCCGTCTGCATGTTTTAACTTAGGAACCACTCGACGTATTTGAATGAATTTTGGTATTGGGGAGTTTTACTAAAATTTGTCGATCGATTCCAATTTTGGTTAAAATCGGACGGTAATATCGACCACTTGACATGAAGACCTAAATTTATTTTACAACATTCCTTGCAAGCATCTCGTTATATACTCATCTGGGCGAAAAATATTGAAAACAAAAGTTGAAAACAATAATTAAATTCAAATTTTTTGTCGAATAATTTTTCTCGTTGAACGTAACGTAAAGGAAATTGTGTTTACTCCTTACCTCCCCCTCCGGCACATATTTGCTTGCTATTTTCGATCTTCTTTTATTTACTCCAAGGAAATAAAGGTGGACATTGAGTAGTGCCTGACGTTTGCGGCCCACTGACTAAATGAATGTCTCTCTCTCTCAATGCTAGCGGAGCAGTCACATTTACTTATTTTATTATATAAAAATTTTGCTGATTATGCCCAAGAGAAAAAAATAACAGCAGAAGAGCATAAGCTCTATCAGAAGGGAAGAAAAATGATTGCTGAGCGGAAAAAACGGTGACATTAAGACCCCGAATACTGGCAACCGGAGCAAAAAATATACACAAAAGCTCACCAAGCATTTTTTCCTCGATTGTAATAATAAATTAAAATGTTAGTTATAGTAAAGAAATACACTTGAAGTAAGCACAATGAAATGGAGTACTATTCTTCAAGTACCTAAATAAAATTCACAACAATTTAGAACTTTCAGGATTGTGAAATCTCAAAGAACGCATTTAGCACTCCGACATAGATCACTTTTCCATTCTTATTCTTATAGATTTGAATATATACAGTTTTATTTTTTTAGCATTTCGTTTGAAATATAATATTTTTGGTATTACTGGCAAAACATAAGGGCTCTTATATATGAATACATCCAGATATTTATCTATATTTTTCATCTGATCTTTTTCATCGAATTTTTAGATTTTCCCTTCATCAAAATCTGACATGATAAGTCAAGGTATTCTCAATCAGAGTGGAATATCCCCCTTCACACCCTTTGCTCCCCTTGTGCGGTGCAACACATTTAAACTTGGAGGTAATTTCTGGTCTTACGAGCATCGAAACGTATATATTCTAAGTTACAGTCAAACTTTTAGAATGAGCTTCGCATATTATAGTGTTACGACTGTTACAGGAACCGAAAATGAAAGCGAACTATTGTACAATACGTCATTTGAGTTTATTACAACGAGTAAATGACTTTCAAACTCTGACTATCAATGTTATATTATACTAGAATGCGATGTACAGAAAATTTAGACCTAGCAGGTAGTACTTGTTCATAAAACTAAGAAAATTCAGGATATGGCCCCGAAACCGTGAAGTATCTCGGATTATTTTTCTTTCTATAAATCACTATAATATCCTTTTGAGAATATCGAACTGTCAACCGCTGGTTTACGAGACCAATATTCCAACATTTGGGATATATAGAGGTGTTAATCACTTTAATTTTATGGCAAACCCTTATCTAAATATTTAGCTACTGTAACTGCCGAAAAGATGAAGAAATTATTATGGAATCTACGACTGATGTAGGCAAACACGTACCGTTTTTGCGGCCCTGTGAGGGCATTGTAGTGGAATCACTCCCAAATTCAAGAATTATATCTGAAGCTGTTATGATGGATAGTTTCATCGCTAGAGAAACGTTATTGCTCCGCATTTCTCTGGCTTTTCATCTCTCTTCCTCTTCTCCCTCCCCCCTCTCTCCCTCTCCTTTCTCTCCCCCCCTCCCTCCCTCCCCCCTCTCTCTCCCTTCCCTCTCTCTCCCTTCCCCATATCTCCCTCCCCCCTCCCCCTCTATCTCCCTCCCACCCCTCTCCCTCCCCCCCTCTCCCTCACCCCTCTCTCTCACCCCGCTCTCTCCCTTCCCCCTCTCTCCCTCTCCCCTCTTTCTCCCTTCCCCATCTCCCCCCTCTCTCCCTCCCCCTCTAATCGCATTAGAAATACGCGGCAGAAAACCTTACGGTGCAAGATGATAGTAATTCTTAAATTTACATTCAAAATTCGTAATAAAAAATGAAAACCTAACAAAACAACAGTTACATAAATTACATTCAAAATATAAAGATAATAGCAAATGAAAGTCTAACATTCCAAAATAATGGCAGTTTTTTAATTTTTAACTGAAGTTACATCATCGTCATTGATATACTCAATGCTCTTCTCAGAACTTTATGGCTTTTTGGAAGATGGCTTTTTAACATATTCCCTGCGGATGACTTCTTATGAGGCCATTGTGCTGTTAAAGTTCTTTTGCTAGATGTTGGTCTATGCGGCCTGGGTCGGTCCTTTCACTTGGAATTTGTCAGCTGACATTGACCCATCAAAGTGTGAGCAGTCGTTTCTGATTCCTTTGTTTTAATCTTTTTCTGCGCAGATTTTAATTTTTCTAATAAAACTAATCAACTAATCCAAAAAGTCGTCCATCACCGGAGATGCACGCAAATTTTCCTAACGCAGAGAATGTGTTAATTAAAGAATGAATCCAATTTTAGTTGCTTCCTTGCCTTGTTTTTTGCATACAAATTGGTATAAACTTCGAATTGTATTCTTACTCTCCTGATTACAGATGCATTTCTTTCTCTGTATGGGCCTTGTTCATCCCATAATGCCATACCATCTTTAATCAGCCTGAAAGACTTAGGCAGAATTTTTGCTGTCAGACGTTTTTCATCCTCTTGCGTCTCCGGTGTTTCCAGATCTTTAATCTTTTGCTCATCCTGCTCCATTAGCTCCTCCACAATTAGTTCCTCCGAATGAGATTCCAACTGCTGATGGTCATTCCCTGTTTCCATTCCGTCAAGTCCTAGTTATCTTGCCGTTTGTACAGCCGTTTTAACCACTTCTTGCATCTGATCTGCAATGTTTTGCTCGAAACTTTGAAAACCATGAACTAAATGAAGGCATAACATCTTCCAAGCACCACTAAGCTTGGCCTGTGTAACCATCTTCCAACTCTCAGCAATGTTATCAATTGCATTCTTTATGCTCTAACCTTTCCAAAAATCTTTTAGGGTATTTTTATTTTCTCTATCTGTTTTCCTGAGTGCCTGAGAAAATGTGCGTCGCAAGTAAAAAGCTTTCAACGTGGAAATTACCCCTTGATTTATCGACTGCAAGAGGGCCGGTGTATTTTTGGCAAAAATACAACTTGGATGTATTCATTCAAGTTGTTGAGCTGTTGTGGATGTCCTGGTGCATTGTCTAAAATTAACAACTGCTAGTAAAAACTCATTCATGAACCAATCTTGAAAAATATTCATAGTAACCCATGCCTTGTTATTGGACTTCCAAATGACAGGAAGGCAGCTCTTTATATATCCCTTAACGGCTCTTGGATTTTCAGAGTGATACACAGGTAGAGGTTTTAACTTATGTTCACCAGTTGCATTTTCACCTAGCAAGAGGATGAATCTGTCTTTAGACGGTTTCCGTCCTGGAACAGCTTTATCTTCCCTTGAAATAAAAGTCTTATCAGGCATCTTCTGAAAGAAGATGCCTGTTTCATCTGCATTGTAAACTTGCCGAGAACGGTAGTTTGCTTCTTCAATAATTTCCTCTGAAAGCTCAGGAAAATCTTCAGTACTCTCAGCATCTACTGAGGCCTCCACTCCTTTCCTCTTAATGAAATATAAGTTATACTTAGCCATGAAATTTGTGAACCATCCTCTACTAGCAATAAAGCCTTTTTATATTCATAGAATTGGTTTTGGTCCCCTTTTTGAAAGAGAAAGAAAGCCATGAAAATGATTCCACATTAACAAGTTTTCATACTGAAAGTGAAATTTTGGGAAATCTAAGTGATTCGGGAATGTGGCAGGAGGTAATCAGTGATTCGCTAAAATTGACATTTATTCGTAAAGGACCGGGTAAAACGCTTGATGAAAATTCCATATTCCCCCAAGGCACTGGTCGACGGTTTACGACAGGAAACTATCAGAGTCGTCTCTGCAATGGAGAAGTAATCTGTAAAACATGGCTTGTATATTCTGTTAGTAAAAACTCGGTGTATTGTTTCTGTTGTATTCTTTTCACTTCCAATAGGATTGCACTAACGAATGAAGGTTATAACGACTGGAGACATATATTGGTACACCTGAGCCAGCACGAGAAATCTAGTTCTCATCTCGACGCTCACCATCAGTGGGTGGAATTGTCGCGAAGACTGACTAAATTCTGAAACTAGGTACTTGAAAATCGTTCTTGAGCGCCTCATTGCTGCCCACAACAATGAAAATAATATGAAACTTGTTGAACTTTAAACTAAATTTGACAGTGTAATGTCGGAACATCTCATGCGTATAGCTAGAAGTAATATGCAGAAACACTACCTTGGGAAAGACTTTCAAAATGAGCTCATCAGCCTACTGTCTAGGAAAATTAAAAATAAAATACTGAGCATGGTTAAAAAATCAAATTACTGCAGAATAATTGTTCACTGCACTCCAGATGTTAGCCATGTAGAACAGATGACAGTCATTATTTGCTTTGTTACTACTGTAAGTAATAGCGATGGAAACATTAATCCCGAAGTTCGGGAACATTTTCTTGGTTTGTCCCTCTAACTAGCACAACTGGGGCCGAACTAACCGATGTTTCGATTAAAAGCCTTAGTGAATTTAATTTGGATATTGAGAAGATGAGAGGACAAGGATACGATAACGGCTCAAACATGAAGGGAAAAATTCTGGCATTCAAAAGCGCATTCGTGGTATAAATCCAAGAGCTTTTTACGTTCCGTGCAGTTGCCATTCTCTCAACCTAGTAGTAAATGATTCTGCGATGGTATCTAGAGAAGCGGTTTCGTTTTTTGGAATCGTATTGAATTTGTTCGTTTTCTTTTCTGCATCTACACGCCGATGGGACGTTTTAAATAATCATATTGCCAGTTTAACACATAAACCTCTCTGTGACACAGGATGGGAAAGTCGAAATGATGCAGTTCGACCAATACGGTACCAAGTAGTCGAAATTTGTGATGCTTTATTTCAGTGCTTCTCACTGCCGGTCCGCGAGCCATCAGTCGGCTTTATATTGCATGTTTACCGATTTTTATAAATTAATAGTATTATTTACAAACAGTGCTACAATAGCAAGGGAGGTTGTGGGGAGGGTTTGCAAAAAACCTTTTGCACAGGGCGGCAAAACCCCTAGCACCGGCCCTGTAAATATTAAATGCTTTTTATTTAATCCAGTTAAATTTTATCTCTGCTCTGATTCTTTTGACTAATCCAAGCTGCAAGCAATCTCTCCATATGAATCATACGTTCATTTTTGTTAACTACAGAACCCTTACAGAACTAACTGATTTGGCAATTTTTTTGTCACCTTTAATTGAAACAACACTCCTAACTGTATATTCACTTAGGCCTAAAACACGTCCGATAAATGTATTGCCTTCCCCAGCTTTCGATTGTTGGATTATGTCAAGTTTTTGTTCAAATGACAGAATTTTTCTTCGATTCCCGGCTTTCACTTGCATTATTTTTTGTTGTTTTGGGAGCCATTATCTTCTATTTATTCTTAGTATTTACTACATAAGGAATTCATGTGCTCACTTACTCCATATATTATATAAGGAGGTTCAGAACCGCTAAAAACGGGAAAAAAATAAGGAAATTCAACAGTTATCAACGAAAAATATAAACTATGGCGATAAAAATTTTTAAAAAGGAAATATTGACCAGAAATACGTTAAAACCAAATATTTGCACGAAAAAACATCAACAAAAACCCGGATCGAGAATTTCTGATATATTTCAGGGTTATTAAATATTTCGGTCAAAATCAGCAACGTCATACTCGAAGAACGAATATTTTGTCATAACTCGTAAAAGTTTTGAAAAACTAAACGCACAGGACGCTTTTACATTTCCCAATAATTTCTAATTTTGCCACTAGACGTCAGCAACTTCGACTGTTATCGAAATTAGCTCTATTGGCAGTGAAGTTTAAACTGAGCTACAAAAGAATTAAGTCGATGGTTATCACGTTTGTTTACTTTGAAAACTGCTAATAACGATCATTATAAATATAATATGATAATAATAATAATAATGTCCTTTTCTAGTGTACTAAAGTTTAAACCGAACTTAGAAACACAAAAAGTAGAGGGAGTTGAACCCTTTTTGCCGTTGTAAACGCATGACGCGAAATGCAAGTAATTGGCGCGAAACACAAGTAATGATGATAAAAATTTTGTCGGGAAGTCCAAATTCGAGAACCGCAAGCACGCGAAGTTCAAATAGGTGTGAATATTTATTTGTTTAAATATATTTGGGATGTTATTTTGATGTTCTTAACAAAATTCAACTGTAATAATGATATTAATTTTTACTTATTAGCCAGAGATACAGTATACAACTTTGTTTACAGTTTCAAAAATATTACAAATTTTATTTGCGTGAATTAAAGGCACATAAACATTAATTCTGATATATTTTTAAAGGAAATTTATTTTAATAATTTAAATTAAAGAATATATAAATTCATGTTACTCCTTTATAAATGAGTAAAATTAAATCTGAAATGTTATAAAAGGTTTTGTCATCACTGGCGCAAAATATCGAGAAAGGGTCAAATTCAGGTTATGGAAAATTTCACAGAAATTAAAACCTAATTTGCATAGAAATATAGGTGGACCTCAAGTTACGAACATTCGACTGGCAAACAATTCGTACTTACGAACATTTCACGTGCTAATAAATTGTTACTCCCTATTCAATTAACGAACAGTGCACCTGTACTTACGAACTTCTGAACCTGTTAGGAAATGCACGTCATTTCCCGCATTAACGAATTTAACTTTGCGTTCGTAAGTTGGGATTATCCTGTAGCTTAATGTTAGCACTATCTGAAAGGGAACAGTTTTTAACACCATATAATATAATGAGCACTTCTACCAAGAGTAGAAGAGAAGCGAATGATTATACAGACTGTTAGAAAGAGAAAGGCAAACTGGGTTGGTCATTACCTGAGGAGAGAGAGTATGATTAAAGACGTGTTAGAAGGGAAACTAGATGGAAAAAGGGAAAGAGGTAGGAAAAGGTTTCAACTGATAGACGATTTGAAAGGGAAAGAGAGTTATCAAGATATGAAGAGGACAGCGGAAAATAGGAGTATATGGAGAAACAGGTTTAACCATGAATTATCACGGAGCTGTCTACGGACATACTACCTATGATGATGATGATGAATATAATGAGCTAGCTCATCCTGTCACGCTCGACTGTGGCGCCGGCCTTAAAAAGCCGTTATAAAAGAGCGGAATAATCGAGAACTATTTATGACTGACTGTAATGGAGAATGGGAAGGAGGAAGAGAGAGAGAGAGAAAATAGGAGTGGGAGATGGATAATAGGAGTCAGAGGGAAAATAGGAGGGAAAGAGGGGGGAAAGGAGGGAGAGAGGGAGAAAAGGAGGGAGAGAGGTGGAATAAGAGGGAGAGGGGTATAATATTATGGAGAGAGGCAGAATAAGAGGGAGAGAGGCAGAATAAGAGGGAGAGAGGTAGAATAAGAGGGTGGGAGAAAGGGAGAGAGGATGAGAGAAAAGGAGGAAGAATTGGAAGCACCTGAATTTTAATACTAAATCTGTACATGTCCGTCATACTTGAATGGCAATTACGCTATTATATTGTATTATATTCTGTAAAGTGATAATGTTTGGCTTGAAATCTTTATTTTTTCCGCCACTTAGTGCGGCAATGACGTACATATTTGGAATTTAGAACCCTTCATTTGCAAAAATACTTTCCTTGACTAATACCGGTAGAAGGAAGGTATAACTGTCTTTAGCGATCATAAATCAAAAGAAACATCTTCTTCGGTCTTTCAAGAAATTTCGGCATTTTGAGTTTTACAATTGAAGCGTCGAGGTTTTTGCCTCGAATTGTTTTATATCGCAACGGAAAAAAATTTCTAACCACGTAAGTTTTCAGAGCCAACTCCAGCTACCGCCGTGATTGTGTTTCTTTCTCTCCTCTCGCACATACACATTCTCTGTATTTTCGAGAAATAGAACTTTGTCACTTCCACGAATTTATTTCGCAAGACCGGTTTCACTACAATCGTAGCCTTGATCGTAGTGAAACCGTTCTTGCCAAATAAATTTATGGAAGTGACGAAGTTCTATCTTTTTCTCGTTGAGTAAATTCCACAGGGTTGAGTCTGACCTCATTGTTGATCTCTGTATTTTATTTATTGCTCGTACGATATGTAGTTAATTGAAGTTCCATCCACGTATATTTTACGTTTTCTCCAAACAAAGCAAATTTTAACTTCAAACCGTAAATCAAATATAGTGGAGGCAGGCCTTTGCTACTTGCAACGCTATTATATACGTATCAGAAAATTTTATCTGAAATTTTGGAGTTATAGGAACCTCAAACAAAATTATGCTTTTGATCATTCTGTTCTTGAATTAGTGCAGGGCTGCATGCAATGAGAATAGAAAAATATAAAAAACTACAAATGATTAGGATCAAAGAAAACTCTCTTTATTAAACTATTTAAATGAAATATACTTTTAAATTTTTTATCTGGAACATAAAATGGGCTGGGCGCATAATGTGCCATTTTACGCATTCGTTTAATGCTTGTAGCAATGATTTAGGTGTTTATGTAAACACTAAAATATTTTATTATTAAACCTCGACAACTCTTTAATTACCGGTGGCATCGATGTATGTCTAACATTCACATCCTTTCTTAACGTATACTTATGAAACGAAAATCCCAAGCACTTCTTCAGTCGGCTTGTTTCAAAATTAAAAAAATATAACTATGCTGCTCCACTGTTACGACCCATGGCATAAAGATTCCGCAACATCATATTATTGAGAGACTAGAAATTCTCAAGCGCAAATTCTCATGAAATTGGTCATGAATTAATTATGAATTTTCATATTTTCACAAAGGAAATATTTTAAACTATTGTTTCACTGATGTTTCTAAAACTATTGATAAGAGGACGAGCATAAATTAACTTCCGTATTATATTTATTGTTTTGGGAACAGCGGCTTTTACGTGATAAAATACTTTGAGATATTTTATTTTCATCTCAAGAAGTGCGTTATAGCCATATGCCTGTTGCACTAGACAAAGATTATGCCTATTAGACGGATGCAACGTAACAAGACGACTAAAATATGAGAAATATGGTCGAGAAGCATTAATTTTGTACCTGAAGGCTTTTTAACTAAATAAATGCTTAACATATTTTAGAAGTTATTTGTCAAATAATTTTATGGCCATAATCGATTAAATCATTCAATGTCATTCTTTTCTAAAGCAAGAGCACTACTAATGGTGTAATGTGGATTCAGAATAAACGCTTTACGAGTTTTTCGTCACCGTAACGTTGAAAGTAACACCCATAGATAAAGAAAGGATTTTTCGAGTTAATTATTGAGCTACCATGGTTGAATGACTTAAAAATTTCCTTTGGGGCTAGAGATTAGTGTGGAATATATATTGAGTTTGATATAGGGACACCTAAAATCGAGAGAAGAATGGCGATGAAGAGAAGTAAACTGAAGAATGGGAAGACAAGGAAGGGTGTGATAGAGAAGCATTATGAGGGGAGAAAGGAAGAGGGTACAGCGGAGAGGAAGAGGGTAAAGCGGAGAGGAAGATGAGAGAGGAAGAGGAGAGGGAGAGGAGAGGGAGAGAGAAAGAGAGGAGAGAGAAAGATGGGAGAGATGAAGATGAGACGAAGTGGAGAAAGGAAGAGGAGAGAGGATGAATAGAGGGAAGTGGGGAGAGAGGAAGAGGAGAGAGGACGAGTAAAGAGAAAGCTGAGAAGGGTAGAGGAAAGAGGAAGAGGGGAGAGATGAAGAGGGAAGAGATGAAGAGGGGAGAGAGGAAGAGGAGAGGGGTGATGAAGAGGAGAGGTAATTTGTAAGCGTCTTAAGAAGGGAAAGGAAATAGGAAATGAGAAAATGGAGCGAAGAGAGAAGATAGGGCTTAAGGAGAGATCCAAGACTGGAAGGAGAGAGAGGGAGGAAGAGAGGGAGAATCGGGCGACGGAGAGTAATATGGGCAAGAGAAAGGGTTATTAGGAAGAGGAAGAGGGGAAGGCGGGGCGGAAACAGGGCGTACTGTGGGAGAGGACAAAATGACCCGGAATCAATGCCTCTGTAAGTCAGTTAAAATAAGACATTAGGAAGTAAATTTTGGAAAGCAAATTTCTCCCATCCATGAATTTCTAGCTTCATGTTAAAGGAGGTGGATTTTATTTTTTTTCCTCCGCGTTAAAGTTATTTGAAGAATTTTGGGAGAGGAAGAATCATTGTTGCTAAAAAAATCAATTAAAAATATTTTGCGCTTTTCTCGTGATACCTCACTGTACATGAAGTTTTAAAGCGAACTTTGTAAATTCATAACATTTCCAGGTTAAATGATTCGGTAGGAATTTTATCTCGCATTTTTTAATAATCGACAGTCCTTTTTCGCTCCCAAATTATGGTTACGTCAAGTCATCCTGAAGCTTTGTTTCATTAACTTTCTCATTTCTAAGAATATTCCCAACTTGACAGCTTATGCCCGTCTGCATAGGATCTTAATATCATTCCATCAATATTTAGCTTGGTGATCTCACCATTTGAGAAGGAGAGGTTTTCTTCTATGTATCTCTTGGTGGTTGTCCGTTATGGCTGGTTGTTACTAGTTGACTCCGAATACGAAATAAATAAAAAATCCTGAACCGTAAAATGATTCAAGTGAGCAATCACACGTCAATAAGAGAAAAATACAGGGGAAAAAATTAAATTTATACTTACAAGTTTGCAGGACGATGGCCTACAAGGATCTGTTGTCGGAAACTAGCCTAAACAGAAAGGTAAAGCACACACAAACGCACAATCACTCTGGAAAAACTCACTAGATACCTATTTCGAGAGCTAAGCTCTCATCTTCAGTAGCTGAAGCCCTCGACTTATGAATGTGTGTGCATATATATACATATTCATATACAAAAATGAATGTATATGTATGTTTGTATGCCCTTATACGTTTTTACACAGTTGAAGCTTTCGAATTCAAAAGTTTCATGGGCCATCCTATAGAGAAAAGGAAGAACTTAGACTAGGTTTTCAGACCGTGAGGTCTCTTATACCCCATGGGGTCAACAAAATACTATTTCCATAAGAATGCGTGGGAAATGGTGTGGAGACACTCCAAAATGCCATGCAGCCCTTCACTGATGTGGATATAAATATACTTAAATATTAACTTACGATCACGGAAAATAGCTTATTTTTTAAAATTCTGTTCATGTTTAGTCATATTACATGTTAAATCGCTCAAAAAGCATCCTTTAAGCGCAAAATTTATTAACATTTTTCAGGCGGCAGCAAAGCTAATTCTTAATTGTTGTTCTCATTAAAGGGAGATAACCATGTAAAGATTAATGCAAGGAAAGTCGACGCCGTGGAGCGCCGTAGAGGAAGAATAGGCAACACCAAGATAGATTAAAATATCTGATGTGGCCACTACATGACTTTCTCCATATCTGTAATATTTCTAAAAATTCCAAATAGGTTACATAACAAATATTTTAAGAAACTGCGAGAAAATTTTAGACTTTACAAAGAATAGAAATAAACTCAGACCATAGCCTTCTGATATTGGATATAGCCACAAAGCTCCCAACAGTTAAGAAAAGAAAAAGGAGCGTTACTAAGACGTAACTAAGCGTCAATGCATTATATGGGAAAATATTTCAAACAAATATTGTAGAAAATTAAATCTTCTAAAACTTTTGTTCCAGTACATTTTTATATTTATCAAATATTAAAGCAAATATTTCAAAATAACGGATAAGTGACGAGAGTAAACAGCAATTTCCGGTAGACCGATTTTTACCAAAAACTAATCATTTCTTGTAAATTTTATAGAAATGTTAAATATAAAATTTCGTGATGACCTGATTAATAGCTTTTGAGTTAGAGCACCCACAAAAAACTATCACATACACAGACATCATCAAGAAAATGGTCAAAACGTGTTCAGGAGACCTCCAAACGTGTATTTCCGATGAAATCTCGAAATAAATTTTTTCATGAAAACAATATTTTCCCCTATACTACCTATGGAGAAAGTAAAAATGGATTTATGCCTAAATATAGTCTATGAATACTTTTAAAGTGCGTCAAATGATTTTAAGGAATATTAGAATATTGTTATCTATCACCATTAACATTGAAAGATTTATCGCAACCCAAACCGATGCATTTACATACAATTGTTGTTTATTGTTTACATTTTGGCTAATAGTATTGACATAATCCACATAATTTTATTGCTACTTTAAGGGCTTCGGTGCATCTATCCATGTAGATATTAAGCAAGACATTAATGCGTAATTATATTAATGGTAAAACTTTACAATACAATAGCTAAAATATTAAATGTTAATGTAAACATCGCTTGCGTAATTAAGGAGAGGGGAACGAAAATTCAGGGCTTATGGTGCACACGGACTAATTTCTATTTTAAGAAAACGGCTCGATTATGCCAAATATTCTTGGAAAAGCCGTCTGCCTTGATTATATGATGGATTCGCCATTGAAATACACCCACGAGCACAAGCCTGACTAAAATATTTCAATGATTTCTTTAGGTGGTAGTTAAAATTCTGTGTGAACCTCTTCTCCGAATAACACTTTTGAGAAATTTAGGGCCACCGACAGCGCGGGGCCCCGAGAAATAGAAATAATTTGCTACTTAAAAGAAAATTCTTTCCCGAGAGAAGCCGGGTAACTCCAGCTAGTTATTATATAAGGATAAAATATTCATCCGCTCACTGTTACTTATACATCTATAGAATATAATCTTTCATATTTAGAGAGAATATTCTAAGAAACCGTTTCCCTTTTCTGAAAATTTCCACTGGATGCGAATCGCCCGATTACCGTCTCTCCCTTCGCATCTCTTGGAACTTCTCTGTCGACACAATACCTTGCAAAATCCCTTCGTTTGCCCTCTTATACGAAAAAGACGGTGGCCGTGCCTTTACGCACGTTTCCCTCATTTGCTCAACTCCCTCCCTTCTTCCCCTTCTCCTCTCTCTCCATCCTGCCCTTCCCTCTCCCCTCCCTTCCCCCCTTCCCATCCCCTCCCTCCCCTCCCCCCCTCCCCTCCCTCGCCATCCCTCCCCTCCCTCCCCTCTCCTTCCCCCCTCCTCCCCTCCCTCCTTCCTCCCTCCTTCCTCCCTCCTCCCCTCCCTCCTCCTCCTCTCTCCTCCCCCTGCCTCCTCTCCCCCCTCCCTCCTTTACCTCCTCCCCTCCATCCTTTCCTTCCCTCCTCCAACCTTCAGTTCCTTCTTACGCTTCTCCGCTTTAACTTCAGATTCACAAAATATCTTGGCGTCGAATCCATGGGTACATCGCTATATCACAAAATACCGAAGACTTAAATAACTATTCGAATTTTCTCATTTTTTACTCTGGATTTATATCAATGTACGACAAGCACTGAAGGGCAGAAAAGCATGAAAGAATTTTGGTGTGTGTGTGTATATATATATATATATATATATATATATATATATATATATATATATATATATATATAATCTTTTTTAATACATTGTGTGCAAGACCGATCTCAAATCATCTCTGAAAATGATGTAATTAATATTATGTTTTATTTTCGCCGTTGGTTGATTATCCTCCTAACAGGCCAATCCCTTTTGCGTATGAGGTTCAGTGTGCAAAGGCAGCATGTCAAATAGCGTTAAGCATAACGAGGTGGTCTCGCTATTTCGTCACACTTTTTTTTATATGATTCGCAATTCTCAAAAGGAAAGTCTGCTTTGAAAAACCTACTTTGTCGGTAAATCCCCTCCAAGGTGCGACTCCGTTTTGTGATACTGTGGCGAAAATCCTGCAGAATGTTTTCGATATTAGACCTACAGAAGCTTTTCATTCATTATAAAAACTACACGGGCTCGAGCTTATATCTGCATAAATCCGTAATTTATTTTACTTATGTTTGCATGATAATTAATTCTAGAGAACTGAAAATTTTATCCACCAGCGATCACCGCCAACTTAAAACCCAACTGCTTAGACACATTTAAAATATGTTTAAAACATTTATGTCAATCATTAATGTATATGAAAAAATAAAGATAATTTGAATATCTTGATTTTATTATTTACGTACCTTGGTATAATTTTCTAATTGTTCAAAAATCGCAAAATTATCTTTTACTCTCTTTAATGTTGTAAGAAAGACCACTGCATAATAAATCTTTGCTGTATAAAATAGTATGTTGTTGAATTTTAACATATGAACAACATATTTGGTTTTAAAAACAAAGTTTAATTTGATTATATTGTTGTATAAATGCGTATTTTTATTTATTTCTTAATAATTCATCGTATTTCATGGACGTTGATATAATACAGTTTGAAATGTGTTTCATGTCTGAGAATGTTAGTCGACATTTCGTTTAAAATATATATTAAATAAGGACGAGAAGAACCTTCACGCTACTTCTACACTATTAAAGTTGTGAGATAGTGCAAACGAAATTTAATATGCAATGATGATTATTATGCAAATTTTGAAATTCAATTTCTGAATCGCTTGCGCAATCTGCTTGTCGGATAGGTTTTGCGACCACAGACTTCAACCTATAAAACATAAATGAGTGATGTAGCATTTACAATTGATAGTGAGGATAAAATTATTTTGGATGGTTGTAGCTTTGCTTAGAAGTATTATCCATTAGAGCTTATTATTTTTTGCATTTCGTACAATAATCGAGACAATATTTTCATGGGAACATTGCTTCAGAATATGCACCTCTATTCGAGTTACAGTAGTGTAGATCAATCTTGAATATTCAGGAATACAAGACATTTGAAACGCGATTTTCCGTAGTGTTTGAAATGTTGCTTGCCTCCGATGAAATTATTTAAAATTAACACAACAATTAAACCTCTTTCCAAAATAATACATGAGATACACCTATTTGATAAATTTATTTTCAGATAAAATTAATCTTAAATGATGATTCCAGAAAACTGTCAATCCATTTCGTATTTGGAAATTTTGCACAGATGGAAAATAAACCAGAAAATGTAAAATAATTAAGTGAAGACACTGACATGGAGTTTAAGATAAGGCATTTTTATCTCTCATCTATTCACGAACTGTAGTAAGGATTCGGCGCGTTTGGCATTCGCCATTTCCTTAAATAAAAGCTGAGGTAAATAAGTTTCAAGCATTCCCAAAACGCCGGAGATTTATTAGCGAACTCGCTTTCACGGCGAAATTGACGAGACTCCTTAGCGCCCACGTGACACCTCCACCAGGGAATGGCGCTGCAAGCGACAGCGACACCGGGCTGTGATGAACTTGGGTCGTTTTCCGTGAGCACCATCCTTAATGGTAAGACTGAAATCATCCCGAGCAAAGAGGAATTCTCTCCGCGAAATATCTTCTACTACCCACCTTATACGCCTCTAAATGAGAACGGTAGCTTTCAGAGTTTAGAGATGGCATAAAGGGAGAAAGTCCTGTCTCTTTCACACTATATATCAGTGATTCTCAAGTGCGGCCACTGTTGCCATATGGAGCCACCAGAAGATTTTAATGTGACCACCAGCAAAATTGTATTTTAAACACTGGATGAATTAATATGCAAACTGCGATGTCACCGTTTTCATAATTTATATTTGTTATTGTTACTTTACATCGTTAAACTTCTTAGGTGTCCTGCGTAGAATAAAAAATATCTCTTGCACACGTGAAACACCACCCTCTTTTTTCCGTCCAATTTGACGAGTTGCCACTGAAGAAGTCAGTTGCGGTTGGACGCTTTCGCTACCTGTGGATGTGATAGCATGAATAATGTGTTTCTGGCAGTATTTACACTTCAATTTTTCAACTGAATGGCCCTCCCTTCAACATTATGACGAACCAACAACATTCCCAATTCCTCTAAAAACAATTTCCTTTTGGCGTTCGCATTATTACCGGGAATATAATATTTATTTTGTATGCGCCAAATAACAAATAATTATAAGCAGAAATGTCTAAATAATTGAAAAACAGTGCCAAAGGCTAACGCCGTACCGATCTCGCGGACGAATATTCTCAAACTAATTTATCGAGGATATCTACACCTGTTTTAGTTTTGTTATAAAAATATTTATCTGGGGTTTGAATTTAGTTACTTCATCTGTGCTATCGTGTTCATGGTACATGTTAGAATGTAAAGTGGCACAAAACGCAAACAACGGAGGTGGGTCTATCGCAGCGGTTCCCAAACTTTTTCTTCTCGCGAACCCCATTCATAAACATCCAAATCTCGCGAACCCCCTCATAAAAATAAATATTTTTTTAGGATCGTCTTCCTTGCCTGAATATCAGTGACGCGGCCAAGGAGAGTGATTACGTGTTTTAACATCCACCTTCAGATATGTTAATTAATATACTTAAATTTTCCGAGTAAATTACACTAAATATTATTTAAAATTTATCATTAAAATATTACTCTCACAAGCACGCCCCCCAAAAAACCTAAATACGTAAAAATCCCCTTCGTCCCAGGCATCACAAATGGCTTATCAAACATCTTCTCAAAACAGAACCTTAAAGCAGTATTTGTGAATGAAAACAAACTCTCTAACTTACTACACAATCCAAAAGACACGATCCCGACTCTACAAAAATCCGGCATATACAAAATCGCTTGCACAGACTGCGAGAAAGTCTACATAGATCAAACTAAACGGAAGCTAGAAACCAGTTTCAAAGAACACCTTGCACATTTCAAACACAATAGATTTAACTGGTCTAGCGTCGCAATACACATACAGGAAAGCAATCGCCCGATTAAAATCGAAAACATGTCTCTCTTAAAATCATCACAAACCGACTGGAAACTAGACGCTTACGAGAGCATTTACATAAACAAATTCAAAGAAACGGTTATGAATAACGACCGCGGACCAATCCCTTACTCACCCCTCTACTCGCTAACCGTTAAGAATTCCCCCACCCCTCTGCCCTCCTTTCACTTTTACCCGGAACATATAAATACACAAGAGCAAACACAAACAATCCATACGAATTCAGCTACTGAAGATGATAGCATAGCTCTCGAAATACGTATCTAGCGAGTTTCCCAGAGATTGTGATTGTGCGTGTGTGTGTTCCTTTTCTTCTTCTTTTTAGGCTAGTTTTTGACAACAGGTCCCTGTAGGCCATCATCGTCCTGCAAACTTGTAAGTATAATTTTAATTTTCCTTTGTTTCTTATTGACATGTTAGTGCTCTCTGGGTTAATTTACGGTTCCGGAGTTTTAAATTTTCATTCCAATCTGTACATCGTAGTCTCCAATTCCATTTTTAACATTAAAATACTGTCCGAGACAAGTTAAGTAAATTAAAATCATCACTTTTCTTTAATAGTGTAATCATTTGCTTAACAACATATGTGTCACTATATAATAAAGCAAAAAAATGAAGCCAAACTAACGACAGCCTTGGACACGTAAATGCGGCGATAATGCGATTGTTAGAAAACCTGAAAAATTCTGCGTCAGAGTTTAAAAAAATTTCACGCGAATTCGTCACGGATTAGATATCTTTCTTCAATAAAAATAAATCTTGTTAATTTAATCGTAAAAGCTTATCTCAATTTCGTTGTTTCATTTAAGAAATTTTAAAATTAAAATTGAATATATTCTACATTCAATCCTACGTTAAAATTGTATTAAACAAATACTTTTTTAATTGAATCAGTTCCGTCACTGCAGAGTATGATTAACACAAACCGTGCAATAAAATACGCTGTACAAACGCCATTAAGGATTTTTTTCCGCGAATCCCTTAGCGGTTTGTGAACCACAGTTTAGGAAACTGGTCTATCGGGACCCTGGAAGGAATTGGCTTTGAATACAAAGTACACTTTTGTACTTCTCATTGAAAGTATCTTCATTTTGACACATGTTAATTTTCGAAAGAATAGCTGAAAGGCTAAATTGTAGATACATGTTCCACTCATAAAAAAAATTAAAATTACTTTAACGGGGTCCTTTATTATCCGAAGTCCGGCGGTCGAGTGTTAATTGATGAAGGTCCCAGACCCCTACAGTTTTCCCTCTCATCTTCCTCCAAGTTGGCGCTAAAGCCATGTCACACTTTCTCTGAAAGAAAATTCTAGGCACAACTTGCATGCAACTTTCTATCATACAATCTTGGCCCGCCCTTTCACACGAGGGTGTTCTTAGTTGTAAGCACTTTTGCTAGCGTTTCGCCGATTGCATTGACTGTAGATCCTAGGTTGATTATGATTCATAACGATCCTGTACTTTTGGCTGCTGCGGCAATTTTAATTGACTACAGTGTTGAAGAAGACAGCCAGGAAGAGAGAGGAGTTCGCAGAAGAAATCGAAGGAGTCGAGCATTTATTTTATAATACACTTTGTCTTTAGTATTATAAGGGCAGGAAAAGTGTTGCCATTTTATAAATAAAGCAAAGCAACTGATTCTCTACTCCACGGAGCTCTCAATTTTCTCAATGGAGACAATAAGGACGCTGAGCTCACGCTAAGACCACATTAACTGGAAGCCGGAAACCCACGTCTACTACGCACCGTAGCTTTCTTATGTTTTTCACCATCCTTAATTCTGATTGGTCGTTGTAAGGAAACTATCATATGAAAATAGGATGCGCTCTAAACTACTACTCGTACAACATTCTGTAAGGAAATCGCACATTTCGCACCAAAAACTTTACGATTTCTTGTGTGGCACGTTCTCTTAGAGAAAGTGTGAGATAAACTTTGTCCGTGTGGCTTGGCTTTCAGAACTTCAAAATCTTTCTGTCTCATCTGTTCTTCGGTCTTTTTTTGGTCTCTTAGTGTTTCCTGAGATCCATTCAAAGATAATAGATGTCCAACTTTGATCATTTCTCCTAGCATCATGATCGGCCTACTGCATCTTTATCGCTTTTACTTTCTTTATTAGTAGGTCCCTTAGAAAAAATTAATATCATAAAGTTCTAGCGATTGTGAATATTACTACATTTCTGCTTACCAACTTCCTTTTACGCAATCTGCTTCATCATTTTGGTGTGATTCGGATGAATTTTAGCGCAGGTTATAGTTCTTTAGTTGATCGATTGCCTCAGTAAAATGTTGAATAGGATAAATTTTCGATGCGAGAAGTCATAATTCATTATAAGAAGAGAAATATGAGGATATTTAATGACGCTTTACTCTCGGTTTACCAGGCGATTGTCCTTGAGGTTAATCTCTGCATAATTTAAGAGAGGATTTTGGTGGAATCCATTTCGTACGGCCATTTTATCGGTGTAGAAGCTAGATGTTGGAGGCAGATAGCTTTAAGGGAGAGAGTGAGGGAGCGAGTGAATGACAGATAGATATATAGATGTGCATCTTTATTAGGGCGAGATTGAGACTAGGTGGTATCTTCTTCCATCTAAACCATAAATGAGAGATACCGTCAGCAAGGAGGGATTTATTTGCCTGAAGAAAGAAGAAAATGAAGCGGTTGTGAAAAAATTAACGGCGTGAATAATTTGAATAATATCTTAAGGCTGCAGGGAAGAGAGGGAGATGAAATTTAAAAGAAGAAAAAACTGCCTTAAGAATACGCTCCGAGAATTTCAAGAGCGCGAAAGACACGAAATATGCGGAGAGGAAAGGGAAAGCCCTTAAAGGGAAAATATCGCACGGGAACGCTTTTTGGAAAATGGACGAACTTGGCGTAATTCGTTTATTCTCGGACCTTTGATAAATCGAGGAGAGAATTTCTGCATTTAATAGAATCGTGCATTCCAAATGATTAATTGCTCGTTGGTCTTCATTTGTTCAGTAATTGTATTATTACCGGGGGACATCTGCGGCGTTTTCAGGAAATGGGTTCTTCCTGTTAGGCAGGTAAAACGAAAGACCTTAGCACTTGTATATAAAGCAAGAAAGATCAAATCGCGTTGGAAGCTGACATCGTAAGCTTAAAGTTAATGATGAAGATGGATATTGGAAAAGTGAAAAATAATTACTAAGGTCTTATATAAGAAGATTTCATCTATACTTACTCCTATAGTTACTTAAAAGAGGTTTAAATAAGCTATTTGTCTAAATGTCGCTGCACTATAACCGTGTGTTCAATGGAGTGTAGCGCCGTTTGACAGTCAAGGTGAGCGCAGATCTCGCGCCCACCCTCAAATGAACCACCATTGGGCAATTTAAGATTAAACGCAATATTAGCACAAAATTGGAGGGAAAAAGTGGGTTTTTCTGAAGAGACGGCTACGCTCCCATCCGGAGTTCCCGATTATTTATTTATCGGGAACGACAAACCGTCGTTACTCATGGCGAAACAATGCGTTCTGTTGATTGTGACCAGTCTCAGCCCTTTGCCAGAACAAAAAACACAATGCGCTTTGTATCAAGATATTAAAAAGGAGGATTTTCACACTATTTTCGGTTTTTGAATGACAAGACTTAAAAAATTATAAATCACTGCGAAATCAATAATCTTGCTAATTTTGATAGAATTTAAAATGTCCTTTTCAAAGAATCCTCGAAAGAGATGAAATACAAAGATATTACCATTAACTTCAACAAAACTAATAAGCTGTTATTAAAATGAAATTGTAATTCTTTTCATAATGTATTGCTTTTTTGAGATGATCAATGATTTTTGTTTAATTTTTATTTTTGTCGTAATTAATTTACTATTAGAAAACAAATTTTGATATGACAAATCAATAAAATTGTTTCATTGTTAGTTAGCAATATTTGTTGTGAACATCTTTATAGTGAACCTCTATATAGCGAAATGTTGAAATATTTGATCCCTTTCATTTCGGTTTACAGAGGTTTTACAGTATATAGAAGTCGTAAAAATTGTGTTTGAGAATTAAATGGTAAAAATAAAAATATCAGAAATTTCGTTCGAAGATGAAACGTAAAGTAATTTAAGTAAAATGACATTCGTGAATCGATATATTGACAAGGCAAACACACACGCATATCGAATATCTCTAGTTCGAGTCATCGATTATTCACAGAAGATATTTCTACCTTTTCTGATTATTCGATGAGTGCACGCATTTTTGCAATATGTCAGGACGTTTATTTTGCTTAAGTTCTCTTTACCCGAACCATTATTACAGAGGTGAATATTTGTCGAAGATAATTCGTTATATTTGTATTGTCTTGATGCTTTGTGTAACATTTATAGCAGGTATTTTTTCTGAACTCATGAATTCCGGAAATTCAAAATTAAATTTATATTTATTATTTTATTGAAAATATTAATTTGATCGCTTTGATGATGATTTGAGAAAGACGTTTCCTTTCAAGTTAGTTTTAGTTTCCATTTTGCTTAAATATCCTTGATATTGTATCGGTCTTTGTTTTTAGATCTTTCGTAAATGTGAAACTTCCATGATTAATGGTGAGGTTGGCCTTTCCGGTTGAAAAATGGGAAAAAGTTAATTACAGCTGTCGCTCCGATAAATTCCTCTCTCAGTTCCAAAGTGGGATTGTGAAACAATCCGGTGCCATTGACAATTTTGTTTCTGGAAAAATGGATGCCTTCAAATAATACGCGTTTTCGGGAAAGTAAAGGAGCTAATGAATGTGATACGTAAAAAATATAGCGATAGAAAATTGTGAAGTCCAATTTTCAACTTCTATCGAGCGCGATGATTTAAAAAATCCACATCACGATGGAAAAATGATTAAAATAAAAGTTGATGTTTCGCAGGCTTAGTTTCGGAATACTCTTTACAGTTGACATTGATGTTGCAAGTATTGAGAGAACATCATCTACACATACTTGCTTCCAGCCAATTTGGTGTGATCTATGAATGAAAATCAATTTGAGATTTTTTCTGGATGCAAAACATGAAGAAATCCTGAGCTTGAGTACTATGTATAGTGTTTTGCACACATTTCTATGAAATGAAAAAATTAATTTAATTTTGGAATTTTAATACTTACAATGAGAAATGTTAATTTTAGTATCGTTTTGACATATAAGCATTTACTATGTAAACTACAACAATTTACATATGCCTCAGTTTTGATGACTAACTGTCAAGCTTAATTATTTATAAATGATAACCCATTTAGATATGGCATAGTAGTTATGTTTTGAATAACTATTTATGTCAAAGTATTTCAGATTCCTCGAATCATGAATTCGATATTTAATATATTATTTCACGATTTTATACATTTTTTCAAAGGATAAAATCATATCAAAGTTTCAAAAACAATTATCATACGTATGCAGTATGGTATGCGTTTCCTTATGGGACTTAGGTAAACAAAAATTTCTTTAATTTACGTTTTCTCCTTTTTATGAACAGGCATTATTTCGAATAACGTTTATTTCGGGTATCTCTCGCACTGTTTTATCAAAGTTTGTAATTGAAAATCAGGACTCTTATTCTATAGAATTATTGTCAATCAAAACATTTTATTTTGCAATAGTTTAGCTGCCAATGCACAATTAAAGTGGCGGAGATAATAATACGGAGAAAATTCAGCATAAAATCAAATGCAAAAGATGATTTTGTGTAATGTCTGATGTGTTTAAGTTTATCTAATTTAAAATTTATCGGTCATTATTTTTATTTTATATTCGAATAAATTGCTGATATTTCATTACCGTTTTAAAGAAGCTACGAATGGAACATTTTCAGAATATTTGTGTAATTATAAACCCAATATTAAAAAATTTCATCTTCTCAGTATTTAATAGCTCATTGGAAACCTAGTGACGAAGAATGTGCAATTGAATGCTTCAATCTGGTCTTTGTAGCCTTATTTGCATACAAAAATACTCGGAGGCATCGTTGCGTTGTTAGGTATATTGATTTACTGGTAGTGTTCATTATTAATTAAAATAATAAGTATCATTGGAAAACGGCGAGATTAAGCAACAAGATGGAGATACACGCTGACAAAGAATTATTAATTTCCAAAATATTTAGGGAGCTATGTTGTAGGCTCATACTGGTTTGCTAATATAAATAATTGAGATTAAATAAATGCTTCTGGACAAACCGCACGAAACACTACATATTTCCGTAGCAATGCCGAGGAAGAGATTTCAGTAATTGATTTGACTTATTCGTTTTTAATGATGCCACGTCCAAGTGTAAGAGGAGACAGCTAGATAAATCGCAGACGTCGAGAGCAGCGCTGGAGAAAATGTCTTTGTAGGTACTGCTACATGCCATGTTTCGAAATAGCTGGGCATTATCAATTTATGGCATTCAAGAGAAGAAATTTTTCTTATAAAAGAGGTCATTCATATTTCTACTATCTATTCAACAATTTTTATAGTCATTGTGCTCTCAAATGTGAATTGAATTGACCTTCTCGATGATCAAATTATATATAAGTTAGTCATTGTACAATTAGAAGGTATAAATTTTGAAATGATCAACTATAATAAAGTTTAGCAATGAGGAATTCTGAAAATTTTAGTGATGTACTGATACGGCATTAAATTTCAATTCATAATTTTTGGCTTATATTTGAGTGAAATCATCCAACTTTTGTGTACACTGTTGGTTTTTCCTTATACCGAATATTTCGGATAAGTTTCAGGGATTTATTAAGGCAGCATTCTGTGTTTGCTATTACGTTAATTAGAATTTGGGACTATCTTCGATGAAATAACAGGAAATTAGTTTTATCGGACAAATTTGAAAGCTTTCACATGCATAAAATTGATTTCTCGGTTGGTAATTTTAGATTCGCTTTTAACTAATGGAAGTCAAAACAACAGTGTTTTGTTTCATGTCAGTGAAAATGAAGTATATGTCCAAATGTATTACAAGCGTCATTCATTCAAGGAAGGCGCTGTAGATTTTTTTTGTCGTTCGTACATAAATATTGTTCGTTACTTCAAAATGTTTCTTATATGGACCTATTAAAAATTATTTAAATTCAACAGTTTATAATCATAGATAAACTATTTTCACTTTTAATTTTTTTGTTTCGCTATGAAGTACTCCGGAAAGAAATTTAATTTTTATATTGACAGAATTTGATTTATTGCGCTCGCAACATAAAAATGTTGTCAATTATTATCTATGTATCAGCATTAACCATCGAAACTCTATATCAATATTATTTTCTATGAACGCACAGACGAAATGAGAGCTGTTACGGGAATATAATAAATTAATTGAAAGAAAGTAACTGATTAAACGAAAATTTCATCCATCTTCCAGTTCTAAAAGCACGCGTAGGTACTTGAAAAGAGAATTAATTAGTATTAATTCAATGCGGAGATGAAAGTTTAAACTTACCTTGCTTAAAATTATATCAGTTAATTATGATTGCATTTTCCATGGAATATTTTATTCTAAACGAAGTGCGTATTTGTTCTTTTCTATCTGAAAAATTATCTTAATTTATAAAGCGCTCCTACCAGCTGTAATGCTTCTCAATTAGTATTAATGCAGCTATATCAGTCGAAACTGATGTTTATGAAATGCATTAGCCTTATTTATTTTGGATTTACTTAAACTAGGGTTTCCCAAAGGAAGATGAATATATTGACAAAACTGGCTGTGAAATGTATTTGACTAGGAATCATTCATTTGATGTAAAACGGGTTTAATGTCATATTTCCACAACCAAAGCGCAGATTTAATATTTTACATTAGATAGGTTAGATTAGATATTTCAGACAACAAGAACTAGGTGTAAACAGATAAACTGCACCGGTTACACCCAAGTGAAGTTCTCCAAGTGAAACGTAAATTTATGCTTAAATAGCAAAAACAATTGTTTTTATAATTTTCATCAATGAAAAGGCATGGCTTTAATTGAAGTGTAATATGGGTGTTTTTTTAGGTGGGCGGAGAACGAACTTTCCAACTTCTATCACTGCATGGTGTTGCAAATATGCAACAGTAATGATTTTGGTTTTCACAGATTTTCCATGTGTTTTAGATCTTTCCAGTATTTCTACACCTTTTTGTGTTTTTAAATAAGAAAAAATATTTAAACAGAAATTTAAAAAATCATGTATCAAAGGGTTAAGAGCAATTTATCTGTCGCTATGAATTATTTTGCTGAGTTAAGGACCAAACGTTTTATAAAATGCATCCATTTTCTGTTGTTTGGCTGAAACCTTACGTCTTCATAGAATTTTATTCGAAATTCAAAAACCCACGTCGTTCAATTGTCATTTAGGTCAACGAATGTAAAGAAACTCCACTTTAAAACTGGCTGCGAAGGTCAGAAGTTCTTTACGTCTCTTACATATAGTTAGACTCTGTTTTCTTGCATTCTGCAGTTTGTTTTACGATTATGGTCTCATTACGGCACCGCATATTTCTCGGCAGCCTCAGACTGAGCTTGCCAATTTCGCCTTTTTAAATACTTTTCGGCTTCTCTATAAAACCTTTAGTTAACATCAACATGGAAAACTAAAGAAAAACACGCGTGACCTAGCTGTTAAAAGCAAATATCTTATATGAGGAATGCCTATAATTAAAGAAAGTAATTTTTATTATTTTATTATTTCTCTATAAAGTTTTGTTTATTATGAACGCAGGAAGTTTCTTTTGCTGCAGCACGAAATATTGATTCAAAATACAAAATTGTTGTCGTTGAATTCACGATAAATGAGATTATAACTCTCTTAATCTTCCAATTTTGAATGGCTTTCTTTAAATGTTAAACAGAAAATAAGCGATTAATGACGAAAAACGATCAAATGCAGTGTAATTTTAACTTCAATGTGAATAAATCTTATTTGGATCATTTCATGATACTAGCTTAAAGTGTTCCATATGTAATATACAATTAATATAATTTTTTAAGATTGCTATCACTTTTAATTAATTTGTCAGTTAACTGATTTTTGCAATCCGTTGTAATTCAGTTTCGCAATCCAATCGACTGTGTGAACACCAACATCGCAAAATCATCTTGGTATCGAATCTGAGGAATTAGAATGGAACTAGTAAATGGTGTTTAAACAATTGTCCCGATTATTGGGAAAGCTGGCACAGAGGAGCTTGCCTAAATTCCGAGATATCTCGACTCGCATGCATGTTAAATCATCAACGACCCACTATTCCGCGAGCTAAACTCGGCGTTCAGTTAATACCAAATGAAAAATTGTGTAATATTAGGTAGTATTTTAAAGCTATTCGACACGTATCCAGTTTACGAATACGTTTTTTGATGTTATTTCTGACACTCATTGCAAATGAAGCTTCTTATAATCACCGGTAGTTAGCGTAAAGGGAAACTCGTAATTACCGTGCAATAACCGATAGTAAAAATTCAGTTAAATCTTATGGAAAAAATAATACTTTGTCACAATATATAATGAACTTTTAACGTTAAGGTAGGTACGTGAATAGCAATTGAAAACTTCTCAAAATGAAATTCTTAATTCTCATGCGGGCAGGATAATATTAGTATGCTCTGCTTCCTCTAGTAAATATTAAGGTTAACTATAAAAGCTGATTTAAATATTCAAAGGTTTTTTATAGAATTAGTCATTTGGTATATGAAATTATTGCTTTTAGAATAACTAAAGCCTAAAATTTTCAGTGACTGCGAAAACTCCCATTAAATGAATTATTCATAATAAATATTCTGATTCCAAAAACAATGCCGGGCGAACAATGAGTTTGTTCCGTTGTAACTTAGGTTCTCCGCTTGAGTTATTGTGGACGAGTTTTTTGGTAATTGTGACAGTGGCACATAGCGTTTTACGCAATTGATATTTTTATTTATGCCCTTCCTTTATTTCCGTGAAAATGAAATATACTCCATTTATGTAAGAATAACGCATAGGTGGAAAATGAAAGTATCGTGATAGAAGTGAAGCAAACAGTTCTACATCTACACCTTATCCTGCAATTCGGCTAGTTGATGGGTGACAAGGGGTGAAATGTACCAAAACATAGAGAAAGTGTCACTTTCCTGTTGTAATCCCGTATTTTCCTCGAAAAGAACGAGCCTCGATAACGCTCCGTTCTACAATCGATCTCACGTATATTAACGTCACGATACATTCTACCTACACATAGTGGCGTATATTATGATAACTTTTCTATCAGGTGATATCGATATGCATTATACTTAAATATAACGAAATGGTTGTCGCCTCAGCTGGTGCGGTCAGAATTTGTAACACATCTGTTGTGTTAGGATCTATTTAACACGTTTTGATTTTTTAATCACATGATTTTGATAGAATAAATACTGAGAATGACTTGATTTTCACATTTATAGATAAATATTAAAGAATGAGGTTGAAAAACCACGATTGACAAGTAATCAGTTTATATTTGAGTAAATTATAAAAACGAAAATACGCGAAATATTGGAAGTTTCAAATCAAAAGAAAAAATACATAGTATTAAAATATTACAAAAATTGGCGATTGTCTCTGGGTTTATAAAATAAATATTTTAGAACAAAAAAGATAATTCAAACAAAACATTCGAGAGAATTGAAAAAAACTGAATCTATCAAAAATGGGCATCTTCGTCGGCGTACATTTTACAATTTTTTCTAACACAGTCCTTACAGATCTGTTTCTTACAGGTCTCAAATATGTAGTTAATTTTTTTTTCTGTCTTTTTTGGATGGAGATGCGTGAGATTTCCTTTTATTCAATGTTTTTTTCTTGGGGTTGCCATAAAAAATGGGCATCATCAGGACATTGCTCAACGTGAGGCGTAACTCATTCTGCCACTGTTTTGTAGTCGATTTATTTATGGCAGGGTGAGCAAAATGTCCAGTTGTTTCAGGAAACGTATCGATTCATCGGATTATTATCTTTCGCAGAAGTTTACCTTACATGTGCATTCACTCCTGAAATGTTGATAATGGCAAAAAATTGCTACGGGTCACCATCGTGTACGAAGACTGAATACCTTGCTTATTTCTGATCCAAGCTGTTCTCTTCTGATTTTGTACAGTTGTAAAAAAATAAGTGCCAGTTCTTGTGCCCCTTCGTCATTGCAGCTAGAACGATGCGTTGACTATACCAAAATAACAACTTTTTTGAGAACGTTTGAGTACAAGGCAAATTCTTTTGGGAATCCATGTAATGTATTACCTTTTTTCTTCATCTCCTAGATAGAAATTTCGAAGTTATTAGCATTTTATTTTTTTAGTGTCACAACATGTGTCAAAATGTTTTCTTTCAATTTATCCATCATTTTCAAAAAGGACAAGTAAGGAAGGAACTGTTAAATCAGATATGGAATGAGGGATTTTTAAAATAAAAATGTATATATATGTGATTATAATGTTCCACTGAATTTTCATTAGAAAATTAGCATTAAAAACAAAACGTAAGACTCAAAATTAATTAAAATTATTTAAAACATACCTCGCCGCAGTTAAACAGTTGTAATATTATCTTTACCTCCTTTCGAAAATAAATTGAGCGTTTAACGCTCCGCTTTTGTTGTTGTGGAAAGGTGAACAAAACGATAAATTACCGTGGTAACGGACCCGTATAATTAGCAAATAAGAGGTTGCAAAAACCGTACTGAAAGGCAAGCGAATAAACGGACGAACCACAAAATCAATAGTACTCATGATTGTCACCGGGAAAAACTATCCTAAAAATTTGGTTGCTCTAACTTCAACGGTGTAGTTTTGTTGTTCAGTAATTTCATGTTTTATTTTTCATTGTGTTCTCAACTACACCCTTTATGCTGCTCATGAAGTCTTCAAATTTCAACCGCGTGATAACCTTATGGCCACAAACTATTCCTCAAAATTAGATTTCTCTGTATTGAACGGTGTAGAAGTTCACTAGACAGAATTGTGACTGATGGAAGAATAAACTATTACATTTACAAACCGCTAAAAAACCATTATTGGAAGTCAAAATCCTGTTAGATTTTTTAATTGACTGTACTTGTGTAATAACAGCTTGATTAGGTTTTAAAAGTTTTTTTTTCAATGCATACGTTTCCTATCCACTCACTCTCTCTTCCACTGTAAAAGCAGTTGTTTCGTGCATCAGCTAAATAATTGTTTATTACGCGTTATCTTACAGAAAATTAAACAAGAGGATCCGCGGGATCTTCGGCCTCGCTTATCCCACTTACAGTTGGTGGGGGAAGCACATTTTGCGCCTCTGTGAGGCTCTCTGTACATTTTAGAGAAATATTTATTCGACGTTTTCTTCATCGATTGATGTTTTCCGTATGTATACAAAGTTTCGTTTCGATTGGATAGGATTTGGAACTTAGCGCAATGCGATAACGCAAATTGCGCAGTAACTATAAAAGTGGTATTCTAGAACAACTATAGACAATCGACACTACGTTATTTATACATGCACACGAAGTTTGGTTAAAATCAAACAACCGTGTCGGCAGTTATCGTAGAACAAACAAACAAACATAAAATGCACATGAACTCAACAGGAGGGAGCTCAGTTTGCTCGGCCCATTATATCCTGGGGTCAAACCCGGGTTTTTTATCTTGACTTTTTTCCTCATTGA
This sequence comes from Tanypteryx hageni, assembly GCA_028673005.1. NCBI lineage: Eukaryota > Metazoa > Arthropoda > Insecta > Odonata > Petaluridae > Tanypteryx > Tanypteryx hageni. The sequence goes on from CM054113.1 coordinate 118,383,865, forward strand.
CTTTTAATGCGTGACTAAGACATTCCTGCCAAATTTTAGTCTTCTACCTAGTCGAGATCTTTGTTAAATGCACGTTTATAAGGCGTTACCCAGAGTGACAGAAGAAGGGTATTATATTGAGATATACTGCAATATATATTTGTTACCGTCGTATTGTTTATTGTTACCAATGTATTGTTTAAACTTCAATATAGCGTCGAAATATTGTGAATATGTGGACTGATGCGACGCAAATTTACAATCCCAGTGAATCATTTGCAATTGCACGAAATCGGCAACAATACAAATCACCTTGGCGATTAAAGATTTTCACGTAAAATTATGGTCTAACATAATTTATGGACTGAATTGACGCGTATCCGAAAATCGATGGAAGGAAAATTTAATTCTTATTTTTTTAGTCCAACTTTGTTTCAAGCCACGAATTCCTACGAAGATTCTAAGTCATTTTAAAATTGAAATTATTAATACTCGGCACTTCTACGCATGTTAGTCAAATGGAGAAAATGAACGATCCTGAAATAGAACCAATGACACTACGTTAGACGTGACATGCATAAAATGTGCAAAAGATAAATCTCAGTATATTACAAAACATAGTCGAATTCGCACTTCCGTTCTCTAGTTAGTCTCGTTAAACCATAACTCGCCACCTGAGGCGTGACCAGCAGCGTAACACAACCTGAGAGAACTGCTCTTATTAATTATTACCTAAATGCAGAATACTTTATAACAGATGAAATTTACAGAATTTATTATACCGTTTCATATAAACTTTAATACAAGGATGGTAACGCGTTAATGCCGGTCAGTAAGGCAGAAATTTTTGGATTGGAATTAATGAGCACAAATAGTGCTTCATCAACAGTAAAACCACTTCTCATTTTGCCAAACATTTTTTAAGCTGTGGGCATAATAGTGATGATGTCACCCCTACCATCCTCCTTCTTGAAACTAAGGGACCCAACCTCGTTATGTCGGGACAAATTGAAATTTTGTAATGTCGGTCTTCCCCTGATTCTCTGGTAAATAACAAAGTTACGCCATAAACTGTTTAAGAATACTAATATTACTATAGGTAAAACCAGTTTTTATCTAAAAATTAGGCAATCCACAGGAAGTCACGTTTTGTTAGATAATTCATGTGGTCGGGTTGAATTAGGTTTAGATATTGACAATATAAAAGTTACCACCGAATTGCCAATGTTTGCATACAAACTAAGGGGGGAGGGAGGAAGTTATACAGGAACGGATGTATTTCCCTCCGTCAATGTAAACAATACTTGCAATTATTATGTTTGCTGGATTGATGCGACCCACACCACATCACATAAGGCTGAAAACGCTTATCGCTGCTTAGGAAGTAACTTTCCCCTTACGAACGAATTCCCCGTAGCCATAAAAACTTGATTATTCATAAGTGGCTAACCATCAGTTTGGCAACCCAAGTTTTATCTGAACCGGCTCCACCTATATTAAACATACATATACAATTACAAATAAATATATAAATGCATTTGCAAATGCAAATACATATGAATATAACAATAAGTCAGTAATTTCGATTCATTACTCCTTCAGTTGAAATTGCGTTGCCCCAATAATTTGTATGAAAAAATTGCTTGATAAGAAAATTTATATATTCAACTAATATGTTTATTGAAGTAATTTCAATTTTTTCTTGTATTCTCGTACAAATTGGTGAAATTCATCGTCAAAGCGACAGAACATTTTAATTTAAACTTATTTACAATTTGTTGTATTCTATAAAATGTAGCTGCCAATTCTTACAGCAAAAATATGTTATTATCGAAAAATTTTCCTTGATAAATAAACGAAGCGGATATATTCCAAGAATTCGTGGTATTTATCGACAGTAAATGTGATTCATACTAATTTGTCGTGGATTTTTGTTTTCTTTTCAACAAAAATAATCTTTTCTTTCAGAATTCCTAATGTTCGAGTCCTGCTAGTTCTCATTTTCCTTTTTGAATTTCATGATCGTTTCAGATTTACTTATACATGGATTTACATACATTGCCTGTATTTTATAATTCTAATCCATTAAAATTTCTTTAGTTATAAGTAAGCTTAATACTATCGCAAGTAATTTTGTTTAGATTTTAGCGTTCCAAATACAAAAGTTTTCCTAAGGTAGGCAAGTAAATCTGTCGATTTAAAATATTATAATCTCATCTAATTATTTTCTGCAGTGCCTTGCAAATATTCAGTTGCAAAAATAAACTCTTAGTAGTTAAGCGCGCAATAAGTGTACAATGAATTGGGCGTTTCTCTCAGGGAATTAAGAAATAGAAATTTCCACCTTTGTTTCTTGTAGGGTGTCATGCCTGTTGGAGTGATATGATTCTATTCAGGTATTATCGCTCTGTAATGAGGTTCTATCAATCATGGTCGAATCGAAAAGTCTAACGCAGCTGAGCATTCAGGAAACAGGTCATCTGGCCACTTTTGAATATTTTAAATTATAAAAATCCTTGCATATAAATTTAAATTTACACTAATGTCAAAAATTTTCAAGCGTTAAACTGTACGTGATTGCAAGCCTTCTTCTGTTGCCATGCCGTTGTGTTTCATAATATATCTCGCGGCGTTATTTATGATAAAAACCCTCGCGGAATAACTCAGTATCACCCCGTGCAATAAAATCTCCAGACCGAAGCTTTCCCTTATCGCACTTCCACAAACCTTAATAGACGCCCCAACTAAATCTTTCCACTTCCGTACACGTATAAAAAAACAATAAATATTACGTCACACGTATTCTTCCTTAAAATCCGTCGTCTCTCTCATCTACATCACAGTTCATTAGAGATTCGTGTACAGCAAGCGCTGTGAAGTCCTCTTTGCATGTAGAACGTGCAGGTTCAAGGAGGTTCTACTGTTCGGCCACTTCTTCCTCACTCCCTGAAGTACCTGTATCCATCGGAAGAATGTCTATTGATAACATGCATTTTCCGGAAGTAGCTACCATGCTATCAACATTAGCGAAATCTTCGGAATGCGTTGGGATGGCAATTTCAGAACTCAGCTCAACCCATTCGTCAAAATCTGCTGTAATATTTACGATTTCATTCCCAATTTTCTTGTTTAAAAACTCAGCTTTTGCAAAGCAATTTGTAATTAGAAGAGGTTCTATAGAATTTTACGCAAGAACTATGTTTCTCATGGCATCAAGTACATTACCTTTCTTGGTCTCTGTTACAGGAATGTTCCGCTTAATCTCACGGAGATAATGTCTTACCAACAGCTTTCGCTATCAAATTCTCAGGTCTGAGAACTGCTTACGATGCGCATCTCCGAGAACTACGATTGGGTCTTTCCCAGGGGTTTCGATTCCTCAAATAAGGTAGAGAATGGAGATAAAACGCAGGAGACCGGGAAATAAAATTGTTGTTCAGAACTTAATGCATCGAACAAAGGACCGTTAGCTGGATTGACAAATGAGATTTTACTGTAATGCTACGAGACGAGAATTCTTTACCACAATAACCCTTTGCTTTCAGAGTAATGTGAGGCGAATAAAGGAAATCGGGCCTCTGACTAGAAGATTCTAATGTTATTATACTTCGCGCAGTATGGAAATATCGACCTGGAAGGATCATAATGCACAAAGTTCTTAGAATGATAACTCCAGTACTCCATACAGCGGAACCAAGCTATTTAGCATTCTACTCCCAGAATGCTTCTTCATTTGAGCGTTTTAAATTTTAGTGTTTATTTAGCATTTATTATTCCTGGACACATTATTTACATGAATTCGAGCTCAATTATTTTAATAATTTTATTTATACGACATGTAATCGCAAAGTACGTGTGACCTAAATAAACTCTCAGTTATTCCATACCTTGTAGGATGAATTATTTATTGATACCAAATAATATGGACTACGTAAAAGCTTTACAGAACTCTAAAACATTTACATGATACTCAGCAGAAATGGTTTGTTACCAATTTTTAATCAAAATATATAAAATAGATACAATAATCTCCGAAGAGCAGCTATAAGTCGTAATTTTATGGTCTGGCAGATTTTTTTGTTCTGTTCGAATAAATATTTTAGCCTGTACCTCACAGATCATATAAAAGCATGAGAGAGAAAAATATTGTTTTTTAATTGGCGATTGCCGATAGAAGCGTTGTATCGGCCAATGTAAACAAAATATGCAAACTTTTGTTTGGGATTTTCGAAAATTTTTAACTCCAAAAGTCGTGTTTACGTGGTATGACGGACTTTTTTTGTGGAAAATTTTGTCCTCGATCCGAGTGAAGTTTTACCGTAAGGGGGACTAGGTTTTTGAGCAATTATTTTTTCTGAAGATAGACCTAGGAAGACTTATACGACATAAATAATGTTTGACTGAGTTTTCTTTATTTGATTATCAGGAAAGCGTGTGAATAATAATTCTTACGTGTTTATCAGAGCACAATGAAAATAGATAGTATATAATTTTCAAAGATTTGGCAATAAACACATTGAATAAGCAAAGACACGAAATAGCCAACAAAATTGACAAAGGAATGAATAATGGATTAAGTTTATGCATAAAATTTATTACAAAAAATTACAAACTAGAAAAAAAAACATAAAACTCATCCTGAAATGGGTAACAAAATAAACAAAGGAATGAATAATAAAAGTCCGCGTATACATTAAAGCTACACAAACTATTGCAGAACAGAATTACAGAAATGGACAAAATTACAAAATACAAGCAAAAATTAAAAATAGAATTTTAAAATAATTAAAAAAATATACTCTCTGCGAAAACAGAAAATACAACTACATTGTTTAAGTTTAAAAATAAATAACGGTAATTGAATAATAAATAAAAATTACTAATAACCTGTTAAAAAACGATAAGCTATTTCGAATTAAGTTGAACTGTTTTGAATACACGATCTCTTAAAAAATGTTAACACTGTACGAGCAGAGACAAAAGTGTTATAGTGGTTTCACATTCACTTAATTCCGTGTCCACAGTACAGGCGACGCGAGCGAGCAATTCTATTTCGTCTTCAGATAAAAAAAATGTAATAATTTATTAGTGTTCCACGTAGGCAAGACTAGAGGCGTTCGGAAAGCAAGTAAATATTCAAGATGATTATGGAATTCCGTGGTGATGTTTCTTTTTAAATTTTGGCCGCCAACTGCGCAGAACGTGAGCGATTGAAAAAGAACGGCATAATTTTTCGACATCCGAACACGATGGTTTCAAATGCGGTGCGACACACTGAACAGAAATTCTGACACATAAAAAATGACCCAACATGTCGCGCTTTCATTGTGCCCAAAACCAAAACTCAGAATACATTGTAATCAATGGTGAGTGATACAATGAGAAGAATTTGAACGCGCAGAAAAAACGATCACTTCACTGATGCAAAGAGGAATAGACGCTTAGTGTCTCACAGTACTTTGTGGTAGAATAGAAACGCCGCGTTTTTTTAAGATCGTTGTTTTGGCTAAAGGAGTATTTCACCTTTGTTTCAGTTATAAGACGAGTTATAAGACGAGAAACATACTATAGCTCTTCGTAGACTAAGACCGAACAGGAATCGCAACTTGAGAGAATAGAGAGGAAGCGTCAAGCCTCCTGTTCTTTTTTTTTAATTTCGAATTTTTTAAAGGGGGCATATGCCCCTCTTCCCCCCCCTTGAATACGCCACTGCCTTACATCATATGAGAGCTAGGGAGAGAAAAATATTGTATGTAATTGTTGCTTGACGGTTGCATTTTCACTAGGCACAGATATGTCCATTTAGGAGCTTATACAAAATGTAAGTTATAATTGGCGGATGTACTTCAAAATCATAATTTCACGACAAATTTAGATAAGGGTCATTAATACTGAATTTAATTGAAATCTCTCCATCGATTCAGGAAAGTCACGACAAATGAGCGGACGGATGAACGAATCGACATACGAGACGTGTCCATAAGGCATTCCGCTGCCACCGCTTCTCTGCTAAAGAACGCCTAAAAATGAACGGCTTTTGGTCAGATCATGTCCGCATGTTTCATATTCGAAACTACTGAGCGGATATTCATGAATCTTATTGTTAGTATTGAGGACTTTTGGGCAAAGAAAATTAGAAAATGGTATAAATTGTTCAAATACCTTAATCATTAGTGCAACTTTACTGATGACAATAAATGAACTTTCCGTATCCGTATATCTCGTAAATTATTAGTTATTCCAAAAAGCATTCAAACTAAATTTTTAGAGATGGTTAAGAGTAGTTCTTTCCTTGTTAGACTACTTTCCAGCATGGAAATAGGCTTATTGTTTCTTTGTTGTATCTATTTATCTGTCTGTCTGTCCACCCTTTTAATTTTTGAAACAGAGGACCGATTTTCATGACACTTCTTGGAAATCTCCTTCTACTAAGGCCGAGCTCCAGAGGATAACTTTCGTTGTAAAGATTGAAAGTCCCGAGTTCGATTCCAGGAACTATCTTTCCCATTTCACTTACATGGGAAATCTCAAATCCATCGTCCAGGGTTAATATCTCTCGCACATTGAAATATCTTAGAATTTGAATATCGGAACGGTATTTTTGCTGTTCTCTGCGGAAAGGAATGGGGATTCTAATTTTTATCGTATGATTTCGGATTCCGTATAGTTTAGTACATACGCGCGTTATTTTTGCCTCACAAATACGCGTGATCAATTTGGTGGTGCTACCATAGCTTGCGGTCTACCGCCATTTGCGTGGTCTACCGCCATTTGCGTGGTCTACCGCCATTTGGTATATATAGCCTTCGTATAAATAAATAACCGAAATATGATATTTCAACCGGGTCTACTAAACAGGGCTACCACAATATGAAGGTTAGAATTTTTATGTAACTAATAATTTAGAAGGAATTGGCTGAACCGATTTCAAAGAAATTTTGTTTGTAGTGCGTCTATAGAATGGCAAAACGAAATAAACATGTTTAGAACGGATCTAAAAAGCTGCGCTACCACAATACAAGGAAAAATAATTTTTCTTTATTCATGCATTTGTATAGAATTTACTGTACCGATTTCAGCCATTAGTATACGATTATACCCTGGCGAATTTGACGAAAAACACTTCTGCACCACTGAAAACCTGTGTATATCCATTTTTGTTTAATTTGTACCAAGGGAAACAATGTTCTTTACAACTGAAGTAAACAAGATCTTCTATTATGACGTAAATACGTTTAGTTTTCTTTAGTGTGCACACAGCACATAGTAAATTAAAGGAAATGAAATATCTATGACGGTTAAATTAACATAAATACGTATATTTTCTTTATGTAATCATATAGCGTTTGTAAGTGAATATAAATGGACAATTTACGACGAAGAAATGAACGAAATGATTACATAATGACTACTTAACTTATGTGAGGTATTTTTAATTAGTTCTTGAATGTTTTAAATATTTATTAGAAATGATTTTAAAATGAATTGGTAAATTCAAAATTCAATATTTCCTTGACATTACTTCTGATGTATCGTTCTGCAGCATTACACTACGCCATTAATATATTTTTTGAAATGGATAAATAAATCGTAAAGAGCGCCTTTACTTTGCATGGATGATTCGTGCCTCTTTCTTCTCTTGTTTATTACAACTTTTCTATAATCTGCACGGAAGTGTGAGAAAGGTAGCGTCTGCCCGCCCTTGCGGGTCCTGCATCTTATTACCACTTGGCTGATTTTATAATAAAATTTAGTAAGGGATTTCTAGGGTAAGAGGTTTCTTCCAATTTGATCGACCTTTACCAGTTAGAACATCTCAGTCACATAAGTGTATTAACTGATGTTTAATTTTTCTCATTAATGGTACGTAAACGAAAACTTTTCGTTACAAAATAAAACGTGTCAAATGTGCCTCTACATAAAAATGAGACAGCGTAACACCATGAATCATTCTCAGTTATCACATCTCTAAGAATGCATTTGAAATTGTTTTTCCAACTTGACATATGTCTCATCACACCAGATCATATTTATTGCCCAATATAATCCATTGAGAAAAACGAACATTTTAGTTATGATCTCTCCAAAACTAATAAGATTTCTTCATTCTGCAGAGCACGGTAGTTTAAAGCATTTGTCAATGCATTGATTTTTCTTTCTGGGCGATATTTGAGAATTTAAAAAATAGCATATTACATCATGGCATGAAGAGGAGAGAAAAGGATCTTATATGAACATTCGACACAAGATAACGGGAAAGATTATTCAATGCATATGCATTTATGACAAGATGAAAATGTATACTCCGTAAATGGAATACACAGAAATTTAAAGGCGTTCTAAATAAGAAATACGTATGAAACGATATCGAATGATTAGGCGATTCTCGAATTTTTATCCCCGAAATTATAAGTCGTAATTATAAGGTCTCGGGGACTATCTTGTAGTTAATGTTGTTCTCTATCCAAATAATTGTTTCAATAAATACATAACAGATAATATAAGAGCATGGAAGAGAAATATATGGATTTTTCACTGTTGTTTGCTGAAAGAACCATCATAGCGATTGGTGTAAACAAAATATGCGATGATTTCCTTGGGATTTTCTCAAATTTTTATCTCCGAAACCATAGCTCGTAATTATGTGGCCTCGCGGACTTTCTTGTAGTAAAGATTTGTTCTCTATCCGAATAAATGTTTTAATCTATGCCTTACAGATCATATAAGAGTTAGGGAGAGAAAATTTTGGTATTTCATTGTTGCTTGACGCATGCCATTTAACGAGATAGGAATATAAGTTTATTAAAGTAATTATTTAAAGTGGAAGTTCTAACTGACGGATTCAATTGAAAATCACAATTGGGCGATAAATTTTATTAAAGGTCACTCATAGTTAATTTAATTAAAATCCGTGGAGCTGTTTACGAGATGAAAGTTACGACGGACGGAGGGACAAGACGTGCCCATAGGCGCTATTGCCGCTTCGCTGGTAAAGATCGCCTAAAAATCGGACACTATCAATAAGGAAAATGTTATATAAAAGGAAATGAAACTAGTACATTTTTTGGAAGAATTTTAAAATTTTATATGCAGAGTCAGCAATTACGAAATAACTCGGGAATATTTATTGCTAAAGAATGTATAGAATGGATGATGATTTTCATTATAAAAATCCTAAGAACGACTTTAACCACAAAAACTTTTGAAATATTTAATCAAACGCATTATCCTCGGCGGATGAAATAACTTTACAGAAACACTTTTAGTTCTATCCATATGATCATATTTATTCTTCCGGAAAATTCACTCACTCACTCAAATTCTTTGTGTGACAAAGGATTTAAATACTATTGTATTCTCTCTGTTATCTCTAACGATTCAATCGTTTCACATTTTAACTTCATGATTTCTAACACAAGAAGAATAAGAATCTTTTGGATATTTTGGAGAGCCATTATGTTGTTTTTTCCTTTTTCTATGGCGCTGCTTATTTATTTTGCCATGTTCGAACTCAACGTATAACTTAAAATCCAGACGTTCATTTCTTTGGCAATTTCCCACGCATTGTCACTGCTCTGCCTCCCTCTAAAACTACTTGGTCTACTCTTCCTCCATCTCCCTCACCCCTACCTAACCCCTCCACTCCATCTCACCCTCCACTCCATCTCACCCTCTACCCCACCTCACCCTCCACCCCACCTCACCCTCCACCCCACCTCACCCTCCACTCTACCTCACCCTCCACCCCACCTCACACTCCACCCCACCTCACCCTCCACCCCACCTCACCCTCCACTCCACCTCACCATCCACCTCACCCTCCACCCCACCTCACCTCACCCTCCACCCCACCTCACCCTCCACTCCACCTCACCCTCCACCCCACCTCACCATCCACCCCACCTCACCATCCACCCCACCTCACCTCACCCTCCACCCCACCTCACCCTCCACTCCATCTCACCCTTCACCCCACCTCACCATCCACCCCACCTCACCCTCCACCCCACCTCACCCTCCACCCCACCTCACCCTCCACCCCAACTCGTCCGCCACCCCACCTCGTCCCCACCACATCTCACCTCGTCGCAACGACTCCCCACGACCGCGCTTTTTTGCACTCTCCTCGCCTCTTCAATGCGAGTCCTCTCGTTTATCAGAAAATATGAGTTTTGGCGCGTTTCCATGTTTTTTTTTGCGCGGCATTTCTTTCGTATCTGCCAACGCTTCGCGGATTCCGCACCGAAATGGGGAAAGATGGTGTAAGGAAGAGGACCGTTCACACAATGAAATTTTTCACGCGTTATCATGAAGAAACGGGCTATTTTTTAATGAAGTTCATGTCATTGTTTGCGTAGGTTTATAAGCAGTATTCAAATAAGGTTTGAACTGTTTACCTGGTACCAATGATTTGTTAAATTTTTCCGTTCGATATTTAAAAAAAAACTCTCAGCTATATAATGCAAGCCACTAAGGAAAACAGATTCCATTTATCAGAAGCATACCATATCGAAAAACAAGAGATTTAAATTCAAAATTTGATAGTAATATTTCAATGAGAATATTATTTAAATTAGGGTGATTCAAGTTTAGGTGGAAGTAGCAAGATGATTGCCTCGCCTGAAATAGCAGAAATGGCTTCATGCGCAAGGAAAATGTCAACCAGCGATGACAAATATCTAATAGCTGGGATGAGAGATTTCACTGGCAAACACGAAAAATAAACTCAGAATTTTTTTCGCGAGAATTTCATGTTTTTGGATCCAAAGATTTCAGCCAAGCAAGCAAGTTCTTTTGCTTTGCCACGAGAAAAATTTTTATTTCACATTTCCAAAGAAACATGATAGTTGCTATTCATCTCTTGGTCGCCGGAGCCAATTTCACGAACGAAATGCAATCTTGAGTTAGGAAAAGACGCGCAAATATTTTCTTCTGCCACGTGGTGCCAGATAGACCAATAAATAATATACACTGGGCGGACCCTTATATTTAGTTGGCGATTGCTCGAAAATGGCATTTAATGAATAGCAATTTATTCTCTCTTTTAATAACGGTTTGAAAACAAATTGTAGAGTAAGCATGCAAGGAAAAACAAATTCCACATGGAGATAATGCGTTCATATATATATATATATATATATATATATATATATATATATATATATATATATGAACTTAAGGAAAAGGAAAGGTAGTGATGAGGGTAACAACAAGGTGTTGAAGGAAGCCCTGTGGACACCAAGTTGAGGACTAAGTTGGCAAGCTGCTGGGGGCGTCGAAGAGACACGTAAAAAAAACACAAAATCGAAAGCTTTTCGGGCATATGCCTTTCGTCAGCGATGGAGAGAGAGAGTAACTGAAAGTGACACACTGGGAGGGGAATGGCAGGGTGATGTGAGAAGGTTGATCATTGTAGGAGACGGGGAGTGGGAAGGGTGGATGGCCAATAAGGAGGGAGTGTTGTAAGGTAAGGCGCGAATAGCTACATTGTAAATATAGGAAACATTGTTGGCATTGTAGGATGGCCAATAGGGTTAGCGGAGGTTAAGGCCAGGAGGATAGAATATAAATATATATGTGTGCGTGTGTACTCACACACAAACTAGCTGAAATTACCCGGCGTTGCTCAGGTTTTTAAGCCTAGACAAAATATAATGAGTAAGATTTGATAATAAACCAAGTAATGAAACCAGGTTAATTTTCATTGTAGTGCTTTAATGGTATGCAATATTTTTTATCTTCCCATCTTTTGTCCAAATTAATAAATTTTTCCCGCATCCACTGTCAACAAATTTGGCTACTATAGTTTTACTTTCTCCGTAGTATATTGAGAAAGTATTGTTATCGTGAAAAAATTGGACTTCGAGATTTTGATGGAAATACACGTTTTAGGTGTCCCTGGGTCCATAAAAGTGGTTTACTCCATGCCATCTGTCTGTCGGTCGGTCTGTTCGCTGTTTTTGGTCCAAAACGCCTGCATAAAATCCAATGGTATTCCGTATTTGTGCAATATATCATCTTTTGCAGACCTTTTTCATAAAAATGATATTGCGTAAAAATTAAGGGTAGTTTATTCATAACGATCTTTGGAAAAATTTTATTTACTCAAAAATGGCTCCAGAGAATTTGATTAAAACAATCCAACTGTAGAGCCTGTGTCACAAATAATACTACGTAAGCCATATATCTCTTAAAATCACTATATGGCGTCCAGTGGCATTACAATGCACGATAAACTACCTTACCCAAGCACTATGACGTCACGTTTCCGGCACGATCCACTAAAAATCTTATTACAGCCTAAACGGTTAAACTAAATCGAATGATATATCATATTTGAGTATAATATCATTCATAATAGACACTCGGAAGAGATGAACGATACAATTAAGTGTACTTTATTCTAGGATATTTTGAGACAAAATTTGATTTACTCAAAAATGGCTTTAAGGATTTTGATTAAAATCCATCCAATCGTACAGCCTGATGTCACAAATAATACTAAATAAGCTATATACACCAAAAAATTACTAAATATCGACCAGTGGGATTAAAATATACGCTAAACTACGGTTAACTTTTATTTATAAGCGTTTTCTTTTATAAGCGTACACTTATATACGTCTATGAGAAAGTTTGTGCAATGTATATTGCGCCGTTTATTTTTTATTAATTAATCATAATAAACAGTCGATGGAATCACTTTTTAAACATAGCTATTTCAGTCGATACGATCTTCAGGGGAAGAAACTGCATCATATTATGTGGTCAAGAATCTCAAAAACATTAAAACCTTGTGCAGGAATTGCAAGCTCTGCAATAGGGATGTAACCGGTTTGAACGCGTTTGAAGATATATTTAAATTTAGCTTAACCATATGTTATCCCATGCAAAGGCTGGTTTTGTGGTGATAATTCGTTAAATGAATATTTTAAAGTCAAACCTACGAAATAAAATGAGTTCTCAGACTTTGAAATCGAATTTGGGGTTAAAAAGTATGATGTTATGACATGGAAAGTTTTATTATAATCTAATATGTATAATGGGCTTAATTGATCCATACAAATGTTCAGTTGAAGAGAAAGCATGGTGTACATATATGTATTTAAGGAAGGAAGAAGTTAAAGATAATATTTTGGTTGAAATTAAAGAAATGTTAAAGGAGTTTTCTTGTTGTACCTTCTGTGATATCTTTCACTATCTTTGTTCTTATAGTCGTAAATCACTTTGGTCATTAGTTTCTTTTGCTCTTGCACTCGCCTGTCTTAGTCATGCATATCTTAGCAATAAATGAATCCGTAATAAACTAACGATTGTTTAAAACTTACATAAAATATTTCGGTGTAAAAATTAGCTCATTCAGCTAATTTCAGTGGTTGGGTTGTTTATTCAAAATTTGGTATCTATAGCTATTCGGGAAATATGACTTTCTTTTTGCACAAACCAACAAACTCTTCTATAATAGATAGAATTAATTCACATTTACCTACAAATTTGGTGACTACTTATTTATTTTCAAGAAATCGAAATAAACAATCGATGAATCACTTTTAAAATATCGTTATTTCACACGAATTAAGTTTCAGTGGAAGAAACTGCATGATATAATGTGGTCATGTGTCTCAAAAACAGAAAATTCTTGGACAGGAATTGGCTCTAGGAATGCAATCGGTGGAAAAACGTTTGAAGATATAACCAAAATTAGCTTAACCATGCGTTATCCCATGCAGGGACTGATTTTGCGAGTCTAATCTGTCACGTGAATATTTTAAAGTCAAATCTACGGAACAAAATGAGCTCCCGGACCTTTAAATTCATTTAGGCGATAAAAAGTATGTTAGTACGACAATGAAAGTGTTGTTTTAATAAAATAAGTTCAATTGGCTTAAATGATCTATACAAATGTTCAGTTGAAAGGAAAGCAAAATGTGCATATTGATGTTCAAGGGCAGAAGAGTTAACGGTTATAAATTTAGGTCTAAATTAAAGAATTGTTATAGAAGTTTTCTTAATGTACCTTCTTTTATATCTTTCGCCTCACACATTTTCAATATTAATGAAAAATAAATTTCGCTGTCTATTAAGTATAGAGAATACGCAGATTAAAAAAAAGTTTTTAGAGAACGAAATCACTTATAATTTCTCATTAAAACTGTCTTCAAATTAGCTTTCAATTTCAATTTCAATTTCAATAGGTTTTTATTTTCTGATAAGCCAAAATACAATACATTACAATAAAATACAATTTACACTCATCTACATAGTATATGGCCTGATCAGAAAATACCCTGTTTAGGCAAAAGGCCTCTTCAGGGCTGATACAGGTATTTATAGTTCTTTTGTTTAAGTATAACCAGTGGTATATAGCTTTCAAAAGAATTAGCCAAATTTATAGTTTTTTTGGTCAGTGTCCTTTGAATAACCTTAATGTTTCTATCTTCCCTAATTTAGTTATATATTATTTCTTTTAGTTAATTATTAGGTATTGTTCATAACGGTTGTCAAGAAGATTGTTAATACAACAGTACGCTCATTCCCGTGTCATTTAAATGAGAAAATTAAATGAGAGAAACATTTAAAAAATGATAAATGTAGTTCAAATCGTTTTAAAAACCCTCCCATTTTGCTTAACTTTTTATTGCGGTGAAAATGGTACCTTCATCTTGCTTCTACGTTTTGTAGTTGTTGAGTTATAAATGCAAAAACAAACAAATTCTTCAAAATATTTATAGTAGATGTATATATATATATATATATATATATATCTGTGTTTTAGTGTTCTTTCACGTGTGTCGCTTCGACATCCCGGGGCCTCGCCAACCTGAAGTCGTCTGATTGGTGAGTGTTCACTGGGTTTCCTCATCCCAACACCTTGTTGACATCCATATATCCATTTTACCTTTCCTTTTCCGTCAGCTGTTTTATACACACACACACACACACACATACACACACACTTTTATTATTATTTCTTATTGATTCAATGATTTGTAAAGCACAAAAAATCATGAGAACATGCAAGCAGTAACAATTATGTAAAACTCTAATAAAGAAGTACATTTTATACTAATTTCTCAGCCCCTGGTGCCTATGGCGCCCAACTCCGTGTCCCGCATCGCTAGGCGTTTTAGCCCTCTCCACGAGTTGCGAGCGCCAGCCCCTAACTCCTCTGTTTTTTATTTTTTATTAATAACACGCTTGAACTATGAGCGTCAACGCTCACCGCCCTTCGCTCAACACCAGTCTGATCGCGTATTACTGGAATCATTAGTTAGCGCCCGCGGTCAGACTGACGTTGAGCGCTGGTCGGTGAGCTTTGAACGGTGATGCTTAGCTTAGCGGCAGGGACGGCTCGAGGTATGGGCGAGCCGGGCGACCCCGCATTTTATTTAATTACTTTTGTAGCAGTGAAATCGCCCCTATGATTGTGTCATGCAACCTCGCACAATTTGCCATTAACAATTTTTGCGCCCCTTTTGAGTTGACCCGCCCTAGTTACGGCACTGTATACACACACCTAATCATGCATGTACGTTTCAGTGTGTTTATAAGCGCGCGCGCGTGGTGTAAATTTATTAACAAATTAGGAAATATTAAAAAAGGAATCTTACGAGACCTTAAGGACCATAAGAATGTCAAAATTACATTTACTTTTTCATGGTGAATAAGAACAATAAGTTATCACATTAGGGATTTAGGAAAATAGATTCAAAGGAATTGAAACAATACAAGAAAAATCACCTCCTAGAAATTATTTTCGAAAAATTCCTTTTTTATTTAAGAGAAAGATTGACCTGAGGTTTGACGGGTTTCGGAGGCAAACGCTAATTGAAAGGCTAAGAACAATTAGTTGGAATTGTTAAAGTGAATGCATTGATTCCGGAAAAAGTTTTTTAGTGAAATTTTCTTTTTCATAAACGGTATTTAGGTCAAACGGCGAATGACCAGACGAATCGATTCAATGTTAAATATCAGTTGCTTCTTATGGACGTAGAATATTGCGGTTTCGGTCGATATATCTTCTCCGAACATGATTCCCAACTGTTTCCCTTTAATCTCGCGCTCCTTTCGCAGGAGACGTAGATAAAAAATTGCCAAGGATTTATAGAGCGCTGAAGTAATTTCCGAGGATGAATTTCAGGCGACGGCGGACGTATGTACCCTCTAAGAGGCACTCGTTCTTTATTCGAACCCTTCTCGTGGTCACCCGGGAAGAATCCTTCATAAAGTTGTGGGTCGCATCTTTATCTCTTTATGCCGGAAGCGCTAAAAGAGTGGTCGAAGAAACACAGACAGCGGTGTTATCTCGGCGAGTTGTTCCCGTTGGGAGCGGCGGCGGAGTAGACGATGGATCGGTGGCAGGAGATATCCCCTCACCTCTTTCTCTCCTCACCCCTTCATCCCTCCCTCCTCTCTCCCTCCTCTCACCCTCCTCTCACCCTCCTCTCACCCTCCTCTCACCCTCCTCTCTCCCTCCTCTCTCCCTCCTCTCACCCTCCTCTCTCCCTCCTTTTCCCCCATCACTCCGTCCTCGGCCCCTCCTCGTTCCTTTTCGACCGTCCTCAACTCACGAGGAGCACGGAGGAAAACATTTCTTTCTTCCGGTCCCATCCTTCACGCTCCCTTTTTTTCTCGCTTAGAGCCATTTTACAAACGGTCTCGGATCTTGGCGGGCACTTTTCTGCAGAATCCTTCGGGTTAATTACTTCATGGTGTTCTTACAGCCAGTCTAGTGAAACTCCAAAGGAAGCAATGAATCAGGAAAAAATAGTCGCCTGCATCATCATTAAAACTCAGGCATTTCTTCGCACTTCGATTCCACTGAAAATGATTTCATTGAAAGCTGACGAGTTTCGAGAGCGTGTTGAGTCCAAACTATCGTGAGGGTAGGCCATGTTTGAAACCTGACCGTCGCAAATAGGAAATTCAATGGAGATGTATTGCGTACGTTTTATTGTCGCCCAGCCACAATGAATCGAGATAAAGCGAAGATCTATCGAGAGGATGAAAACGTCCTTACATCTATACCGCATCTACACCGTAAATGTACCGAACGTGTATGTGTGTGTTTCAAACACTTTGCGCATGAAAGAATGAAACGCTTATAAATCGAAATTTTTCATTTTTTTGTTTAAACGTTCACAAATTATTTAGAAGTGTCTTTGTTAAATTATAAGTGGTTCTCTTTTTGCATTGGTTCAATTCCTGGATATCTTTTTCCTATTTGAATACAATGAGAAGAGCGAAACTCCAACGTGCAGGCCTTCATTTGTTGCCATTTAAAAATATTTTATAGTCAAGATATCTACGTTAGATTTGTACAGTTATACGGAGAATAGTATTAAAATTAAATCTCTAATTACGAAATTTTAATTGTCAGTGTGAAATACCCAAAACTTACGCTTTCATAATTTTTTTGTGAATTTTTATCCATTTCATTAATTTAAATGAAACATAATTCTTGGCATTAGCAACATATGCCTAGTAGAAATTTACTTTTAATTCCTTCGTATTAACGAAATTTTATTTATTCGCTTAATCAATTCTTTTATTCTATTATTTGTCTTTACGACGCTATAAAGATAGCAATAGTCTCTGTGAATAAAGAATGATAGATTCCTTGATTTAGCTGAAGCTAATGAACCAACAAGAGATACAGTTTGAACGAATTCAGGACAGTTAAACAAATTTTTCCATCGACATTTTAAAAGTGGCAACAATTTTACAGACGTTGAAACTATGAGAACATGAGAAATGTTGAGAGGAAGTCTTGCAGAAACAAGTTGAATTAGGAAGTGAATGACGAGGGAGAGGTAAATATTAAAAGAGAGAATGTGGGGGAGAGAAAGAGAAGCCTTTTTGGACAAAATTTCTAATAAGACTGAAATGAATGACATTTTACGTAATTTCCATTCATTTCTAAAAAGAAAGGAAATCGATGAAGGTGTGAAATAAGCATGAATAAATAGATATTTGCGATATGTAAGCAACGAAAGGATGGTGTAGGCTGCATTTTCATTTAAGGATCATGGCACGAGTTAGGGACGTGAACTGAGCATTATGAAAAATTTTCATTTTAGATGTGGAAACGAGACAAACAACTTTGTAACAAATTTTACTTTAGTAAAGAATACATTTTAATGCATATTTAGCAAAATATTAATGCATATATTATTTTTATAAGGTGAAATTCGTTACAAAGTTATTTGTAACTTTTCCACTTCAATTTGCAATTCAGTTCATTTTTACTTTATTGTAAAAATTAATGATAATAGGTGAGATAAATCATGAAGTGATTGGCTTTTAAATAACGCTAATGATAGGTTCTTGTTTAAAATCACGATTACCAAAAGAAACTCCGAAGTTGCGCCTAAAAATAAGAAATGGACGGCATTTTACTCCAGAGTAGTTTACGCTATATAATGCAAATGGAAATCATAGAACTCAGCGACATAAAGTAAATCCAATAAAGCATACCAGTTTTAATGTTTACGTTTTTCCATAGTCTGGAACCTTCTCGCAAGCGATCACTTCTACTTGTGACTGCGCTGTCACGGCGCCCAAATTCACTCATATTTTTGAGAAACATAAATATTATTTCAATCAGAGGGACGTTCTATTCCTTTTTTTATGGCGATACAGTTATTGCTTTTAAATCTTGCGACATTTTCCTGAAGACGATTCCCCGCAGGCTGGTTTCAAGTCTTTGTTTGTGTGTATTTATGGCTAATCAACCTCTTGGATTAATATAGCCATAACTCCTTGCACACCAGGCACACTCACAAGGGAGGAGGGAAGCTCGGTGCCGGTATTTGCTTGCTCGTTACGAAGAGCACCAAGGGGGTCAACTGCTTAACGTTCCTACCGAAGGACGGAGCGCTGAGTTGCGCGGTCTCCTCAAATCACACAAGTAGAGGATGATCCCAGGTTTAAAAATCCGATCCCTTCCGAATTCGAAGTCGTTATGTTGTAACAGGATTGTAATACTTTTGATAACTTTGTTAAATCAAAGTTATGAGTTATCTTTGTTTTTGATATCGATGAAAATGGAAATCCTAAATCGCGGGATACGACAGATTCAATTTCGAAATTAGGGCGAGATTTTCGCATTCCGTCAATTTTCAGATTTTCCATACACATGTATTGATTTTGGAAATAAGCTTTAAAATATTTTTAATTAACTGTTTAGCGAGTATTATCTTTTAGTATGGGGCCGCATAAAGTAAGCCTCTGTAGAAGAAATTTGACAGCAGCAAAATTTGCAGTGGATTAAAGGAAACTGATGAGTTTTCCTATTCAATGAAATTTGCTTAATGTGATTGCCTCAGGAGAAACGTAAATATTCATGAAATTCCGTGCGCGTGAAATGACACTGAATTAAAAACGTTTCCTTTGGCAGCTTAGCGAAGGAATGGTTTAACGTTTTAGAGCTATTTCTATTGTTATTTTCTGCATCTTAATATAGGGATAGGGGGGTTAAATATGAGAGAACACTTTGCTTTAAGGTATAATAAGAACAACTATTTGTCCAGTATTTCTACTCGTAAATTCAATTATTCGAATTTAAAATGCTGGGAAATAATGACTACTGTTACCATGTATCAACATAGGTCATAACATTGCAAAACCTTAAAATTAGTTTCCATATAATTTTAAACCTACTATTACTGTATTATTGTACTTCCATAAATAAATGTAGTTTTTATTATTAAATGTCTAAATGGAAAACTATCTCATAATGAAAAATAAAAGTATACTGTATTTGTGTGAGGATACCTACTATACATACAGATGAACACACACACACATACACAAACATCTTACTTGATATGACATATATATACACACTGGTGAAAGGTGCTTGCATTCTACAAGCATTTCAGATCTCTTTTTTCTTTTATAATAATATTTTTAAAATTTAAATTTTGCACCTCTGCAGCAATTTTTGTTCTTTCCTTATGGGAAAATATTGGAATAAAAGCAATCCCTAAAATTCACAATTTTAATAATATCATACTTTTTTCATTGTTTGGTACTACCGAAACATTTCTGCCAAATTTTTAATATTGTAACAATAAAAATATTTGTTTAAACATTGGCGAATTTTGCGGTCACATTATTTACCTTTGTTGAGATTTTTGATTTTATAGTCGGTCTTGTGCATAGTCTTGCCCACATAAAAACTTTGGAGTCTCCAGCTCATCTGGAAGTGCCTAAACATTAAGCCCCCTAACAATATTTATTTATTTCTTTCTTAATACGGGGATTTTGAGGCCATACGGCTCCTTCTTCCACATAACCTGTTTAATACACAATATAATTAATTTATATGTACATAATACAGTTCAAATCAAAACAGTGAGATGAAAATTATTTACATACATATCATTATATATAGACGTTGCTTACAGAAGAGGATAAAACATATATATAACATATAGGAGGACACTAATGCTTAGGCACTTTCAGATGAGCTGAAGATTCGAATTTTTTTTTATTAGGTAGGATTTTTTTCAAAACCGACCAGAAAAAACAAAAATCTTGAAAAAGTGCAACAATGCGGTCGCTAAAAGTTCGCAATTGTTTAAACAAATTTCAAGGTTTATGTATTTTCGAATGTGCTACGGAGCAGAAATTTTTTTCGAGATAGGATTAAAAAAAACGAAATAGAGATTATAGAAATTTTGATATTTTAATTTGTTTGGCAGTTAAAAATTCTTAAATTTTAAACAAATAGATAACAATTTAGGTACTATGAGATGAGCTAGAAAGCTGATATTTTCCTGTTATTTACAGAGTAGTGCATTTGCACAAATAAACATTTGAATCACTCCATAAACATATTGCGGCGGCCGTTAAAAATGTATAAAATTTAAACAATTAGAAAAACACTATTTCACTTCTAGAAGTGCTACAACTTTAAAATTTCGCAGAAATGTGTAGCATAATGAAGAAAAGATAAAATTCTTAAAATTGCAAAGTTTATGGATTGTTTTAATCTATTATTTTTACATAAGGGAAAGACGAAAATCGCTGCGGAGGTGAAATCTTTAGAATTAAAAAAATATTTGTAATGATGAAATACCTGTCTGAAAAATGAATGTTTTTTCAAGTTGAGAAGATTTGCAAGCGCCTTCTACTAGTACATATATAAGAATAAAATTAAGAGAAGGGCAGCACAAATATACACGATAATATATCATAAGTAAGAAGCGCCGAAATATTATTTTTTGGGAAAAATGAAGCAGGTAGTACATTATCACAGGCATTGAATATTTTTATTAATGGTGTTTTTACTTAAACATTTTCCCCTTCCTTCATATCTTACTCTGTAAGTAACGAGGGGGTACGCAGTGCCTGAATGGGTTGCTGAAGCGGTCCATTGCGTTCAAAATGTTGGAAACGCTGATGTAGACTACATAAAGCGACTTGGAGGAGTAGGATATCCACCAAATAGAAGAGCCACCCATCAATTAGCTTAAAAATTTGCTAAGGCAAATAATATTGTCCCTCTTGTTAACAAATAATCTAAAAGCGGAGGTTTTGATTTAATAAAATTGCTTACCTATGCGACGCCACAAATATAATACACAAGACCGAAGGCATTTGCATTTCTCCTGCATGCTACAATATATATATATATATATATATATATATATATATATATATATATATACACACACGACGTGTTGCATATAAAATTAATTTCTCAGCCAATTAACGTTACATTTCTAGGATCATCAATTTGAAATATGCTAATGCAATCGTTTCCAAGCATTAGGTCGCAACCGAATTTTTCAATGGATGAATAAGTGACTTTCGTAGTTTAAAGGCCGTTCTAATTAGTTCATAGATAGATTCTTCCGTATAATGATCTCATTCGCGGCACGGGATACATACTTTTAAAATATACCATGAGCGTAAAAATAGTTTTAATGCGTTTTATCTTAATTTCCGCATATATATTTATTTTTATTTATTCGCACAGGGGCCTCGTTTCCTCCCTTTCTGTTAGTAATTTCTTATAGCTCGCTCTGTTTATCTCGCCTTTTTTTAAATCTTCATTTATTCATTTCATTCATGGCTGAATGCTTTATTTAGTCCCTTGAAAGGCAATGTTTTCTATTTGTTTCCTTTCCGCCCGGATTGTTATTTCTGTTTTAGGTCGGTAACGTGTATCCTCTACATTAAGCAGCTCGATCGTTTCAAAAAGGTTGCGTGCGCACTCCCAACTCTTCCTTCGCTTCCTTCAATCCATTCATCCATTAACCACACTCTTCCTCTCCAGTTTATTTTTAAAAACATTTAGATTAAACTATAAAATAAACTGTTAAAGATAGAAGGTTATAATATCTACGGCGTATCTTAGTTTTTTATGTTCTACCTAACTAAAAAAGCCGAAAAACCCTACGTCAAACCGCTCTCAATTTTGAAGGGGAAAAAATTATTTTTACTTTTTTTTGGGGAATTCCAAAAAACGGAAAATGATAAATTATGGCGGGGAAAGATTTTGGTGCTGATAACGGACCCGGGACGCCACTTTTTTCACGGAAATAGTAAATGACGCAATTGGTGACTGCTACAATCTTCATCAAAAGACATTTGATGATTTCTACGTGATTTTTAATCCATCGGTTGAAGAGTTCGCCATAGAGTTTCAATATTTTCGGCAATAATCTTCTGCTTCATGAATATTTTGCACCTAAAATTGGTATCAAATGCAAATGATGTGCATATTAATTCTTGCGATCCAATCAATTCAATGAAAGGAGCTTTAAATGAGAGTTTAATTGGATTGAGCGGCCAACATTATCAAATCGTGTTTATCACAAATTCACAATCATAAATACACAATGTATTGCTCCGGTTAATGATCAGTTGGGTAAAAAGTCTTAACGAATCAACTCTCATGAATATGAATAAATGAATAAAGGATAATCTGAGCGATTAAATATTCATTCTTAAAGAGGAAAGGAAATGGAAATCGACCCCCAATATAATGAAACATAATCTGAAGTCTTCTCAAACAGCCTCATACATGATGGGGAATTGAAGGTGCACAGCATTATTGTCATTATATAATATGAAGTTCGCCGGATCTATTTTAGTTATATTTTAGGCTGCATATTTTCATGCCCGAATGCAAGCGCACACAAAGATTGTGCAGGCCGTTTGAAAATAAATAAAACTGCATTCGTTACCGAAACGTTTGAAATTGAATCTACGGCTAAACTTGGCAAATTTTCGTTCAGATGCATGAATCCGTTTTGGAATATTTATGGTAATGGTGGTAAACTTTAATTACCATATCCAACTCTAGCAGCATGAATACCATATTTGTGTAGTTGTATCTTTAAAATGCGATCCATAGGTGAATGAAGTAAAAGATAAATAAAATTTGACTGAATAGCCATTATGCTAGCTATGCCATGGCTCGACTGAACAAGCGGGTTCATTCGTGGCAATTAAAGGCTTTTGACTCGAACTATATTCTCTTTCTTACGAATAGCTTTGCTGAATTTATTTGTCCAGTTTTATCCTAATCTCATTTTTTCGCTTTTAAAGAAATCGCTTCATTATCATTTACGAGCCAATATTTTGATTCGTTTCATAAGAATTTACAATGAAGTGAAAGTCATACGATTTAATAATTACAGTAAAATTAATGTTTAAATACCCTCAATCAATTTTTATAATTTATTCCTTTTATACTAAATGTCATGACTTAAAAATGTCCATTATTTAGCTCATTTTATTTCCCCAAAGCCCTTTAGTCTGTAGTTTCCATGAATTTAAACCCTAACTCAACCAATTCAAACTCCTTTTATTGTATCTAAATAAAATAACTATTTCGAAAGACTTAAAATGAAACTTTACAAGCGAGTGTATCTGTGCGTCGCAGTAATTCATGAAGCCTTTTCCTTCGTTCACCTCACGTCTCCCGTGACCACTCGGACTCTCATTAAGTCCTCTGCCATTAATCTGATCTAATTGGATCTTCTATTTCCCCGTAACTTCTCTCCCTTCAGGCGTCTTCCTTTCTCTCCTATTCTTCCTCCTTCCCTCTCTCTCCCAACTCCTTCCTCTCCTTACTTCAACTTCTTCCTCCCTCTGCTATTTATTTCGTCTCGCCTGATCGTGTGCTCGTTCGCTAACCCAGTTGCTTTGGAGAGGATGGTAACTAAATGAGCACTCACCTGCTGCAGAATCAATAGCAACGTTGTGAGCATTTTTATCAATCCTATCATTTACTATATTCACTATTTTTCCCAGAAATTCTTTTCTAACGCTTATTTAGTAGAACTATTGGTTGATGTAGCCTTTGAATTATGCGTTAACTTTGTTTCAAAAGCTTCGGTGTCGTTTATTAAATATGGTTTCCTTTTTCTTGGGAAATTGTTTTGAAAATATATAAACATTTGAGTAAAATATATATCTTATTTCGTGAACACGTTTATACATTTTGCAGCCGTAGATTTATCGGGCTGTTTTGATAAAGCTTGATTAAAACAAAACTCACCCTTCGTTATGCCAATATGCTTCTTCATTTTTCAATTTTCCCATCAGTTAATAATTATAGCGCTAGAATTTTATTTACAGCTTGAAAACATTCATTTATGCCTGAATTTCTCTTTAATTATTTTTAAGCTCACGATACATGGCAAGCATTTTGGGACCGGTGCATTTCATTTGCATAATTCTCTACGCCACGAAAATAAAGCGTCGCATACGCTGATTAAAATGTTGCCTTTCTAAAACAGAATTCAGATACTATATCAGTTTATATTAAATTAGAGTTTCTTGGGGTGCCATTAGCCACGGGAAAAGGTTTGTAAGAGTCAAGTGATTAACTAACAAATTAAATTAACAAAATAACAATTTAGCATTTTGATATTTTAATTTAGCATTTTTGAATAAAGAAATTCCAATTTTAGCATCTATTTATCATTTTTATTATGAATCACGAATTGAACGAAAGCATCGTACAAGTTTCAATGGAGATTTACTTTAAATATGTATGTCGAACAGTTACAACTAAATTGTATGTGCTAAAGTATCTTTCCACGTCAACACTACTGACTGGGCACCATATTGATTTCATTGCAGCGTTTCCAAATTCTTCATACTTTATTTTAGTTGGCAACGATAACTGAAGAATGTCAGGTTTTGAGGCACATTTAATGTTGGAGATCATTTGATCAAAAAAATGTTTTTACTCTTCAATACATTAGATATCTGTCAAGTTGGAAAAAAAGGTATTTTTCTAATTAATGTCAATGTTTGCTCTGCATTATACGAGAATTTACTCCCAGCTACTGAAGGGCTAAACATCTCACTTAAAGTATCATAAAATGTGTTTGTTGGATCCTTCTTTAAACGGGCATCTAATTTTGAAATGCATTTCGTAGCAGTTGACTTCAGAATGCTGTATAAATATATTTTATTTTCTTGCACATTACTTAGTGATTCTGAAATTTCTGCTGGGAAAATACCATCTACATTATTTTGTAGGCCATTTTTAATACAATTGATTTCTTACCACAATAAGTGAGCATATGGATAATTAGATCCTTCCAATAAAGAAATGGATTCATCACAAATTTTACTTACATATTTACATTCAATCCTTATTGATGGATCCAACTCATATATTTCTATTATTTTTCTTTTGTAGCATTCATGCTACCAGATTTCTAAAAAATCAAATAATGGATCAAAATATTTATCTAAATATTTCATCGAACGAAACCATGACTTCCAAAGTGTAATGACTGGGCTTGGATATAATTTTGCAGAAAGATGTGGATAAGATGTTTCCAACATTTTTATATACTTTGGCTTCATTTTTCTTGGGTTCAAAAATACCATTGTAAATGTAAAATTTGATTTCTTATTAAAACTTTGAAACTATTAAAGCAAGATATCATATATGGTGCTTAATCAGAAACAAGTCCTAACACGTTTGTATAATAAATATCATACTCTTTTAAATTGTCGAAAATAGCTTGACAACACGTGGTGGCATTCGCAGTCTCTAAAAATTACAAGATGCTAAATGTACTTTCTGTCCATAAGATGGCAACACTGTTTTAAATAAAACCGCAAAGACGCAGCGTTCATTTTTATCTGACGTTTCATCTACTACTATCGCTATTGGTTTATCTTTGACATTTTGTTTGATTTCTGCTTTAATGTTTGCTCTGCAAATTGGCAAATATACCCTCCTTAAACGGTCCACAAATGGCAGATCCCCAGAACCTTGTAAATATTTGTTGAAATATTGTCGCACTGCAGGATCATCCATTTTTTCCAGAAGAATGTTTGCTTTGAGGCACATTAATACTGTGTCTTGAATAAAGACGGACTTGTTCTCCTTCACATGCTTCCTGGCGTATAAAATCCCTGTTATTGTTGACTGGTGACTGTGAGATTGGCTGGTGGAAGGTTTCGATAGTCTCTTAAGATGATTAACACTTTTGATATGTTTGTCTATATTATCCTTCTTCCAGTCTAGTCGACAATTGCAATGTTTACACATAAAAATGTTCTCATCATTTATGTAAATGCCTTCTCCTTTGAATTTTGCTGCTCTCTCACGAATTTCAATTTGCGTTCGCCCCATATTGTTAGGATTACTAGAAAAATAAATAGTTACATATTATTTTTACTGAATAAAATTTTAATGAGCAATTATTTAATGATCTTTATTTACACAATGAAATTACGAGTGTGGTTATTATTCGGAAAACTTACCTTACATGTGGTACGTAACATACCGATTACGCGAAAAATTGCAACAATCAGAATAAAATATAAGATTGTTCATATAAAACGGTTTTAACCACCAAAAATAACGGATAACGGCGAAAAGGTAGCTAGCTATATTTGCTCACCAAAGGCGAGTGTACAGATTACAAACGAACTAAATCGCCACAATGTATAGCTAGGGTATACATTTTCATTCATTTCATTCGGAAGGTAAATATCGGGTTTTATTATTTTCCATTTCATTCGGGTTAAAATCGGGTATAAATAAGTTAAAGATATTTCGAGGTTTTAAAAAAAGTTAAATCCCGGGTAATTTTCAGGTTTTATTATTTTGCAAATCGGATAAAATTATTTTAAAATAAAAATCTTGTTTAAAAATTTAAAAGTTTGATCAACAATCAAAACTTTTTACTATAACTTAAGTAAGTTTGAGAGTGTGATATCTTGTGTTAAACGCCTCCAGGTGGAGAGGAACACCTCGCAGGCTGCACAAATATCTTGCTTCCCGTTCAACTTCTTTTGAAAACACCAGATATTACTGAAGTGATTATTCTTTCGTAGTGTTTTCAACTAACAGACACTTGGGCTCTTTTTTTCCTTATCCCATCGAAGATCTAGCAGCGACTAGCTAAGGCGAGGTCCTTGACTATTAGTGGCGCGAGCAAACCAAGGAGATTTAGATTGTGTTACAATGTAAGCTTTCGAATAAATTGTTTACAAAGAGAATACACAGACTGATCACTTACATCTCGGACTGCACTCAAATGCTGAGGTGCCTACAAGTGCCAGAATAGAAATTCTGTGACCAAATATTAAAAAATTCTGTTCAAAGAAAACTAATAATTTCGGGGTTTTTCGTTTTTTTTCGCGTTTTTTCGAGTCTTACCCAAACTTTAAAAAGGCAATCGGAGGGTAAAAATCTGGTAAAATCGGGTAAAACC
Organism: Tanypteryx hageni; assembly: GCA_028673005.1. Taxonomy (NCBI): domain Eukaryota; kingdom Metazoa; phylum Arthropoda; class Insecta; order Odonata; family Petaluridae; genus Tanypteryx; species Tanypteryx hageni. Next base: position 118,411,554 of record CM054113.1, read on the forward strand.
CGAAAAATCCATACTCTATGTATAGCCTATATCAGGGGTCGGCAACCTTTTCTGTTTGGCGGGCCACATTTGCAGTTGTAAATGTTTCGGAGGGCCGCATTGGGAGTCAAGAAAGCCTTGGCGGGCCAGATGAGCGAATAAATCAGAAGTTTTCTGGAGATTGTGTGATTTCATATGAACGAAATCAAGTCTACGTAATTTACTAGGGTTAAAACTTCACCAGAAAAGGCTTTGAGACCATAATTTGACTCAAAAAATATAAAATTGCCCATGAGAAATTTTCCTGATCACTTTTTTATTACAGCTTTGCGGGCCGCATAAAGCGTTCTCGAGGGCCGCATGTGGCCCGCGGGCCGTAGGTTGCGGACCCCTGGCCTATATGGTACAACCAGGAAGTCGAGAGAAAAGAAAACTCCATACCCGAGTATTTCATCCATTCGGTGAATTGGAGGGTAACATATATATGTAGATGTATAGTTAACAGTGAATAAGAATAATTGATAACTTCCACAAATAGCATTATTTTATTACTGGCTTCATTATACATGTAATACAATCAGGTAAGACTAGAACTCGACATATTTGTGAAAGTTACCAAATAATTGTTATTGTTAAATATGTGTATTAATTATCGCAAAGTTAAGCCAAATTCCTCAGATTATGGTATATATTAGCTTTACTTAAGATTTGATAAGGGATTTTATTCACAAGTAATCTTGAAGTATTTAAAATTTTAAGATGTACTTTGTAAGTGAAGCAATTTTTACAACTAATATGTAGTGAATTTTAACTAGTGTCTGTTTTACTCATAAAAGTTGGAAGATTTGACAGTTTTAGTTAACTTTCTTCTGCCATATGTTACACATACCGTTGCTTAAGATAGATAGATACACATATAGGTCAAGAAAACACCAAATTTTCAATCAAACGATATAATATAATTTTTCTGAAATCCTTTTGAGCTGCACTTTGAGGACCACTTGAAAATCACGAGCTTTAGTCCAAAATCGTTATGTTAAAACATTTAAATAAATCGGTATTAACCTCATACGTTACGATACACGGGCGTTCATCCAGCTTCCGTTGGGCATCTATCACAAGATGCAAATTTTCAATTAACTGATATCGTTTTTTGATCCATTCGAATCCCGTCGCCACCACCATTTTACGACTGCGGCAAACTCCATTAATCAGCGCTCGTTTGCAGTATTTCCTTTTGTTAATCGCGTTTCCTGCAGTCGAATCGTATTTAAAAGTGCATCTCTCAACCGCGATCAATCGAGTGTTTTCATTCTATCGTCCCTTCATGTTGAATATAGAATCTCACTGGAGAATTCGGTCTCACAATAACTCAGGCGCAACCGCGGAATCCTGGCCAAAATCCATTCGTTTCTCCTTCGTACTCTGACGTGCAATAAATGGTACGTCTGCTGTTTTTGCAGTATTATAGTCGGTCATGAGTGCTTAGGCATACCTTCTCCAAAGGGAATTAAAGAACAAACACTTTTCAATAAGGTTTTTGAAGTAGCGATGTGCAATGACTCGTGACTTTTGCAATGAGAGCTAACAATTCATCTGCAAAAAAAGAGATGTAATGTTCACTCTCTGGCGTAGCGATAGTAATAAAAGACAAACATTATTATTAACATTGTTGGTCGAATGTCACGTGCTTCATAAGAACAGGATTTTAGCCTGCTCTTGGCCAACGCTCTTTAAAGCGTTTGAATATTTTAAGGGTCCCTGGCAGAAGTGGATTAATTAACGTTTTTGTAGCTTTACTTCTCTTGCAATGTAATCAGACTTCCCACGCGGATCAGGTTGTGCATTATAAACATAAAGAATATATTGTTTTGCACAAAACTTCAAGGCCAACTCATACTAGTTTTTCTAATACTTATGTTCGATCCGAAATATTTTCTTTTATCTATTAAAAGGTGTATTGAATGTAATTATGTAGAATTCAGAGGGAACAGTAATTTCTTTCATACATTAATTGAACATCGAAAATGCAGACTTTTATTGCCAGGTAGTTAAATTAGAAAATTAGATGTACTAAACTGTTCATATATTGAAGTTACCAAGTCGATAAGTGTAATTATAGCAGAGTAGCGAAACATACATTAGAGATTTCTTATTTCATTTAAAAAGAGGACCAAGAAAGCACCGCGTCGGTGAGATTACGTTCGAACGATAATCAAGAAGGCCACCGGAATTATAAATCACGCCCTCCAGAAATTCTTATTGATTATGGCATCAAAACATATTTTACCTGTAATTGAAAACCTTTTGATAGAAATAAATTTATAAATCACCAAAAGAATATACAAATCACTCGTCCCCTTGGAGAGCGCACTAACTACGGATTCTTATTTCATTAGGAAATTTTCGTCAAAGATGTAGTTTTCAAGAACTTATTATCTGCTTATGTTATTAGTGATCTTCAATTATTAAATATTTGGCTTAATTTGTGAATTTTTTAATCATTTATGCTATTCAAAGCCTAAATTAATGATTAGTCGATTAAATACTAAATTTTTGACGCAAAATTTACTTCGAGTGTGGATTTTTCTTCAAGCGTTTAGCGTGGATTAAGGTGATGTATTGTGTATGTGTGTTTTTTTTTATAATCAACCTCTTGGATTATTATAGCCAGGTTATAGTCAGTATGACGATTATTCACACAACCAAAATTTTATGTGTAGACGCCTTTCATAATAAAAACTCGAGAGAGAGAGAGGTGTGGTGACTGCTTTTATGCGTTTGTGGTTATTCATTCGCAGAACGGAAATTAAAACCTCAGAATAGATGAAAATGGGCGTGAAATTGGAATGTATGATATGGCGGCCAGTGAGGCATAGAGAATTTAACGAGTTGTGGATTGAAGAAAAACACAGGAGAGTGTCTGAGGCTGATGTTTCATTTTGCCTCGCTCTGCCTACATCGATAAAAAGTTTTTTTTTTAAGTACGTTCGGGAAAACTCTGTTCCTTAGGAACTGAAAACAGTTTTTCTGACTGAATATTATTTCTGTCGCTCTTTAATTACTTGCTGGTATTGGGAGAAGATAATTTCAAATTCTGTTCGAATTCTGCCCTTTCTTATCTGGAAGTCAAATTTTGGGAAATATGAATGATTTAAACCTCTCTATAACCTGAGATCTCTTCAGTACTTGTTTGCCGATTTTTTCCAACACACCCGTTTGTATATAACGCAAAAACCGGTTTACCGACATGCTCTTTTATTTCGCCGAGCACATCCTCATCTTTGAAAATGTCGTACGTTTTTCGTATAATCGTAACTTTTTACCCCCTGCTACTATTTGATTTTCAGCTGACACAATTTAATGACGTTTGAAATGCAAGTGGCCTCGTCTTGTCAATGTTAGGACTCGTTTAAACATAGCAAAATTAATGGAAAACCTATTTTGGATGAAATTTTTACTGAGGTGGAAAGTTGGTAAATGTTTAAAATAACGCGTTTGCGATGTTTAAATCGACTAGACAAGACCAACACCCTTCCTTAAAGTGGTTCACTCATCATCACTCACGCCTCCCAGTATAATCGATGATTTTGAAACCTATGCCGTTTTGCTATCTGGATATATTTTAAAAGAATTTAAACAACTCTTGCTTTTCATCTCTTTGGTTATTGGCCATACCCTGAATAATAAATTCCTTTATAAATGTGCCTTATCGTCAACATCATGTTTAGTCCGTCCGTGAACAAGCCCCTGGAATTTTCTTGGTTAAGTTTGGTCCTCAAATTATTCCTGCTTTTTGTAATCTTCTTCGTGTATTTCCATTTCAAGTAGTCTAGCATCGGAAACATTTCCCCTTTCTTTTATTATCCCAGATTTTCCTCCAACACGCCATTTTCATGCTATCTCTGTCCTATGTCCAATCCAGTTCCGCCTTCCTCATTCTTAAAATTTGCATAATCACTCACTTTTCTCCTATTATTTTTAGTATTTTCTCGTTTTTAATCTTTTGTTCATTTTATCTTCAGCATTCTTCTCCATCCCCGCATTTCGATGCTTTTCAATTATTTAATATAATTTTTCCTTACCGTCCATGTTTCTGCCCCATACAAAGCTATCCCCATACATAACATATTATCCTCTTGCAGATTTCTTCATTTATATTCCCTGTTAATAGGAGTTTATTTCTTCAGAAAGCGACTTTCGCTATTCTAATCCTTATTCATCGGTGCATTTCGCATCCCTTTTTATGATGCTTCCAAGGTAATGTACCTTGTATGCCTCTTGTACTGGGGAATTCACATATGCGAATGCTTCTATATTTAAAAATTAATGTGCAAGTAGTTTCTTTGTATGCGTATTTCATTTTCTGTAACATCGCATTTTATTCATTTTAATAGCGCAAGAGGTTTCCTTGCCAATCAAGATGTTCTATACGGATTTTAATAATACATAGTCCCCCATTTTCTTATGTAACAGGAATATCTGAATTCATTGGCAAAACAATATGTCCCACTAAACGTTCAGGGACAGACAAACTAATAGTGGTCTCGGATTCTATGTAAGCTTCTTTAAGTAATGAACACATATTATTTAGTATATACATTATTTTGTATAAGTCGTGCGTCTGTTGTGTATTAATTTATTAGATTGCCAAAAGAAATTTTCTGAAGCCTATGATGACAAATAAACATTGTAATCTCTAAAAATTCAAAAGTAAGAATAAATATTTTCCTCACTGACCTTTAAAAATTGGAAAATTTATTCTCTGTTATCCAAGAGGGGGCAAAAAATCGTCTAGACGTCGCCTCATTTAATACTCAGCGTTTCAAATTAGAGGTCATTTTTGTGCGTCCCCATCTCTTTTCATTTAAGGAACAACAGTATCTCGCGTAAAAAATGACGCTTTATTGTCGAACACAAACTTTGAAATCGATAATATCATCGGAAAAACATAAAACACCAACATGTTAAATGAGAAACAAACAGTAAATAAATCACCTGAAATTGTAATAAAAACAGACATTTACGACCTGGATGACAAGGAAGTAATATTAAATTTCTGAAATAATGAGAGGAGCTGAACTGAAAGAAATATTTGGAAGAGTTTCACAAAATTTTTCCCACGTATTCTAGCAATATATATTGGATGCAATGTTATGTGCACTTAGAAACGTACACGTTCGTGGTTGGAAATTTAGACAATCGTCTGCCAAATACAATAACCATTATTCATACACATTTGCATAATCGAATGTCTCTTTCTGTTATGCGTCGTTTCAGTCACAGTTCTTGCAATATGAGCTAGGCGTCTAATATGCAGAATTTCTCTATTGCTTTGCATATCCAATCCGATACATATTTCAATGATTTTACTTATTCGTTGGTCCAACTTATATTTACTCTTTCAACCCATTGGATTTTGGATTATATATAGTCGATTCGCACATTTTTTCAGTTGCAATATTCCACCATCCGAGACCTCGATATTTGATCACGCGTTCCTCTCTCAAAATCCCATTATCGTTTTCGCCTCTCTAAGAGCAGTTTGCCTGATTGTGACTTCGCGTGCAATTCCACCTCTCCAATACAGCCGAACCACTCGCAAACTCTCCAACGCCACGAATCAAACCAACAGTAGTGCTGCTTTTGCGTGTTGACACTCGGAAGTTCTCCCACAGGTGTTAAAGTCGTTCCGTTTTTCACCGAGGCAGGGAGGGCGTGTAAACCAACCGCCGCAACTCTTTCCTTTCATAACCTCCTTTCATCCTCGACCGTTGCTTTCTTCACCGTCCCATCCAAATCGCCTCTTTCCATTGCTTTTCGGGCGTATACATTTTTGCTAGAGTTAAGGACTCGATTTCTACCATAATGCCATCGATCGCAAAGCGGCCGTTCGCCGTTTCACAGAATAGGTGCGTCATATCGTCCCATTGTGACGCTAATGGAGGAATTCGTTCAACAATATCTTTCTTTTTTTTCTCATTCTGTGATTTATAACACCTTTTGGAGATATAAAATCCTTAGAGAGCATAAAACAGAAAGGTAAGATCTATTATCTTTTTCGCTCAAAATAACTCAACTTCTTAAAATACAATATAAGCATATCATAATCGCAACTATTATGGAATTAATTAATTGCTAGAAAAGTTATTTTATATTTAATTTACTAAAGACTTGGTTACTATGTTTGCTTGAGTCATAACCTTGTTTCTTTTAGGAAATTGCACGAAAAACATATTTTGGGATCCTCTAATGTCTAATATTTATCGACTTGTAATTATTGCTATCACGTAAGCATAAATTATTGGACCTATTTAGTACAGTAGCTGACCAGTTATCTATTTATTTATCCCAGGATAAATTCTACATTTGCTTTAGCTGATATGAAGCATTAATTCGACGCCTCAAATGATATAAATGCTATATAGATGGCTTTGATATATATCATCATCATAGGTAGGCTGTCCGTAGACAGCTCCGTGATAATTCATGGTTAAACCTGTTTCTCCATATACTCCTATTTTCCGCTGTCCTCTTCATATCTTGATAACTCTCTTTCCCTTTCAAATCGTCTATCAGCTAAAAGCTTTTCCTGCCTCTTTCCCTTTTCCCATCTAGTTTTCCTTCTAACACATCTTTAATCATACTCTCTCTCCTCAGGTAATGTCCAACCCAGTTAGCCTTCCTCTTTCTAACAGTCTGTATAATCATTCGCTTCTCTCCTTCTCTTCGTAGCACTTCATCGTTTTTCATCCTATCTGTCCATTTTCTCTTCAACATTCTCCTCCAAGTCCACATTTCAATGCTTTCCAAGTATTTGATGTCATTTTTCCTTAGCGTCCCTGTTTCTGCCCCATACAATGCTATACTCCATACGTAGCATTTTATCAACTTCTTGCGGATATCTTCCCTTATATTCCCTGTAAGTAGTTGTTTCTTTCTCCTGAAAGCCGCTTTTGCTTTTCTTATTCTAGTTCTGATCTCATCCGTACATTTTGCTTCTCGTGTTATGATGCTTCCAAGGTATTTATATTCTGAAACTTGTTCTAAAGGCTTTCCCCCAATATTTATGTTTAGATTCTCTTCCTTACCTGATATTCAAATGACCTTGGATTTTTCTGTATTTATTTCCATACCGTATTTTCTTCCTGTTATCACTAGTCTATTTATCATTTTTTGTAGCTCCTCTTCCTTTCTTGCTAGAAGTACTTGATCATCTGCATATTTTACTGTTCTTATAATCCATCCTACAATTTTGAAATCTCCTGTGCCTTCTAAAGCTTCTTGCATTAGACTTTCTCCATATATATTGAATAGGGTTGGCGATAGGCAGCAGCCTTGTCTTACTTCTCTACCAATATTTACTCCACATTCTCAAACCTGACCTTTACAACTTGATTCACATATAGATTCCTAATCAGTCTCCAGTCTTTCCAGTCTACACCTATATCCTTTAATATCTTCATCAACTTTACCCAATTTACTCTATCAAATGCCTTCTGCCAGTCAACGAAACATGCGCAGATATCTTGACTGTACTCTATTGCCCTTTCTGATATGATTCTAACTACTCCTATAGCATCTCTAGTTCCTCGTCCTTTTCTGAAACCGAATTGATCTTCCCCTATTATTTCTTCTGCCTTTTTCTCCAGCCTTTTATTAAGAATCCTCGTGATGATCTTCGATGTGTGTGACAGAAGGCTTATAGTTCTGTAATCTTTACACTGCATTGCCTTTGGCTTCTTCATTAGAGGGATCATTGTTACTTCTAGGAAATCCCGAGGCCACTCTCCCGTGTCGTAAATTTTATTAATTAATTTCGTGATCGCTTTTAGTCCTTCTGATCCTATGACTTTAAGTATCTCAGCCGGTATTCCATCGCTGCCCGTGGCTTTCCCCTTCTATAGTTCCACTATCGCTTTTTCTACTTCGCTCTCCATAACACTTGGTCCTAAGTTGTCTTCTTCAATATTTTCCTCATCTTCCAGTTCAATTTTTGCCGCTCCTGCCTGTTTGCTGTATAATTCCTTAATGTATTCTTCCCATACCTGTGCTACATCCTTTGTTTCTGAGACTATCTTCCCATCTGTATTCATAATTCCCATACCGTTAATTCCATAAGATTTCTTGCCTTCTAACTCTTGTGCTCTAGCGTACATCATATTGTACCGTCCTAACTTCTTCACTTGTTCTATTTCATCACATTTTCCTGTTATCCATTTTTCTCTAGCTTTATCTGTTACCCTTCTCAACACATTGTTTATACGCCTATAGTTGACTCTACCTTCTTCACTGTTAACGTTTTTCCATTTTCGTCTCTCATTCATTTTCCCCAGCTTTTCCCTCGTGATCCTTGGTTTTCTGATTTTATTCTCTTGTTTTCCAATCTCTTTATCCGAGGTATCCTTGATACTGGTTTTAATTTCATCCCATTATATATCAACGGTCTTCGGTTTGTTTTCCAACTTTCTTAAGTTATCTTCCAACTTCATGCTGACTACATAATGCCTTTCTTTCAGTTTTTCTAGGTCCCAGGCCCGTCTTTCTCTTCTCGTTTTTTTATTTGTTTGAGCTTTGTACTCACGTCAAGTGTTAGAAGGCTGTGATCTGAATCAATGTCCGCTCCTTGCAATGCCTTGTCGTTCTTTATGCTGTTCCTGAATCTTTGTTTTACAAGGATGTAATCTATTTGGCATCTCATTCTTTCTCCTGGGCTTTTCCATGTGTATAAGCTTTGTTTATGGTTTTTGAACCATGTATTAGTCACTACAAGGTCATTATTGATGCAGAATTCTACGAGTTTCTCCCCTCCTCGATTTCTCTTCCCAAGTCCGTATTGCTCGACAACATTTTCTTCCTGTCCTTCTCCGACTATGCTGTTCCAATCTCCCATTATTATGCAGTTTACCTTTCCTCTTCCGTCTTCTTCGTAAATTTCGTTAATTTGCTCATAAATCTCATCGATTTATTCATCTTCATGAGCTGACGTTGGCATATATACCTGAATTATCAGCATGTCCACTGGGACTGCTTTAAGCTTTATTGCCATCAGTCTATCGTTCGTTGCTATTATCTTTGTCACACTTTTCATCATATCTTTCCTAAGTACCACAGCTATTCCCCTTTCTCAACTATTTCCTCCAGAATAAACTACCGTGAATTCTTCTGAGTCGAACTGTCCGTCTCCCTCCCATCTAGTTTCGCTTAGTCCTATAATGTCAACTCTATTTCTTCTCATTTCTTCCTTCAAGTTCTCTAGCTTTCCTGCCTTTCTCATTGTTCTTACGTTCCAAGACCCTATTTGTAAAATACTTTCGACAAATGTTTTCTTCAAGGCAGTCCCCGCCCGGAGATCCGATTGGGGGACTATTTTACCTCCGGATTGTTTTACCTCGAGAGAACTCATATTATCCAACCATATAATCATTACTAGGGATTGTAATGTGGTAGTTTCCCTCTTGCTTTCCACATCGCAGTACTGTAGCCGTTCAAATCGTCCTGATCACGCCTACAGCTGTATTGGATATAGACCCAAAAACATCATTTGTTTTCGGCTCTATACCACACTGACAGTACTGCTGCCTACTGCCAGGCACTGATGATAGTTTTTTTATATAAAACCTCCGTTCGAGGGGATTGAACCCCCGAACTTTGCAATAGAAAACCGACACGCTAACCACTACACCATCAGTGCAATCCTTGATATATATATATATATATATATATATATATATATATATATATATATATATATATATATACTCTTTCTCCATTGCTGAAGAAGGGCATAGGCCCGATAAGCTTTCGTTTTTTCTGTGTGCGTGATTATTTACATGTGTCTCTTTGACGCCTCCAGCAGCCTGCCAACTTGGTCCTCAACTTGGTAAGTGTCCGCTGGGCTTCCTTCAACACCTTGTTGCCACCCTCATCACTAGCTTTTCTTTTCCATATGTTTATATATATTTATATATATACACACACACATGGCGCCGTAACTAGTTATTTTAGCACCCAGGGCAAACTACCAAATAGGCGCCCTCTTCAAGAAAATTCTCTAATACCTATATTTTTTACTATTGGGATTTTGGGTGAACAATTAATAATTAAAAATACACTATAAATAAATGATAATCGTATTAACCTATGTACCAAAATATATAGTAGCATGTTTGACTGTTTTTTAATTTCTATCTCCGAAACCATAAGTTCTAAATATATGCTCTAGCAGAGTTTTTTGTGGCAAATGTATTGTTATACTGTCTCCGAATAAATTTTCTAATTGGTGCTTCACAGATCATGAAGTATTATATTGGGTTTACCAGGGCAGCGCCGGGTACTTCAGCTCGTATTTTATATAAATGATTCTGGAATCTCTTAATGGGTTTTTGGGAAAGGTGTAATTCGATCCTCGCCTCGTTGGTTCTGTTAATGAAGGAAAGTTATTCCAAGTCACGTCGTTAAAATTTCTTATATAATTTATACGTTAGTTTCCTAATAATATCAGCATTTAAGACTGTATGACCTAGATCATTTCGTTACGTATTACATGTGTAAGCGTGATTTCGCCATACCAGCTTTTTAAATAAATCATATATTCTAGTTAATTCCCCCTTTAGCTCCTATAGAAACTTTATGCTGATTCCCTTTATCATCTGAAATGGTTTCTCTTGTCACAATCAGGGCTTCAGAAACCACTCAAAACGAGATCGTCTATGTGGAGACTACAAACTAAGTCCTACGTGAAGTGTATTCCTAAGTATGTACTCAATATGGTCAACTTGCGGTATAACTCTGTTTTCAATACAATACTGGATCGTAATTTTTCTTTTTTCATAGAAAACACAGGAGTGTACTTTAGTTTTTAATGTGGATGCATGCATGTTAACGTCTATTTGAGGATTTTTATCTATTTACTAGTGCTTGTCATTTCTCGGTTCTTTCAAAATCCCGGGATTCAAAATTATAAATTCCAGGAATTTCCCGGGATTCCAATAAACAATTTAAAAATAATTTTTATAAAAGAAAAATAAGGTTATCAATTGCTTGTTTGTCACCCAGGATTGATATAAAACCTTTAAAAATATAAAAAGGAAGAATAAAATAAAAATAGTGTTAGCTTTTTTATGAACAGGTGAATCTTATTAAGTAATTTTACTTTAGCTTAAGATTTTTTATCAATTTATTCGGGTTATTTAATGTTTTAGTAGAAAATTACTCCATTGTATTTATTTGAACATCGTATCAGACAAAACGCTTACATATTGATGTTTAAACTTGTGCTTGTGTATCCCGGATTTAATATAGTTTCTAATACACACGGTATGTAAAATAAAATATTAATTGAAATATCTATACCATTAGCATACATTTCTCACATAAATACAAATCATATTGACAACAGTGTTCTAATTCTTATTTCCTTTTAGTAATTTATTTATAGTAACTTTTAAGAAAACATAATGTGTTCACATTACGATCGCTCAGTGATGTGCAAATTTTGGTTATGAAAAAACCAGCTGCAGTCGTGATAGAAACCTGAACTTGGATACCCCAAACAGTTTGTTATAATATTTTCAATTTTGGAGACAATCTATATACAATGTCAACTCACATCCTATAGCGCAGTGGTCTTCGGCCGTTTTTGTTTTCGTCTAAATTATTTTTGAATATGGAATACAATATAGTTTTTTAATTAGAGAATATGGAAAACGATTCAGTTGAATTGTAATTGAGAATACTATAGAGGTAAAATCGGGGGCACTTACGTATTATCCGGACGTGAAATTCCTTTCATAAATTCGAGGAAAGCGCAAAATCGCGAAACCGTAAAATCTGTTAAAATTTATCATTGTTCTTGTGGACCAAACACCGGGAACGAAAGAAAAATGCGTAAATTCAAGGAAAACGTAAAATCGGAGGACGTAAAATCGAGTTTCACTGTATATATTCCCACGAGAATATAACAATTTGCGAGTGCCGCATATAAATTTCTTCCTTATTATAGCATTAGAAGTGAAACTAAGCCACTCGAAAACAAAGAGTCTTAGTGGTCCCTCTAGGGACCTCACGGACGATAAAGGCTAGAGAGTAAAATTCTCTATATGACTTACCGGGAATTCTCAGGATATTCAATGGGTTTCCCGGGAAATGGGAAAACCATTTTACCCCCGGCATCCCGGGATTCCGGGAAAGCGGGATCTCGGGATGACAAGCACTACTATTTACTCGTTTCGTTAGATATTTAAACGCATTTTCTTGGATTTTTCAGATTGAATTCAAGCAGCAACATTAATATTAATCACAATTTATTGCCTAGTGCAATGCAGCGGTTTTCAACCTTTTTTGCTAATGTACCCCTTGTTCATTTTCAACATTGTCGTGTACCCCCCTCTCCCCCCCCCCCTCTTCCTATTTGCATTTTATGACCAAGATTTTCTTATATAACGAAATAACTATTATGACATTTAATGAAATATTATATTTTTACCACTTTTTCAAAAATCCCTCTTGTAATTTATAAAGACGATTTATTGGTATATTTATCATATCTATCGCACCATAGGACACTTCGGACTATAAGAGGAAATAAGATTATAATTTTAAAAATTTAGGAAACATGATTTCATTGTTCTTTTACTTTTATTTATATATAAAAGTAAAAATGAAGCCCTACAGATCAACAATGCAGCACAACATTTCAAGTGTCATCATTAAAAAACCCAGAAGTCTCAATACTGCTGTCACACTCAATTATATGTATGCAATTTACAGTTGAGATTGTCACTTTGTAGAATTACAATGTTTAAGAAATAACACTAAAACTTTGTCTGATAAATTTTGTCGAAGTCAAGTCTTGCACTGGCGGTTTCAACGTGATTTGCATCATCATCTGAAGATAATGTAATTTGCACCGAGGTTAATCATGAAATTTTTGAGTCTGATGGGGTAGATTTAGCGGGGTTTTGGTGTTATTTCCTAAGCACTTGTGTTATGATGTAACTTTCACAATCTTCAAGGGGAATAGCAATATTATCTACAATTTCTAAGTTATGCATGAGACGTAAAAAGTTACTTACATTATAGTCAACTGTTTTGGTCGTTACTTCGTAGAAATCCATAATTAAAAAATAATGTAACTTGGTATTGTAGAATTTTACAAAGTTACATTATTTTTTAATTACATCAACGCGATTTTTACACCTGTTTTCCAGACATAATCTTCTCAATGCACGGTCAAATTTTTGTCACTGAAAGGATAAGATCGTGTTCGGAGGTCAGACGATTGCGGTTCCGCGTCTTTAGTATTGTCAAAATTGGGAATACCTTCTCATCATTGGTTAACCCCTCAAGATATTCCACCCGTCAGGTCGAAGGACAATTAAATAAATTGGCGATTTATGTCTCTCCCTTTCCTCGTATTCACCACCCCACCCCTTGCCTACAATGTTCAAACTTTGTATACTAAGAACGTCTTGTGTACCGATCCTCACTCACTCGACACCCATTTTAAGCTAATCTTTGTTTATTTTCATCCTCTCTCTCAAAAATTTTCTCGGGTCTGCATTGGCGCAATATTGGCACTGTCTGCACCCTTGTCACTCTGTATCCTCTGGAAGAAGTTTTGTACCCCCAGGGGTACATGTACCCTCGGTTGAGAAACGCTAGTGTAATGTACTTCTGCGTGTTACGCAAATAAATATTTTTAGCATTAATTGAAATTGTCTTGTGTGCATGCCCTGTGGGATTCAGTTACATTCTTAGTAAAGGTTTTGTAATTTTGTCGCATCTTTTCAGTTAAAAGAGTGAACTACATTTTTTATGGTTTGGCACTTCGTGGACAGAATGGGAGTGTAAAGGAGAGAAGACCTTTTTCTTTGCATCTCTGTTTGGATTTAAGTTTTCATTTTACTTTATCCATATAAGTATTTTTTTCATGAATAAAATCGAATTCGAGATTTCAACGGAAATACGTTTTAAGGTCCCCTGAACACGTTTTGAATATTTTCTCGATGATGTCTGTGTGTCTGTCAGTCTGTCTCTATGTGATATGATATTGTGGGCACTCAAAAACTTACACTCCTATCAATACAAAATTTTATATTTAGAAAGAATACAATATAATGAAGAGCTGATTAGGTTTTGGCAACAATCGCTTGATCAAAAGTGGATGTTTAGTCATATTTTGGTTTTTGGCAAATAACTCTTTTAAATCTTTATAAATGTAAATGTTATTTATTATAAACTTCGTAGATAATGTTATTTTATATAACTTTTGTTTGAAACATTTTTTCGTAGAACGCATTGTTAAGAAGATATTCTATTTATTTAGTAATTGCTTTAATATTAGATAAATGTAAAACAGTACTGGAATAAAAGTCGTAGGAAGTTTAATTTTCTGCAACCTTTGTTCGAAACATATTTCCATATATGTTGAAGAGATATTTTAAAAACGGAATTTTTAGCTGCCATAGCTATACCACCTACCGGCGACTATTGTAAACACGTTTAGTTCCTATTTATTTTCTTAATTGTTGGAGCTTCGGGGCTATATCCAATATCAGCAGGCTACGGTTTTAGTATATTTCTGTTCTTGGTAAAGTATTTAAAATTTTCTCGCAGTTACTTAAAATATTTATTTGATTTAAACTATTTGGAATTCGTAGAAATATTATAGGTATGGAGAAAGTCATGTGTTGGCCACATCCGATTTTTTTATATATATGACTGCGAGATTGAATTCATTTATCATGACCCATGTTTCATTTTACCTCGGCATTGGAATTTAGAACGGTCCAGCTTGATCTCACTCACATGAATCGCATCTCACTTAACATTATTGATTTATGCTTGAAGTAGCTTCATTGAATACTATAAAATTCAGTTTAACTTTAATTCTTAATTCCATAGGAATCCACATGTGAAGCCTTGAATGTTTATTTTTGTTCGAATACACATATCATAAATACTCCAACGTTGTATATAAACCCATTGCGAGTGGAAAACAATACTCTATTCCCCCTACTTTTATAATGTGTTAAATCTTTTTATTATAAAAGGCGTGAATCAATGTGAGAACATTTCCATGCTAAAAAAGATTCAGATTTTGAGTTGATAGTAATTATAACTTACAGAAAGTATGAAAATTGAAGTATTTTTTAGCATTCCTGAGAAAATGCAAATTATTTAAGAAATTATTGAATATGGTTGCTCCATTTATCAAAAACTCTTACAAAAGTAGGAACTGCTTCGTGTTGAATGATGCAGTTCGTTAGTGATAATTTAAGAAAACTTTACCTTGATCTGAAAAATATAAGCGCCATTAATGCATGCATCGTACACCCAATTCTAGAATATTATCAACCGCCCAAATGCACTAATAAATTATCAGTATTCTTCTATTTCCGAGGATTCATATCGACAAAAATGGCAATAAAATTAGAATGAAGTTTGTTTGATGTAGTGAATGCAGCTTCAATAAAAAACTGTAATTTATGAAATGAATCTGACAAAAGAAGATCATACCTTCAAACTTCCGATTTGTAATGGTGGAGATAATTATGAATATAATGAGATTTTATTATAAAAGCCGATGACGAATTGAAAATGTAATTTTAAATGAAAAATATCTTTATGAGCAATCACGATAATCTTGTTAATATACTGAGTTATCTTAGCAGAAGAATATATCAGTACTCATTTTTGCGTCTATAATCTAACTCTCGAAGAAGTATATTTAACATGCATAATTAATATAATCTACAATCCACATACATAATATCGAGCAAACGTAAAATTGAGTTAATTGAAATATAAAGATAACTTCAATATTAAATTGCGAATAACTTGTAGCTCCCTTTCCCTTGATCTGCGATTTCATCTTTTTCTCCCTTTCAAAATTTCCAATTTCCTCATTTTCTAATTTCTTTTTCCTTCAGAAATTCCATTATGTATAAATGCAAAGAATCGCTACTTAGGATGTTCCAATTTGGAAATCGAATCTCTCATTTTTTTTGCGGATGTCAGCAGCCTCTCAAAACCAGAAATCACCCCATAAAAAATAAGGGGAAGAAGACGGTTCTAGACCGAATTTCTGTTTAATTTTCTTATTTTTCTTGGTTCGATGTGTTATCTCAGATTTGGTTTTTATTAGCAGTTTTTTAACTTTTCTCTCATTCTTTGACATTTACACATGTATTGGTAAGATAAGATATATATAGTGTTTGAATAGATGTCATATTCAACGTTTTAAGTGTTGATCTTAATATTGATATTCACATAAACATTATAAGTGATGCGGTCTCATATAAGCTTCGTTAAAAACACGAGCCTATGCTAAGGCTTATGCCACCAAGAAAGGTTTCTGGTTTGGAAAAAAATTGAGCTTGGTTAAAGAGTTCGAAAATAATTATTCCGATTTTAATATTTTTAATATTTTCAAAGGATTTGCAAGGTTGAAATGCATGTCATCAAATTCATGAATTGATTTTGATTCTACCTTCCGGTTAGTTTTTAGGCACACCAAACACAATCAGTGATATCTTCTCATGATCAATTCTTTGAATGCATCTTAAATACCATTCCTCTCTCTAAATCTTTGCCATTTACCTATTATTCTTCCTTCTATGACATTTTCCGTGGAACATTTCTAATTTTTACCGACCCATTGCTTCTGACTTTCCCGTATTAGTCTACTTAAGGTCCTTTCTTCTTCTTCTACTCGATTTAGAACTTCTTCATTCGTTTCCTCTCGGTCCAAATAACTTTCTTCCTCGCACCATCCCCACATCTCAACCGCCTCTCTGCTCACATCTTTTTTCCTCATTGTCCACGTATCGCATTCATGAGTGCGCCTATTTGGAATATTTAGTGGCGAGGATTTACTTGATGGCTTTGTGTAGATCTCTTCGCTTGAAACATTATCTCATCGAACACGACGCCGAAGGGAAAGCAAATGGTGGAATTTGGAATGCGGCGTGCTAATTATCTGGTGCTTCGTCTTACGAGACAGCGGAATCCGGCGGGGAATTTCGAAATTCACGGTGCTACAGAAATAATTCGAAGAAGATAGTCTCTCGATAATCGAATTAACTCTACGTAATGTATAAATGTGAAATCGATTAACACGAGTTTGATGAAAAATGTGAGCAGACATTAAAATTTTTAAGGCTATAAATATGTTAAGATCATTATGAGTTCACTATTTGAGAAATAGATTTATTATCATTCTATAAGTGTATTCTTTTGTATATATTACGAAATATTTTATCTATTCATATTTTAAATTCTTGTAATTTTATAATATGCGGTTCAGGTGATATAGCGTATAAGTTGGAAATTGTGATTATGTCCTAATTTTTAGTAATATCACTTCAGTTATAGCGATATATTTTTGTCATCAGGACTAATGGAAATTTTAGACTTTTTGCTTTCATTCATTAGTTACTTAAATGTTTCAGGTTTCTTATACATGCGAATTTTTCTCTACTACTAAGAAGACTAGCAATTTCTTCATTTTTGAAGCCTGGAGAATCTTTGGCAAAAACGACACAATTTTCACATTTATATTGTTGCTGTTTGCTGTAGAACATAAAATATGGGATTGTCCATGAATGATACTGTGATATATTAAACCTGCAGGACTCGCGCGCCAGATTCGAACGTGAAAACTCGCGCGGTGTGTCCCTGACATCCACCGTTTTCCGAATTTAATTGCATTTTTTCCTCTCAGATGTTTCTTTTTTGATTGTTTATGTATTTTTGGAACAATAGGGATAATTTATCAATGAATTAAAACAGTTGGTTATGTAAATTATCTTCATTTAACTTAAAAAAGCATTTTTTAATATATTTAGATTATTGAAACAAACAATTTTTTCAAAGAAATTATTTCTTTAGGCTTTTAAATCAATCTGGGAAAATTTTAATAGGATGGTTAGCACACATCCATCTTTCACAAGATTCACAGTACAATTTTGATTTATTATCTTTATTTCTGGGACAAACTACATATCTTTCGCTATTTCCTTTTTTCTTTTTCTTCTGCGTTCCTGCTGTCGTAGGTTCTCCATATTCCTCTATATTTCTCTTCAATGGCAAAGGTAACATTGTCATGGAACTTCTTCTTACCATGTATGGCCTTGTTAATTCCCTCGCTATTTATCATAAGAATGCCCGCCTATTAATTTTTTTCGGGATAAATATTTCTGTGGATAATAAATGCGTTGATTCCCAATGTGTTTAGTAGATGATAAAAAATAACAAGTGGCCACCTCCTTGTATTTCTAGCAGTATTATACGTAATTGATAGTAGCTCAATAACTTTGGCCAAAACTAACAAAAGTAGAATACTCCTTTAGCCAAAACAACTAGAGGGCTGCAAACCCAGCAGTTGGCTTCCAGTCACTGGTGAAACAGGTTCTACCCCTGACGATGCCCACCTTGTGGGCGAAATGCATTGGGTTTGCAGCCCTCTAGTTGTTTTGGCTAAAGGAGTATTCTACTTTTGTTAGTATTATACGTCACAAATTTTATCGACCGTGTCAACACCGCCTTTCGTCGAATTATAAAATGTTAGCATCTCTGGCTTTCTTTTTTCCCCAGTTCAGCTGTCTATGCTTTGTTATGCATAGTCGATAGTACAATGACATGGATGCATGGTTTTCGGTGAACCACCGCATGTGCTGACTTTAATGGACAACAGTTTCGACCTGAAGATGTTCCCTGGAATGGGAACGAAACTGTTGTCCATTAAAGTCAGCACATGCGGTGGTTCACCGAAAACCATGCATCCAGTCAACAAACACCGCCAAAGCCTTCGCCACAATTTCAGTACAATGACAATTTTACCCTTCCTAGGGATGTATGATACAAGAGTCATGTTATTTCTGAATGCAATCATGCTACTGCACTATTCCTTGACCTTCGCATTCACCATCTGCGGTGGTAGTTCACTCTTATTTTTTCGAACGGTTCCCACCAGCGTAATCTTATTTTTCAGCAAATCTTCTGCAAACCAATTTTCATCGGTTAGGTTCCTTCCCGTCCCTAAAAGTGGGCCAACAAGGCGTTTTACGACCTCCCTTGGGCTATTGTCTAGCTTATATGATCCTTGAGGTTGAGTCCCGACATATTCCTCTAAATTCAGCGTATGCATCCACAAGGGCGAATATTTTTGTCCGGTATTTAGCTGGTTTACTTGGTATATACTTACTGAAAGAATATATGCCTCGAAAAGCAACTAATTGCTCATCCACAATCGCAAACTCTCTTATTGTATATCAGTCTTGAAATTAGCGAATGATCAATTAAAAAACATACCGAATGGTTGCTAATCTATTGGTTTCCTGCCTTACTGCCCTATCGTTTACATTATCAAAACGCAAGCTCAGCAATAATAATTTAAATCTTTTTGATAACTCAAGGATGCATAAAATATTTCCACACCTAATCCGTTCCGATCCCATAAATCTTTAATATTTTGGCGACTAGATCTATTTGCGCTCAAATAAAAAAGAAGCCCTATAAGACAACTTATCTCCATTTGGGTGCTATGCCTAAAAAGATTTTTGTATACAAAAGTGAAGTCATTGCATACACATTGAAATGTCGATGGTCTATGACGTATCATAATATTTTTCTTTCAAATATGATCAACAAGGAAAATATATTGTGTAGCATATTCCGTTCCCTGTTATCTAGTGATCCAACTGCGTTCTTCTCTAGCTTGTCTATCATTCCGAGGTTGCAACCTGCACTCTTCTTCCTTGAAATGCCTCTTGGATTGCATCAAAGATAATTGTTAATAATAAAGAAGTTTCACATAATCACGGCATCACCCCAATAGAATCACAGTACAACGCGTGATATCTGCAACATAGCACTCTATAATTAATCTGAGATTATATCAAATTGAAAAGAGAACTTATTTAATAAAGTTATTTTTATCTTCATTCTTTCGGAAGCAGCACTGAGAATTTCAAAGATAACATTTTTTTAAATATCCTGGCTAACAATTATAGAAAAGTTTAAAAAACATTGTTTGAAATATTCGCCTTTAGTGCGTTGCATTCGAGAGACGATGGTGACCAAGCAGAGTCGTGTACCCCTGTGGCATATGTAATGCACGGCTGTAACTTCGCCAACAAGGGGTTTGCTCATCGCCACTTTAACCAGCGCTACAAATTTGGTATTTCTCTCTACAAAAGCTTCAAATATTTCCACGGAGCTATTATTTAGATTGTTCCTTCTCTAAAATGTTGTAAACGCACTACCCTAATTTACAGTATACATATTTTGTGTTTTACATTGAATGTATAAAAATTCGTTCCGTATTCTGTAAATCAACTCTTAGAGATCATGTTTATGAAGCATTAAATTAAAATTCTTAAACAAAATGAATAATAGAAAATTTTCCTGATAATAGAAAGCAATGTTAAAACATGATATCATCTTCAATTTGAAAATTGAAAGTATCAGCTTGTTTTTATTATGAATACTTTTACAATTTATATAATAATAATTAAAACGTCGGGTTTCAGTGTTGTATCGCTATTCACTGGCACTAAAAAAACAAACGGCAAACAGAAAATACACGCACGAATTAAACATAGATATGTATCGTGTGATGCGTAAGAAACTCTCTATTTAATGAACGTCATGTACTTAATTCAACAAACGAATGGTAAACGCATACACAAAGCAAGCATATATAATCAAAACTATTCTTCTTGTAAAATCTCTTGAGATTCTAGTTATAGAAGTTCCATTGTAGATATACAAATATTTAAAACTATATTTTCATAACTTGAGTTTTCTAATACTTGAATAATTTTTACTTTCTTTGAGACTCGAATTAACGAATTAACGAAGTTCGTTAAGACGGCATTAATTTCCAATAAAGCCATTACATCACTGCAATCGTTACATATATTATAATATTCCTTTAAAGCATTGAGGTCGTTACAATCGTAATTATTTACCCCGTTCCAGGAAGGGTTCCTTCAACTATGCATTTATTTTTTTAAATTATCGCTCTAGATCAGTGGTGCTCCGCAAACATGAGGCAGGTGCTCCGCAAGCCTTTAAAAAAATTAAAGTGAAAAGTCCAATTATTGGAAATATAATATTAAATTGTTTATTAGAACGAAGTATAAAGACTTTTGTCTATCACGTTACGATATTCGCAACACTGCTTTGATTATAAAATCTACTTGTTCTGCCTTTCCTTTCCGAATATGTACTACCTCGTTTTCTTACCCATCCCCCAGCCTCTTCCAAATTTCTGCCTCCTCTTTCCTACTCACAATACCGTCCCTTCCCCATCTTACTTTGTTTACTTAGAAGCATATTCACTCCCTTTATTCCTCTCTCCAATTCACGGACCTTCGCCTTCACATAAAAGAACATTTTATTGCCCGCCAACCAACCTCTCCTTCTCAATTCCACCTCCCCTCTCCTACTCACCGATTCCCTTCCTCCCCCTCGGTGTAACATTTGCTATAGGTTCTATATATTTGCATCTGATGATGGCCTCTGTTGTTGACTGCGGACTCTTCCACTGCCTCCCTCTACTCGCCTTCCAAAATCGACTCGGAGACATAGTTACATCTCACGGACTATAATTTAATTACGTTTTACCCGCAATCCACGAAACAAGTACGGCATCGTATCTGGGGGCCATTTTCCCTGTGTTCCATCGTATTCGTTTGTATATCAATTTTTTCGTTTACCATTGTGTAATATTTAAATGCGTTGGTGAGTGGTTGTGAAACGTGTATTCTACATATTTTGTCGAATTTTGGCAGCACGTGAGTAGCCTTTTGCGTTAATAAAATGAAGTTTAAATTTAATATATTTCTATTAATTCTAATAAAATTACGTCTGCTTGGTACCCATAGGATAAAATGAGTAAACAGACCAGGTTGACTTTTTTTGTGAAAAATTCCGGAGTGAGTGAAACAAATATTGATGAAGCGATTCCATCTACTTCCATGAGAGACAATGCCGGTAATAGATCATGTGACTCACCTTCATAGTCAGATCGGAAAAAGCAGAAGTGGTAGTACATCGAAAATATGATCCTGATTACATTAAATACGGTTTCACATGTCAAGGCAGTAGTCCACAGTGTGTTATTTGTTCTGAGGTTTTGTCAAATAGCGCCATGTTTCCAGCAAAGTTAAAAAGACATCTTGATAAAAAACACCAGCAGCATCAAAATAAGCCAGTCGAGTATTTTAAGAGAAGAGGAAATGAATTTAAGAGTCCGAGGGGATTAATTAGTAACATATGCAAAGTAACTGACTCAATGCTTAATGCATCGTTCTTAATTTCACTTTGAATCGCCAAAACTAAAAAGCCATTCACAATAGGAGAAAGTTTAATCATGCCTTGCATGCAAGACAATTTTGAGAGAGAAGGCTGCAAAAAAAATAGACGAATTCCCCTCTCCAACGATACGATTACGAGACGTATCGCAATGATGAATGAAGATCTTTATCAGCAACTGTTAGAGAAAGAGAAAAAAGCTAGAACCTTCGCTCTTCAATTGGACGAATCAACAGACATGGCTAACAAAGCTGTAATAATTATGTACGTTCGATATATTGATTGGGACAGTGAAGTGATTGAAGAAGAATTCATGAACAGCTTTTACTTGCCACACCGTTCAACTGGGTCCGAAATATTCAAGGCAATATCTGAATATTTCTCCAGCAAAGATAACGATATTTCGAATTGTGTTTCGATTTGTACTGACGGTGCAGCAAATAGGACAGGTGTACATGCAGGATTGGTTGCAAAATTTAAAGAATTAGTACCAAAAATTCAAATTACACATTGTATTATTCACCGAGAATTATTAGCATGTAAAAAGTTAAGCTCAGAGTTAAATGAAGTGTTAGCAATATCCATCAAAACAGTAAATTTAATAAAATCCAGTGCACTTAACTGCCGATTGTTTGGAATACTATGCGATGAAATGGGATCTGCGCATTCCACACTATTATTGCATGCAGAAGTTCGCTGGCTGTCCAAAGGTCGAGTGTTAAAAAGATTGTGTGAACTTAGAGAGGAAGTAGTGTGTTTTCTGTCTGAGAAAAATTCAAGTCTTGTGAAGCACTACAAGGATATTAATTGGTACTTGAAACTTTGTTATCTTGCAGACATTTTTCAGAATTTGAATGAGTTAAATTTATCACTACAAGGACCATTGAAAAATGTTTTTCACATGTATAGTAAAATAGAAGGGTTTAAAAAGAAATTAAAGTCATGGGTTAACAGAGCCATAGACAACTACTTGGATATGTTTTCTGGATTAATAGAGCTTCTGAATGAAGTTAAATATAGAAACAATAAAGAATTTAATATTGCAGAACTTGACTTGATCATTGTTAATCACTTGGATACACTTAGTGATAAATTTGATAAATATTTTCCTTTAAACAAAGATCCATGAGTAGGTTCTTTGTGGGTATTAGATCCATTTAATGATAATCAAGGAAATAAATTATCACTAGAAAAAGAAGAGTTACTTGCTGATCTTTCCTCAGAATGCACATTAAAAATTTTAAAGAAGGATTTTCCTCTTGAAACTTTTTGGATTAAAGCTTTCAGTGAATTTCCACGGCTAAGTGAAAAAGCGCTAAAAGTCCTTCCCTTTTCATCGACTTTTCTATGTGAAAGTGGTTTTTCTGTACTTACTTAAACAAAAAGCAAGCTGAGAAATACTTTGGACATCACTTCAACATTAAGACAATCTCTATCCAAACTTCGCCCAAGGATAGATGTACTCTGTTCGAACATGCAGGCCCAAATATCCTATTAGGTAGGTATGGATAAACAATGTACGGATTAAAAAAAATAAAATTATCAATTTTCTACCAAATTTTAATATTACTTTTTTATTGCTCTGTAATTATAATATTGTTTATTCGTTTTTTGTGTTTTTGGCAAGGTTACTTAATTTTTGTAACGTTTCCTTTATTTTATGGTTAATATTTTGCTTCGACACCAAGTATAGGAATAATTACTATTTTGGATTTTTCTTTCATTATTTCTATTTGTTGGCATACCTTTATGTTAATCTACCTAGTTAGTAATACTAATTTTGTAGTATTTTCTGCTCTAATAATTAAAGGACTTGCTACAATGTTTTATTTGTTTTATGTAATAATTTAATTACGGTAATAGCTATCAAGCCACTCTGGCTTTTATAGACCATAGGTTTCTGTGCTGAGGAATACATTTTTCCATAATTTATTTATAGGTATTACCTATGTAAAAATCAGTAAGAACTTATTTATTTCATTTTGTGGATCGTTTTCATGACAATGTAATATTCATATACTGTAAAATGTAAAAAAGTATTTGCATATATACAGTGCCTTACTTAATTACAGCAACAATTCAGATACCCTTGACTACAAAAATTTTCGTATAAAATTTAGCCGAAATTTCTTTTTAATAATGAATTTGCGGAACGATTCGACGCGTATTCAAAAATCAAATGGCCGGAAAATGAATTTCCATTCTTTCAGGCGTTGTTTGATTTAAGTGCCGCATTCATAGAGGGATTCCAAGTGATTTTAAAATCCGAATGAAAAATATGCTGCATCGCATTTGCTCCCATTTAATTTTATGTCAACCTATAGGGAGAGGGGAGGGTTTTGATTTTATATAATAGAAGGATTTGTTCTGGTGCTTCTCCTAAATTAGGGGATATCGTGGTGAGCTCCACGGTCTAATAAAGTTTTAGAAACACTGCTCTAGATGATGATATAACTTATCCGTGACATCACTCTTTCTGATAGAATCTACGTTAAAATGTCTGAGTTTTCGACGTTCTCCTAAACATACACAACAAATTGAAGATGTATTCCCCCATTATTATTTTTCCTTTGTAGTGTTCCTTAGATGTTAACATCGCTCACTATTGAGGACAATAGGAATATAGCAAGTTGGCACAAAAGGGGTGCATATTTTTCATCATCATTTTAACTTGGAATTCATTTTCTTTTGTCATATTTCCATTAGCAGTTTATTATTAGTTTTTTATAGTGCTAAATGTAGTTAGCAGACATCACATAGTCCATAATCTTTAATTTCTTAGCAATATTTATCCAGTTAGAAAAAATAACGTTTATGACCCGCACATCAACAAATTCCAAAGGACCTAATACCCCTAAGCATTATCAGAAGAAAAGGTGATCGAATTACCTCTGAGAACTTCTACCTTAAACATTAGGTGAATTTCTGGTTTTCTCAACCCCCGCATGAATGTTGACTTAATAATTCGCAGGATTCAAGCTAATCTTTTAGTTGTGTTTTTCTATTTTTAAACGAGTATGGGAGTTTCCTTGCATGTCATCGCCTTTCGTATTATGGCTAGAAAGCCATTTCAGATCATCGCACCGCAAATGGAATCTCCATTGCCCATTCTCTCAAATTTTACACGGTAATTTCCGAAAGGTGAAAACACTTTTTAAATTTTGGACATCATCTACGACATACATTTTATCATACTTTCTAGTATACATGACAAATACCAATCCTTCAGAGACAACAAACTTTTGAGATTTCGTTCAAATTCTACACTCTTGTAACGGCACTGAAAAATTGTAAAAAACCATATCCATCCTTGAAGGATCCGATACTTGATGCAATTCATATACATTAAAATTTGATTTAAAATAGGTATTTGTTAATTTTAGAAAATTGCTCGAAAAAGCGCCCTGTGCCAAAAATCCTACTGTGGAAAGTGAGCGTGGCATTTTTTGCCCGATTTTCACTCAATCTAATTCTCTTCTGGAATCAAGGCGTGGCAGATATCTTCACTGCGGATGGACAACGTCCCACAAATCAAAATTAAATCACAGAAGCGCGTGGACCCATGTTTGATAAAACGCGATCGTCGCCGTGGCATTCTGCTCTTTCGCTCGAATTTCGCTGCTTTCGAATCAACCTCTCCACGCAAACGAGGACATCATTTTGACAGAATGGAGAAGGCGAGGGAGGATGGGGAGGAGAGGAAAGCGAGGAGGGGATAGTGAGGAGGGGATAGTGAGGGAGAGGGGTTAAAGGAGAAGGGTGAGTGGCGGTGTTGCGTCATGGGGGAGGGCGTTTGACATAGTGGGGGAGACAGAGCAGCGTGAGTGAAGGATGATGAAAAAAAGGGGGACGAGACCTTAAAGGGATAGGCTAAGGGCATATATATATATATATATATATATATATATATATATATATATATATATATATATATATATACACACACAAATAATCGATATTCGTCATTATTTCTTACGACACGTATTCTTTTCTATTGACAACTGATACGCTGTCCACCTGATCACAACAAATGGAGGCAATTTTTCTCTGCGAAGCAATAAAAAGAAAACTTTCGCTTTATTCATATCGATATTATTCTTACCAAGTACGGAAGGTAGTTACGATCAGAGTTCGAGTACATTTTAACCGTAGATCTTTTAACCGATTCAACTTTCTCGGAATCTCTTACTAAAAAAAATGATCGTCTTTAAACGAACAACCGTCGCAAAAATACGCATTGTATAATTCTTTTGTTGTTATGATTAAACGATTGAACAACACCGCTAATCACGCGAATTCTTCTCTTATACCGTTCCATTACTTTTTTCTTGTTCAGAATGAAAATGATCCAGTTTTTTCTGTTATCAAAACAAATTACATTATTCCAATCGCCTCACATAGACCAATTTTGGCATTTTAAGTGTGGAACATTGTTCTTCTTGTTATGTTGTGTTGTTTAACTGCTCATTATACTATCTAATTTTAATTTTTTTTTCCAATTCAATTAATTATTAATCCGCTGTCCGAGTCTCTTCCAGATACCGTCACCATCAAATAAAAGAATCAGAATTTCAGTTTCCTTATTCTAGCTGTGATCCGACCGTCCATATAATAACAGAAACATTTTTAGGATAACAATAGCTTCTTCAAATCGAAATTTAAAAATATAATTCGTAAAGATATGAAAAAATGTGTAATTTATATATTATGTGAAAATTGACCAATCCACAATGAAAAGAAACGCGCACAATCAAATTAGCATCTCAATGTAACCGTGTTTCAACCTATTAGAATAAATATAACCGGAGAGAAATATATTTTCATATATCCTTATATTAAAAATATTGCGCGATCAAACGAGGAAAAATAATATTTTTCGTGTAGATCCATTTGCCGTTACATTGATCGACGTTTCTTCTGGCATTCAGTAAATATCTAATAGTGAAGCGAACTTCCAGTCTCAAGTTTCCAATTGTAAGACGTCTTTATTTGAAAAAATAGAGAAACCAAGATGTTTGGAGAAGGATGATTAATGATTAAAATTCCCTCATGAAATAGAGTATGCGAACAAGAGATAGAGAGAGAAAGAGAAAGCGACGTTTGGAGTCATTAGAGAATAATGGCTCGCGTAGAAATAGCTGCTGCCCGAAGTACATCCGCTTCCAAATATATGAGAGGCAGGAAACTCCACTATAACTTCGTAGAATATTCAGATCTACTCGATCAATAATATTGCCGCTTCAGTTTTTAGTTCTTTAAGACAAACTTAGAAAAAAAACGCTTGTTTTTTGTTTGTCATTTTAATTAAATATGTGATTATATTCACACGGATATCCAATCTTAAAATTAAAGGTTTTCTTTTAAAATAAAATAGCTTATTATTAAAAAGTAGCTCGTATTAAATCAGGGTCTTATTCATACTGTTTAATTGAGACATAATGATTCTTTCTAAATGTGTAATTGCCTGGAATTAATTGCAGAAGTTTAAAAAAATTTTAATTAAAGTTTGTGTTGCCTGTTTAAATTTTGGATCATTTGGGAATGATAACAACCCACGCAGTGGCTGATGTGTCACTTCAGAAAATTAAACGAATTGTGAGCGGCATGTAATCTGCTGAAAAATCGTCAATTCCGTCCTGAAACGCCGTTTTCCTCTTGGCTGTCTCGTCCGACAACTTCCACGAACATATTCCGGACACCAAAGTGCGTGTTTTGTACTTTCATTAATCCGAATGAGCCGTTAACGGGTAAATTGAAGTTGGGTGCGCGAGGCCGCCAAAGGAACAGCCAACCTCAATGGCGTGCCACGAAACTGAAAATCAACGCGCTATTGTGAATTGTCCGCGTGCCAATACAAGGGTTCATTGCATCTGGCGAGGCTCGGGCGGAAGTTTTTTATTCGGAATTTCAGGGCGCCCTTCGCCATTTAGGCCAGTGTTGCCCAACATTTTTGATTCCACGATACAAACAATTAAAAATATTCCCTCTGGGAAAAATTCCAATCCGCTCAACGGATCGTTCGCTACACATAAATACGTACATGAATTCTGTTGCGTCTCTAAAGCTTCCTCATCAATGTTATCACTCCTTGATTTGGGACACTTTCGCTTACCCACAACGTTTTCTGAAAGTCTCGAATTATGATTAAATGAATACTTCCATTCCTGTATTTACTGGTTTATGACTCGACTTTCAAATTGTGTCAAATACCAGGGATACCAGTATTCTATGCCCACGTTTAGTAATTAATTAGTATTTTGATTTACTAATTCATAATATTTATATTATATAGCAATAAATATTAATCGAACCGATAAAACTAATATGACTATGATTTTTAACATGTTTTCAGTAATATACTAAATGATCCGGTGATTGATTTATCGACAGGATACTTGTATTCCTCAAGAGGAAAAAATATGAACTTTTTGTTTCTTCTATTTTTTTAACATTTTTGCGAAAGTTTACGTAATCTAAGAATTGAACTAGAGACAATTAATTTTAACTAGGCTTCGAAGCTCTGAATTTATATTTCGGTCCTAAGATAGTATTCCAACGCTAACATGAGGTGCGCTTGTTTCATAGATTTCTTTTATTACCACATATATAATACTGATATTTGATATCGAAATCGTGGATCATGGTTTGAATTTAAGAGCGCCGTAATAATCACTTAAGAACTACTATTAGAGATTTATTGCATCTAGCGTGAGCTGTTTCTAAAGTGTTACCATTGTTTTTCTCATAATCTCACTCTCCCAGGGGGAAAGAATAATGTTGCTAGCATAGCCTCCTATTCTCAGAACAGGTGAACGAGTATTTAACGTGTTTATTGTATCGAAAGAGAAAATATAAAGTTGCATTACACATTTTTTATCTATAACTGAGGCTTATTGCCTTTAGACTAGGAAGGGTATTTATATACTTATTTGGACCCTCAAGAAACTCTCTTATTGCTGTCGCTCTTTCAAACTTTCTTGTCTGTTGGTGGTATTGTAGATTGACTTAAGCGACGAGAGTTTCTTGCAGCTTCGCAAGTTTGATAAAGGAAATATTTCACAAGAGTTGGAGTTACGGGAATCTTTACCATAACGTCCTTTTCTTGCTTTGTATCAAGAAATATATTGTTTCATGTTTGAGTAAAGATACTAGGAAACAGACGCAGGAAAAGATTCCTATGCGTATTTATGGGTGTATTCGAAGGGTATAAGAGTTAGTTCGCATTATTGAAATAATGCAATAAAATACCATACAATACAATACCATAAAATACATTACTATATTCATTCCGTGGGTTTACAATGTAATTATTGAGTAAGTCAAATGTACATTTTATATTCAAATACAAGTTTAAAAATTAATATGTGGTAATTCAGACATGGAGCTTTACTTCAAATATCACCCTAGTTATTGCCTATTAATCCTTATAATATAGTTCTTACAGACAACGATTCAAAAACTCTTATCTAGGAATAATTTACTTAATTTGTTTTCACTACATCAATGTCAAGATTGTATTGTTTTCCATTTAAAGTAGAATAAATGTATAATATGAGTTTTGTATAGCTTGAATAGCTTAGACTGATAAATCAAGATGGAATCATTATAGTCGATGGTGACTTTAAATTAACCGCAATTGATTGGAAAAACCTGTTTCGAATGTAGAGGTAAAGAACGCGAATCATGTGAGGCATTAATCGAAACATTCTGCGAGCACTCTCTCCTTCAATTAGTCTGAAAGCTAACGTTATCTGGAAAAAATATTACACATAATAACAACTAACGTCCCAGAAAGAATAAACAAATTAACCATTGAAGAGGGAATAAGTGTTCATCTGGCCGTATATGCAGAGCGCAAGTTGAAAATCGAAAGGCGGCCTAAGCCTCTAAGAAAAATTTATATACATATTTGCTAAGGCAGACTTTTCAAGCTTCAAGTCGCGCCTACAAGAAATACTATCTGGCTTCCGTGATATGACCGAACGATCAGATGCTGAGTCGTCATGGACATTATTCAAAGATATAATGCTAGAGGGCATCGATAAGTACATTCCAATCAAATTGAAGGTCGACAATAAAGAGCCACGTTGGTACAATAAGCAAGTGAGGAGTGCGCTTAGGCGTCAGAGAATAAGACCCGCGAAAATAAGAAATATGCCGTCTACATCATCCGATGAGTATAGGGCAGCTAACGTACGGAAGTATAAGGAATCCCGCGCTAAAGCAAGAAATAATATACGCGAGACTGTTAATAACTTCAGGAATAATGTATTAAATAATTATTTGAAGGAGGACCATAAAGTGTTTTGGTCTTATGTTAGAGAGGTCCAAGGTAGAGGCCCTAACATACCTTCCCTGCGTAATGACTCGGGTGCCGTTATTCATGATAGCGTAGAGAAAGTCAACTTGATAAACGGTCATTTTGTAAAAGCATTTGCAGCCCTCAACGACCAAAGCATACATTTTGCACCCTCTATAAATAGTGACTTGATAGTGTTTTCTGAGGTGGGAATATCAAGGCAATCAGACCTAACAATGCCACTGGCCCCGAAGAAATTCCTGCTCGAGTTTTAAAAGAATTAGCTGAAGAAATAACATTTTTCTTCGGATAATATTCGAGAAATCCATTTCTCGCGGAGAGGTCCCCAACAACTGGAGGTTAGCGCACGTTACCCCAATTCATAAGGGCGGCGACGAGAAGAACCCAGAAAATTACAGACCAATATCCTTAATTTGGATATAGCGCAAGATTTTCGAGCATATACTCGTTAGCAACATAATGCGATTTCTTGATAGTAATTCATTGTTAGATGATACTCAGCTCGGTCTTTAGGTGAATTGTATACTGAGAAGCGAAGAAAATAATATGCAGGTCGATGCCATCTTCTTACATTTTAGGAAAGCTTTTGATAAGATACCTCACAGGAGATTAATAACGAAATTAGAGACCTTAGGCGTTAATTCCAAAATTGTTAGTAGGATCCGCGAATTTTTAAATCATAGGAAGCAGAAGGTTGCTATAGATGGGAAATCCTCGAAATTAGTGGAGGTTGTCTCTGTCGTTCCACTGGATACTATAATTGGTACGTTATTATTTATAATTTATATAAACGATATCAGCTCAGTAGTTAGAAGTAAAATTGGGCTTTTCACGGACGACACCGTCATTTATAGAAAAATAAGCAATCCGGAAGACCACCAATATCTCCAAAATGATCTAGAAGCTATTTTTGCATGGTGTAACGAATGGCAGTTAGATATCAACCAAAAGAAAAGCTGCGTCATCAATTTCTGGAGAAACAAGAGTATCTCGTTGGATGTTAATTATTCGTTGGACGGAGCAGTGATTTCAGTTTCAGACTCGATTAAATATCTCGGAGTCACGTTCCATCGTGATCTCTCGTGGGACACCAACATTCGCCGATTGACAGGTGCCGCTATAGGGAGAGTAGTTCGAAATAGCACCGAAAAAGTGAAAGAATTGTGTTATTTATCATCTGTTCGACCGCAGGTCGAATATGCGTCAACTGTGTGGGATCCCTACTAAAAGGGACTCACTAACGAAATAGAAAAGGTACAACTAGAGAAATCATATTTTAATGAGACAAGGTTGTATATTTTGGTTTGGTAGCATTCGTTGTTTATTTTTCTTAAAATTCTACAACTAAAATCAAAGACGAATATTTTGAAACGTTTGACAAATTTTTATCTAGAATTATTTTATAAATTAAATTTTTCAAGAAGTGTATATATAATAATAAGATTTACTTCTTATATGCCAGATCGTTTGTTGTTCTCTAAAGGTTTGTGATTGAGTTGTCATCTTTGATCACCAACCCGGAACAATTAATTTTCGCCATCAGGAATATTATTTTACCTTATTATTTATTTTAATTTTTTGCTTTTTCATAAAATCAGTCTCCAACAGACGGGAGCGTAACCTATTCTTCTGGCTAATGCTCACACAGCGATAAAGGTTTTACTTGACGATATCAAATCTTAGGTACTTCTATAGATTTAAAATTCAGCACATTGATAACTTCAAAAACAAGGACTTAAAAAAATACTTCTTTCAGGTATCTCCAATAGCTAAAAAAAACGCGTATTTTTGGCTATAAAGCCTTTAGTGGTAAATTGAAATTTGCGTTCAGAAGCAACTCATTTCGGATCCCGAAACTCCATGAAACTATTATGGGAAAAAATACCCAACTATCTGAATATTCATTCAAAAGTAATTTATTTCGACAATATATAAAAGGAAATATTTTTAAATAGATCATTTACTTTCTGATCAGTATAAAGATGCTACAAAGAGGTTATTGGACAAATTTTAGGTAAATATGAAGTACTTTAAAAGTAGATAAGTACATTTTAAATAGTCTTTGGGCAATTCTTTGATCTATTTGAATCTAACATAAACACATAGTTATAAATCCGTTTAATTCAGATACCCAATTATTTGTAAGGTGAAGATAAATGTGTGATGGGAATAAATGTATAACATGGGCAATCAATTACTTCGTCATAAAAATAAATATCGTGACAGAAGGATATATTTGAATATTTTCAAATAAATTACGATTAAAAGGAGGTGCACTATCCTGAACCACTTATCTGGTGCACTGGCAAAATACGGTTGATTTTTGCAATATAAAATTTAAAGCCATGTTTAATTCGTCAACAGGTGTGAAACATAAAAAAGACCCTAATTCAGTGGGTTTTGCTATCCGCGGGAGTTACATTCCTTGAAAACGGCATGTATGATGAAAGCAGTAGTTAAGATAAGATAAAACCTATTGTCAAATATTTATTTTTAAATTTAATATCACAGAACAGTGACATTGTAGTAAATATGTAATTCGATAAAATATAGTCATTAACAATCGAAATTCCCTGTTGATACTAGACTTTTAGAATGAGTTGAAGGTGGATATTTGAGGGTGGAGGAGAAGAAGGCTTCTGAGCACGCTGTCCTATGCATTACGTCTGATAATATGTTAAAACTGCAAAACTCGATGTATTGTAATGTCACTAGGCGCCTTATAGTTACTTGCGGAGATATTGGGTTTTCAATTATTGTGTAAGAGATATATGTTCTATAATTGAATGAAGTTTAATAAACATCCATGCAGGTATTTTTGATTAAATTGACATTTTATAAAACTTTATAAGAGAGTCCAGAGGAAAGCTGCGAGATATGTGCTAGGTAGGTTTAAAAAGGAAGACAGCGTCACAGAAATGTTGAAAATTCTGGATTGGTAATCATTAGAAAATAGGAGACAAATTAACAGATTAGGGGGAATGTACCAGACATACAGCAATAATGAAGCATGGGAAGACTTAAGAATTAGAATGCAGGTGCCGAATTTTTTAGGGAAAAATAGCCATGAATTTAAAATTAAACTTAGGCCGCAGAAGACAAATACAGCAAAGTATTCGTTTCTAAACAGGGGAATCAGCGAGTGGAACAAGTTACCTGAAGTGCTCTTCAAGCCCTTACCTAAGGACGCGAAACATTTAAACGTAGAGTTAGTTCATATATGCATGGTAAAAATAAGATGAACTGTGATGAGGAATATTAGTAACATCAATATCTATGTAACTGTGCCTAAGTGCAGGAAAAGTAGGGGGTTGCTTGGAAGGGTGAAGTACGGTGGGGACTTCGTGGGCCCCGCGACCGCTACGGTAGCCGAGAAGGCCTTTCATGAACCCACGAAAATCCGCACTTTAGGCACTGATTGTAATTATTTTGAAATTGTATATTGTTAAATATTTTTTAATATATTTTAATTTTTCTAATATAATTTATGAGCACTTTATTTGTAAAATTGGAATTTTAGAATTATATATTATGTTTTTCCTGCCACCTGGCCGGCTGGCCAAATTGCAATGTTTTTTAAATAAATAATAAATAAATTATAAAAATTGACAAGAATAAGATGCCCTCCATTTCCGTGTGGAATTATTTATTTTTACAACGTTGATATACGAAGACGGTATTTCGTCAGGTGCTGTTAAATCCATTAGAACCTCCCAAGTATTACAGCCAACAGACAGATGGAATTGCAAAATCCAATTTTTTGGGATTCAGGAACAATGACGAGTATACTGTATATTCATCAAAGTCACTATTTCGGTTTGTTTCTCGATGACGACACTTTCTGATTAAACATCAAGTACGAGAAAGTGAGAAGACAAATGTAAAGAAGGTTAATTGCTAGTGTTGGCGTAAATAATAAACTGTTAAAATATCAATGGATACTTTTTCGAGTGAATATTTGCGATTACACTTTCTTTCATTTCGATGACAGAATCGCAAATATCCTTGCAAAATAGTTTTTCCCTCTCGGGTTATCGATACATTAAATAATTGTAGAAATTTCCCGTTCCTCCCTTCGCCCCACTTGCCACACTCGCCATTTCGGAGAATCTCGTCTTTGAACACATTCTATGGCATCGAAAGTTAAGCAGTGATGCTTTCTATTGGAAATTCTCATAAGTTCTTCTTGATCGTAAAAGCGTGTTTTCGCACGAATTCCTTTCCTCGGCGTATCGCTTGCCCTTCCCACCTCATATAGCACTCCTTTTAATTTCGTTTCAGCCAATTCAAAGAAACGTCTTCACCATGCATGTCAATGATGTTGCTATGTTTGTACATACAATTCGGAAAATTCTTCGGTTATTTCCTCAGCAGCCGTAAAATACAATTAAATTATTAAGTATATTTAAAAGAGGCGGCAAATTTTATATGTAATCACATATTATCGTAAAACCAGATAGATATGTATAACGTGATTATGCAAGTAATTACAACTAGGTTCTTTTAATTTATACTTAGGTGAATAAATACTGATATATTTCACAGCATGATTATATATTGAAGTCTCGCACGTGCTGTTTGACCGTGATAAACAACTAGATAAAGTAGTAAACCTTATGGGGCCGGTGCTAAATCACTATTTTCTCTATAAGATTCCCCTTGCCATTTACCCGAAGAACGGAGTATATAATCCCTCTCTCTCTCTCTCTCTTGGATTCCATCTTCCAAGAAAAAACATATATGTTTCAAAGATACATACATACACACAGATATATATATATATTATATATATATATATATATATATATCTTGAAAGTTGCTTCAAACCTCCTCCATTCGGAGTCCTCAATCTGGTTCTATGATTCCTCGAGGGGGATGGAGAATGTCCTTTTGGTGAATACACCCTTTGTGTGCGCGCGCCATCTGCCGCTCGATACGAGACACCTCGAACACAATGGAATGGTTTTCTGCTGCAGCCACACCCACTGTTATTTATGCTCTACCACGGCGATCTTTGACCTCAGCCTCTGCTATATTTGTTATTGAACTCAGTTTTACTACTCTAAAAATTCTACCAAAATACTAGATTTTTTCAGAGCATGAGAAAGTGATATGATAACTCTGTATAAGTTACGCTTAGGCATACATATATTTGAAAAAAATGAGAACTGACTCTTTTGATTAGAGAAGAGGTTATACCTGATAATGGTCTACAGGAATGATGCTTGTTAAAAGATATATCATTGAATAAATTTCTTGATTGAATAATTCTCTTTAAATGATTATAATTATTTTATCACTTACATAAATACCAAATTAATGCAGTTGAATTTATAACTATTCAACTAGGCTTTAATATTTATATTTCAAACTAAAAACAATTTATTAAAAATAATCTTAAACGAATAAGCATAGAATTCTCCCATCCATTATGTCTTAAAAGTTACATCACTAAGTTTTTATACCTGCCGGCAGGTTCTCTTGCTTTCGCAGGCCTCCATCTTCTCATGACTGTTTTAATACGGCTAGCTTATAATTGAGAAAGTTTCAAGGAAGTATCACAATATTCACAACGGCGTAATTAACTAAGTTTATTCAAATGAGCGATTATTTCTCTGATAAGCAGCCATCAGTGGAAACTTTTGGTGAATTAAAATTAAAATTAAGAGAGTGTTAAATTTTTGTTGTAGTGTTTTAAATGGACTTGAGACCACCAATCTCTCCTTTGTAATAGAACTATTATTTACCTGACTGCGAATTCGCATAAAAATGTCTAAAATTAAGTTTCGAACTTGTATTTATCCATATCTTTTAAAATTGATTTATAGAGCAGCTTTATGCCATCAATTTGGGGTGAAATATTAATTTATTTGATCAAACGAGGGAAATATTTACATTGAATTAGTTTTATTACTCGTGTACCTTAGGTGAATTTATTTTCATTAAAAGATGGCGAAATATCCTCATGTTTATCGTTCGTTTTTAAAAAGTATTTCCTGTGCTGTTCTGAAAATGCAGGTGAAAAAGAAAATAATTGCTCCTAGCCTTCAAAAATTCTAAATTCACGTCTGTAATTCCATTAGAAGGGAAATGAACGAACTTAGGAGTCATTTAAGTTGAAAAAAACCGCCTCCGAAAAACTGGATATTCAGTAGATAGTATCTACCGATGCTTAGGCTAGCTATATATTGCCAAAATTTTCCTTCTTATATCTTTATGGTTAGTTACCTCCGCAATGCAAAGAAAATTATTAAATTTATCATGTTATGATATTATATATGCGAAATTGCTTTTTTGGGGGTGGAATTTCTTGCGATATGGTTTATGAAAATCCCTCTCTGTAATACACACAGCGGCGTAGCTAAAGGGGATGTTTACGCTTTTGGACACCCCCATTCAAGTATGAATTTTAAAATATTTTCATTATGCTTCTAAATTACACCCGAACAAAAAATGATAGAAAACTCCCATTTAAATATTAACGTATCGTAGAATTATAGGAATTTAAATATTCAGTTTGCCTTAATAATGTAACCATTTGCTCAACAACATATGCGCTATTAAAGCAAAATATCACACCAAACCACTAATAGCCTTGGACTCGTAAATGCGGCGATAATGCGATTGTCGTTATAAGTACAATCACTCATAATGAAAAATCTGAAAATTTTCCTATAATGTTACATGTTAATGCTTGTAAATCAGTTATTTTTGAGGTGCGTAATATTAGGAAAGAGATACGGATATCTAAAAAATTGCAATTTATGCGCATAAAGTATACAGGCCAGGCTTTTCCTTTGTACGTTGATCGTGTCCGAGAGAGAAATATATATTTTAGAGAGAAAGCGATAAACGGCGCGTGTAATGTACGCTTCTCGGTGATTTACAGTCAGGAGTAACACTGTGTTGAGAACTTTATTTCTCACCTCTTGGCGCCATGGAGATGCGACGAAAGCATTCCAGGGCGACAGAATAAAAAAGCGCTGGTGAAACATGAAAGGAAGAATGCGCTACGAGACCATAGCAACTGTTTCTCCGGAATTCCAAAAGAATATAGAGCTCAAAGTATCTTTGACCAACGGAAATAAAATTTTGCTTGAGGTTTATTTCCTGATTAATATATTGCTTTCATTTTTGGGTTTCAGTCGATTAATTTGAGTGCCTATTATAAAATTGTGTTGAGATTCAGCTTCTTCTGAAATTTTCAGTTTCATAATTGCAAAAGAAGTGATTACTTATGAATATCAGCTTTTAATGTGACATCTTATTCAAACTTAAGATTTCAGTTCATTTTTTTATTTAAAGCTTTAATCTTTGATTTTATACAATTTAGCAGGGAACACTAATTATTTTTGTAATTTATAAAATAATTATTTGTTTTTCATATCTATTTCATTTGCTTAGTATTTATTCACCATATATTTATGACATTTAAGTACGTATAATAAGAAAGCTTATTTTGTAATCCCGAGAACAATATGGTACCTTTCATGATTTCAATGTTAGTCCACTATCGAGGCGTCGTAGCGTGTCGCGTGCAGTCCGGACCGATGAACTGCATATTTACATTATCGAGGCGTTGATCATCAGCCGGAAACTGTTTTGCCGGTGCTCTATAAACCTCGGACATCAAAGCGAGTCCTCGCAGAAGAAAAAAATAATTTCCTTACAACAGTATTATTGAACACCACTCTTGGAATTTTGACAGCGTATATTGCCTTAACTTTTGTATTGTATTTCAATAAAAATTGGAATATAGTTATTATTGATCTGCAACTACATTACTTTGCAAAATTTATTACTCTTCTACCTCAATAATATGCGTTTGCGTTAGGTATCTCACTCTTCATAAAGCGTGCGCGCGAGAGACTAACACGCGCACGCTTTTACACACACACACACACACAAACATACATATATCCCTCCCTAAGGACTGCATAACCTTACAGAGGCGGAAAGGTTTGTGTACTCTTATGAACCAAAGAGCTATGCCGGCGGGAGATAATACTCCTGGTAGGACCATTCAAGCCGGAAAGGTCTGAGGGGAAGAGTCAGACTAAGAAGCAGTCTTTGGGGTTTTACATCCCCCTGTGCAATGGAAGCAGCTTGCACTGTACCACTGTAGGTGATGATCATGTGGATCTCAACAGCTACAGATGGGTAATCACTCTTGTGAAACTGCGATGAGGAAAGCATTATCATTAAATTTCCCATGATATGCTGAAAAGCTGCAAATACCTATATGGATCTATCTGGGATAAAACATTCCGGAGGTAAAATAGTCCCCCAATCGGATCTTAAAAAGGGAATTGAGAAGAAATAATGTAGGTATAGTAGGTCTTAGTGAAGTTCGGTGGGAAGGAGAAGGCGAGATAAATTCAGAAAAATTTAAGATTATTTACTCGGGAGGAGAGAAAAAGGAAAGGGGAGTGGGGATTAT
Organism: Tanypteryx hageni; assembly: GCA_028673005.1. Classification (NCBI taxonomy): domain Eukaryota; kingdom Metazoa; phylum Arthropoda; class Insecta; order Odonata; family Petaluridae; genus Tanypteryx; species Tanypteryx hageni. Next base: position 118,450,619 of record CM054113.1, read on the forward strand.
GATGAGAAAAGAGATAGGTGAAAGAATTAGCAAGGTAGTGACAGTTAATGATAAATTAATGGCCGTAAAACTTCAGATGGAGCCAGTGGAAATACTTATAATTCAAGTGTGTATGCCAACAACTAATGCTGGTGACGAAGAAGTAGATGAAATGTATGAACAGATTACGGAGATATTGGAGGAGGGTAAAAAAAGGATCACCACCTTAGTAATGGGAGACTGTGTAGTCGGAGAGGGACAGGAAGATAACATAGTGGGAAAATATGGGCTAGGAAAGAGAAATGAAAGAGGGGAGAAACTTGTAGAATTCTGCCATAGAAATAGATTGATTGTAACTAATACATGTTTTAAGCATCACCAGCGGAGTCTTTACACATAGAGAAGCTCAGGAGACCAGAGATAATACCTGATAGATTACATATTAGTCAATGAAAGATTTAGAAATAACATTAAAAATGTGAAAACACTACCAGGGGCAGATATTGATTCCGACCTTTTGGTGGCAAATACACTATGTAGACTGAATAGCATTAAGAGAAACATAAGAGTTAACAAGAAATGGAACATAGAGGAACTCCATAAGAACAAGGAGGCTATCATGACTGAGCTGGAGAAAAGGTTGGGAGAGAGAGCTGAAGATAATAGGAGCAATGTAGATGAGGAGTGGAGATACATCCATAGCAACATTAAAGATGCAATGGAAAAGAAGGTAGGAAAGATAACGGGTGAAACAAAAAACCCTGGGTCACAGCAGTCATGCTGCAAAAATGGAAGAGCGGAGAAAGTGGAAGAACATAAACACTAAAGAAGGCCAAAGAAAGTAAAAAGATTTAATAATGTTTTAAGAGGGGAAACAGATAAAGCCAGAGAACAGTGAGTAAATGAGAAACGCAAGGAGATTGTCGACTGTGAAAGAATTAGTAGAATAGAACTCATGTATTCCAAAGCAAGGTAACTATGCAAGAAAAAGGCAAGAATGATAGGACGTAAAGGAATCATTAACAAAAGCGGTAAAATAGTCTCGGAGCCAGACAATATAAAGAATGTCTGGAAAGAATACATTGATCTGCTGTATGACAAAGAAGAAAGCCAAGAAATATTGAATTAAATGAAAAAGAGTATGTGGAAAAAGACCAGCTAGGACCAAGTATTTTCGAGTCTGAAGTTAAAAGAGCAATTGATGACATGAAAAGAAGGAAGGATGTTGGGAGTGATGATATACCAGTGGACGTTCTTAAGGTTTTGGGGTCGGAAGCAGTTAAGCAACTCACAAAATTCATTAACCAAGTATATGATACTGGCTTATGTCCTGAAGATTTTTTAGATGTTGTTATGGTACCACTGGGGAAAAAGAACAATGCAAAAATTTGTAAGGATTACAGAACTATCAGTTTAATTTCTCATACAGCTACCAGAATAATAACCAAAAGAATTGAAGGTAAAATAGAAATAGAGCTGCAAGATAATCAGTTTGGTTTCAGAAGAGGAAGAGAGACTAGAGATGCTATAGAATGTATGAGGATGATGATAGAAAGAACGCTATGAGTCAATAAAGGTATGTATTTTTGTTTTGTATATTGGGAGAAAGCTTTTGACCGAGTGAAATGGGATAAAATGTTGGGTATTTAAACAAAATAGGAATAGATTGGAAAGATAAAAGACTGCTTAAAAACCTTTACTTTGATCAATAGCTTAGAGTCAGGGTTGAAGGAGAAGAAACAGAAAGTACTTCAATAGGGAGAGGAGTGAAAGAGGGATGTCATATTTTACCAGCGATATTTAATATTTATGTAGAAACATTAACAGAATAAGCGTTGATTGAAGAGAAAGATTTTAAGATAGGAGGTGAAAGTATTACCACTATTAAATACGCAGATGATCAGGGATTAACAGCAGAAGACGAGAAAGAACTTCAGAGGATGACAGACAGACCAGTGGAGGTTGGTCAAAAATATGAAATGAAGATCAATGCCGAAAAAACGAAAGTCATTGTGGTTTCAAAGGAACATAAAGAATTAAATATAATGTTAAATGGCCAGAAATTGGACCAAGTAAGTAGTTTAAAATATTTTTGCAGTATTTTAGCGCTGGATGGAAGGAGTGCACATGACATCAGAAGTAGGATTGCTATGGAAAAAGCAGCATTCAACGAGGAGGAGATTCTCACAAGCAAGAAAATAAATTTAGAAACAAGGAAAAAATTAGCGAAATGCTGCATATGGAGCATAATTCTTTATGGAGCAGAGACGTGGACGGTAAGGAGAAAGGAGGAAAAATATTTAGAAAGTTGTGAGATGTGGGTATGGAGGAGGGTGATGAAAGTGAAATGGATAGAGTGAAAGAGTAACGAAGAAGTATTAGAAATGGTGGGAGAAGAAAGGATGCTAATAAAAACAATCAGGAAAAGAAAAGCAAATTGGATAGGGCACATATTGAGAAGACAGTATTTACAACGGACGATCTTAGAAGGCAAAATATATATATATATATATATATATATATATATATATATATATATATATATATATATATATATATATGTTATTGTCTTTTTCTTTATTCTTACTATTTCTAACTATATTCTAATGCAGCGTTTTTCAACTGAATAACCATTTTCCATTTTTTTTCCTTGGCGAGCCATATAGTTAATAGTCCACAAAAGAGGATTAATTATATTAACTGCAACATGCATGTGTCTAGTATATCCAATTTAAAACAGAAATAAGGAAAAAATAGTAATGCTTTATGCCTACCTAATTTACATGAACAAAAACCTAAGTAATCTCCTCTCTTCGCAAAATGTTGTAACCTCTCTTTTGACCCCACTGGAAGCTGCAACTTTAAATTTAGAATTAAACAGGGTAATTACGCTTTAAATATGACGACACATAGACAAATTGTACTTTATAAATATAAAATTATAATATAACTTATCCTTCATTTCGTAAGTAAAGGCCTAAATGATAAATTCTCTATGAACGAAACAAATTAAGTTTTGTTTAACGAGGCCTAACGCTTTTTTGAAGAACCCAGTACATTTATTAACTGCAATAATCGCTCATGAGAATGTTGACTGAAGATTATATAAGAAAATTCATATCTGTTGCGACTTTGAAATTTTTAAATATTAATCCTTGCATATATACACATGAATAATGCCCGAAGAATCGATCAAGTCAGATTTTTAAAGGCCATAATGGTAACAACCCTCTTTTTTGGGGGTTATGTTGGGAAAATTCGCTAACTTGTAGGCCAATTCAGCATAAAAACTAAATAAACGGCTCTTTAAAACAATTTTTTTCAAGGAATCGATATCGGCACACTACTATGTTGAGTACACATTGCGAGGTAATGTATTTTGAGTTTGCAAAGGAGTACAATTACTTTTAAAGGAGTACATAATATCTCAGGAATACAAAGACGCTGAAAGAGGTAATGTGCACCCGAAAGGAGCATGTCTGGTCACCTTACTTATACGATCGAACAAACGTTTACCCATGGCATTGCTTTTATCTTTCGAGCTGCGAACCATTTTAACGTTTACGCAAACCACTTTTGGTTCGCGAACCCCCGGCTAAAATACGCTGTTCTAATCTATTAACATTTTATATTATGAAATAAAATCTCTTATGTTCTTCATCTTGACTATACCAAATTTATAAACGTATATTTGGAATTAGTTTCTCTCGAATATTTTTCTTTTAATTATTAAGATAAATGCCACGAATGCGACTTATTAGTTTAAATCGAATTCGAACTGCAGATACATTTTTTGTCCGATGATATATTTGGACGAATATTAGTCTTCAAAGAGCCGCAGCTGAACCATCTTCCCTCCTCATTCATTTATTTTATCTGGAGGCGAATCTTTATTCTACTGTTCCGCATCAATCGAATTTGTCTCCTGTCATTATTCTGAAGTATTCGTCCATACGATTTTTATGACATCGTTTATGAGGTTCATTCTATCATTATACTTCTTTCTGTGGCCAAATAAAATCTCCTCTCAGCTGTGATGCGTTATCAGGGTCGGCCCTTTCCAGTTATTGCATCTTTTATGATATTTTTATGCTTCACCCGCCATTCATGGTTTCTGCGTCTTCTTTCTTTTAATAGTCAAATAATCGCTGGGTTTGTGTTGTGCTTCTGTTCTGTATCGTCGTAACAATGGACGATTGAATTCGTCGTACAATCCCTGTTCGCAGAATTTTGTACCACGATCTCCAGAAATTCCTGACTTATTGGTCCTAGTCCCGTAACTTTTGACCTTTTAGCAATGTTTAGCATTGAATGCCGGTGAAAGAGGTAATCTAAGTTTGCCAACTTCCTTTATCACAAAATGTGATTTTGAAATTCCTGGAACTCAACGAAGGTGCATCTCGGAGTATGTATATTCTCGTGTTAATATATAGTTATAATTTCTCTTATAACCATTTACCTTTGTTCGTGTTATATAAACGGAAATTTATGAGTCGAATTGATTCTTTCTAAAAATTGCCTTAACCTAATTTTAATAGTTTAATGTATTATTGAAATTATTGCTTATCTTTGTACGTTGTACAGAAGCAAATAATTAGTCATCTAAGAGGATATTTGTAACTCTTATCAACGCAATTGATAAGTTTTGCTGTTTAATCATGTATTAATTCCAAAGATTTTGCTTCAAAACGTTAGAAAGGAAACTCGAGAATTATAATATGATCTCTATTTTAAGACCATTGAGTTTGCACTTCCGAAAAAAATCAGTAAAATGTTTGTTTTACTTCAAATTTTTTACTTGATTCTCATCAGTTCACCGAGGGCAAGGATCAGTTTACGATTATTTTGTGATTTTTTATTTATCAATATTATGTATTCTTCATTTTCTTGTTTCAATATTTTTAATTTTTATTTGTTCTTGTGATGCATCTAGGGACTTAATATATGTATTTGCAGAAAAAGTCGCCCAAAATAGTATATTCCAAAGACTGTACGATTTAAAAACGCATTTTTATTTTGTTTTATTATCCAAGGATATACACCAGTAATTCCGAAGTAATTGCGTCAATTCACAACTCGAGAATAAATTAATTCAATAAATTTTTATTTTGTATTCCTTTTTTCAGAAAATTTAGTGAATTATTTTTACTTAAAATTCATGAAAGCTTTGAAGCAGAGATTCAATATACCTTAATATTACTTTGGTTTAATAATTAAACCAATATTTACGATGAATAGCCTCAAGTAGGAATTAAATATTACTTATATTAAGTATCCTAAGCAAAGAAAGATATGAAAATGAACAAATTAAGTTTCTTTTCCTAATCTACGAGTTATACACGATTTTGCACTTATCGTAAGAAAACATTTTGACTGATGAAGCATATCTGCCATTCACCTCTCAAAATTAGTCCCCGTATTAGTCATTCGGTTTGATGTATCGTTACGACGCGTGGCGGGGCGGGTAAAAGGAAACGGGAAGGATGCTGCGCGGTTACCATGGTAACGCCATTCCCCATAACGCAAACAGAGTAGCGCATCATTTGCTTGCTTAGTAGGCTGACAAAAACGCAGGAAACAATGGACAATGCATATCCATCCATATTATGGGCCTTTAATCATCTGTTGTCAAACTGAAAGGGAATGGAGATGATACACATCAATATTCTTCCCACGGCAGATAATCTCACGTTGAAATCTCTCCAGAGATGAAATCTTGGCTCGCAGTCTATTTTCTCTTAAGTCCTAAACCCAAAGCGATGCGGGATTTTTTGATTCTATTTTACTGATTCTGAGAAGTCTAATTTAAAACCAGATGAGAAGATGAGACACATGATTTTTTTAAAACTACGCGCCTCATTAAATTAATATAGTCGCAATATTTCTCGATAAATAACGGTACGAAATCAATTACAAACAAGATATTCTATCATATTTAAAGTTTTTTCAACTGTTGCATGAAATCACCTCATGGTAGTTAGGCGTAATAGTGCGTCTGTTTCTAAATATTTTGAATAAATTAGTGTTTTAAAAATTTTATATGCAACATTAAAAGCTTCGCTTAACTTTTATTACACATTTCTATAAAAATGGAATGTAAATTGAGAAAAAAACCGAGTGAATTTTCCACCCCTTTAATGCTATACCTACTCTATTAGGAATGCATATTAGAGTCTTCAGTGCTTTTCGTAATTGCTGAAAATCACTATTATCTTCGTGATGTCCGTCCGTACGTACGCATATATCAGGGAAGATTGGCTTAACCGATTTCAACCAAATTACGTACATAGAATATACACATAAATTAATGACCAAGATGTCATACTTCGAATGGATCCATTCAGTATGGGTTCCACAATTGCAAAGTTTAACTTTTCGGTAACTGTAAATTTTGAAGGAATTGGCCGAACCGATTTCAACGAAATTTTTGGAGGAAGTGTGAAACATTAAAAACAAAGTATAGATATTTAGTGTAGATATGGAAATCAGTACTGCCACAATAAAAGTAATAAAAAAGTTCTTCTTACACCTGTTTGTGTTGAATTATCCTGATCAATTTTAATGAAATTTAATATTTATAATGAACACATATATACAAAACCAAAATAGCATATTTGGACCACATCAGCCAAACAGTGGTGCCACAATTGCAAATTAAACTTTCAGTAATAATGGATTTGGAGAGAATTGGCTGGACGGATTTTAACTAAATTTTGCATATAAGGCTTGTACAACATACCACACTAAAAAGTGTAATAATGTTTTCAATCGTATTTATAGAGAACTGACCTCATCGATTTTAACCAAAGATAGAATATATAATCATCATATAAATATATAACTAAAATATTAATTATCAACCGGGTCGACTAGGTAGGGCTACCACAATATCAAAGTTAGTATTTTCCGTAACTATGAATTTGGAATGTATTGGCTGAACGGATTTGAAGGAAATTTCGTTTGTAGGAAGATTAAAGAATGGAAAAACGAAATTAATATGTTTAGAACAAATCTAAAAATAAGGGGCTGCCACAATATAAGTAAAAATAATTTTCTGATTTCAAAGCAAATACATTAGTATACGATTATCCCACGGCGAATTTGATGAAAAGCACTTCTGTACCACGGGAAACCCGTGTGAATCCCTACTTGTTATTTTATTCGTCAGAGTTTTATTTATTGTCTTATAATGAATGATATTAGATATTTCCTACAACCAGCTATTCCGATATTTAAATCAAAAGCGTTGTTTAATGTCATGTCTACTTCCACACTTATTCAATTAACTTATTATGAGTTTATCGCAGGAGTTAACAAATCCTTAATCTTTTACGTTTTTAGTCAATTAATCAATCATATCTGTCTTTCTGTAAAGATGCATTAATGAAATTTTACTTTCGCAAGTCTCATGTTTTCCCATTTGATCATGTTTGATTTCCTCCTCTGTTCGATGATTTCGCAAGAAATCCTTCACTATTAAGGTTTGCAACTTTTGTCATCAGAAAGGAATTACTGGGATGACAATCACCGAGCTCGATGGTAATAATGTCTTGTGACCGAGTTTCTGTTTTGCAGAATTTTTATTGCTTCCGTAACGATTTATGTCAGCTAAAGCATTCTAGACACAGGATATTTGCGACGATTGCTTTCCTATAGATATTGAGAACTCGAATGAATCTGCAGATTGATAAAAAAATTTCTATGAACGTTTTCATTTTTGAAATTTGTGTAATTTGTTAATTTACCAATCGTTTTCCACATTTTGTAGTGTATATCGCATATCTATAAATTTTCCCTTTTCATCTAAAATATATATATGTATATATATGTATATATATATATATATATATATGTATATATATATGTATATATATGTATGTATGTATGTGTATATATATATATATATATATATATATATATATATATATATATATATATATATATATATATATATTGCAGAAATCCAAACTCGCAGCAGGAATTTTATTAAGCTTATTTTTTAGTTTAGGATAGTACTTATATTTCAAAGCAAATAAAATGATATGTCACATTAAATTTCAATGTTTTACTCGAAAATTTGTGCATGCATAATTTTATTGATTTCATGCGTCGGAAATAGCGAGTTATGAATATATCTGAGTTGCTGCATTCTCAATCATCAAATATTGTAGACGTCACACAAATATACGTTGATAGATAGAACAACATTTAAAATATTTTATTAATCAGCATTGACTAATCATTTAAAGGCATAAACATATTAGGAACACACCAGGGTACTGATATGCATGCTTAGAGACTAATACGAACAAATAATTTGTGTGAACTTATGGATTCGTTATATATATATGTATCAAAAAATATTTCAATGAGAAAAATACTATGCAAAATTAATATAGGAACCCAACTAGTCATTAATTTCATGATTTAAGCATTGTTTTTGTTTCAGTAAAGGAAGAAGGATAAATGAGAAATCTGATGCGTGTGGTAGCAACGCAGAGCTGATTTATCAATACGTATATAAAAACGTATCGTAGAAAGATTTCTCTATTGATCGATAAAATTTAATTTGCCATGTTACGAAATAAAAAGTCACAAAGTTCTACATCACACTGTACCTTGCTTCTAGGGGTCGGCGGTAACAATCTACTATCCTGATAGACGCATCTATTCCCGTGAGCTGGAATGGGATTGGTGAAAGATCCGGATCGTCGTTTGATAAACAAGCGCATATGAATTATTTCAAAGAAGAGATATAATGCAAGGAGGAAAGGTAGGAAAAGAGGAGAAGAGTAGAGAGTGGAGAGGAAACGAACGTAGAAGAATGATGTGCAACAAAGAGAGAGAGAGAGAGAGAGAGAGAAAGAGGGAGAAGAAGATTAGGACACATATTTTCTAACAACGCATTTTTCGTATTCGTTTCTCTAGATTACTCTTAATTTTTCTTTTTTTTATGCGATTGTGTTGCAAATAATCAACTTTTACTTATGAGCTAATTATCCTATAACCTCTGAACAACGCTGATTCCGCGAGCTGAAAATTACGAATCCATCTCATAAAATAATTGCTCTAAATAGATTTTTATTTAAACTTTTTTCATTTGTTCATTCAACTGGCTTTTAAAAATTCCCTCTTTGACAATACTTTTTAAAAAACCCGGTCAACTCTCAAGGGAACTATGGACCTATCGAGGAGCAGTTCTGTTTCCAACTTCTGTTCATTTTTTAAGGCTGTCACACGGTTTCTCTGTATTCATGTTACATAATTAATTTGATCATTTTAAATTAAATTATTTCTCAAAACAAGTTTTGAATCAATAATTCTTCTTAGCACTATTTGAAAGATAAAGGGTATATCGTGTACCACGCGCACCTTTATCTTTAGACCAGTTTGGAGAGAACAAATAAATTCGTCTCGGAATAAGTTGACATCTGTGATTAAAAAAGTCGGCGTCTTCACCGATTCCTCTTCTCTGAAACAAGGTCCGCGCGTATACGAGTACTTCGTAGAATTCTTCGTCCCTTGCAAGTATATACGTGCGGCACTGAATTTACTATCGACATCGCAATTTATATAACCTGTTCAGAAATCCTCATGTAAGACGCGCAGTCCCTTTTCCTTACCGACCTTTTTGAAAAAAAACGTTGCGCGCGGTACACGAGTAATTACGGTAAATCACCGTCATCAGTCACTTTGGTATAAATCCCTCCTTCGATTAACTGCGTTTATTAGATTTACTCTGCATATATCTGTTAAAATTCGAACAGAAAGAAAGGAATTGAAAAATTTTAAGTCCAAAGTCATCAAAATTAGTACAGTTGGCCACTTAATTTGCTCATATTTTGATTTTATACTCGGGTTTTCGTAAATGTTTTTAACATTTCAATACTAAGATTCCATTGTTACGAGTATTGTTGTCCCCGGTAATTTCAGCGTAGTATATGTACTTATATAAAGTCCTAAAGATCGAAGATGAGATTAAAACTTGCTCAACACGACCGAAGATATGAATTAAATGCAAAGAAATCAGACGCAGTATTCATGTAATTTATATTTTTTTATCTATATAACTAAAATCCTATTTCTGATTGTCTCTCTCCGTTTAACGCTGTTTATCGCTCTATACCTCTGCCATTTCTAATCTCCGGGAATTTCAGCTATCTTTTTTATCGAGTTAATCAAATAATTTTCTTAATTTGTTATTTAAAATCAAACATACATTCCTAAAAAACATATTCATTAAACTCGCGTCACGTCAGGGTGTGAAAATACAAATAACTAGAAATAACAATATAGCAGAAAATCGAGTAATTAAAAATGTTGTTATAATGAAGCAGGCGCGGACTGGCAATTATTTCCGACCCGGGAAAAGTTTACTTGACCGGCCTCCTTGCCGACCTTTGGTGGCATTTATCGACGAGGGCCCATTTGCGAGGCCCTCTTTTCGGCGAGGCCCACTGTTAGCACTTCACGCGCCTGTGCATAAATCCGCCTCTGGAAATACGTCCAAGATAAAAACGGAAGGATACTTTTGCGGGAACTAGGGGAGAGTGATGGATGATGCATACTGCTCATACGGAGAAGGGAGAGAGTTTTTCAAGTACGTTCCCACGATGATTTCTTTATTCTTCCCAATAAGCTTACCGAAACTGTGATTATCGAGTGAAGAATAAAATATGTGAGAAGCCGAAACTGGTGGGAATTAACCCGAGAGGACGTGCGCATCTGAGCAAAAAATACCCAAGTGGAAAAATATAAGCGTTTATCTTTCGAATCATCAGCCTTGTTGATGCGCAGGTTAGTCTTGACCATTGCCCGGCAGTCGTTAGCAGGGGCACGCCTACCCAGGGTGCAGTGGGAGCTATGCACCCTGGCGACGACTTGCCGTTTCTCGCATTCTAACTGTAAGTGCATATAAAATTTCAAAAATTCCCTCGCCATGTTTTACTCTACGCAGGAGTTGAGCTGGACCTCTATGCTTTTACTTATGAATTATTATCCAAAAATTCTAGTACTTTGGAAATATGGCTTAAGAATATCTATTTATGGGAATAATTTCATTCTTGTTTATGTTATATCTCAAACTAACGTATTGAAATCTTCCTTCCACTGGGTGTCAACGTGATTGCATGGTCATAGCAGGAAATCTGATATCGTAATGGCCCTCGTGAGTACTTTTTTACAGTTATAAACAAAAATTATTCCTGCATGTTCTCTTGAATGGAATGTTTTACGACTTTTACACCGTTTTCATTACATTAATACCATTAATTATCCAAAAGTACGAAGTACTTAAATGTCGAAATTCTGTCTTTAACAAAAATCGATGGGTCAGTGACTTATACGCTCAAAGCGACGGTAGCCATTTGGTCGTTATTTTTTAATTCCGAATTAATCGACAAAATCCTCTTGAATGCGCGTCTTAGGGCTTTTGGTTTATCTAACGTTCGCTTCGTGAATGGTGTTCAGTGAAGTCACGAATCAAAGAACCGTTAATGTGTGCTGCCTTTGGTGCCTCTATCGTAGAAATTTGCAAAATTTAACTGCGCTTGTCGTCCCATCGCAAACGAATCTCTCAATTTAATCCCATTCATTTCGATGTACTCGGGTAGAAAATACTGACGGTATTATATTGGATTGGAAGCTAAATGTGTTTCAGCAACGATATGATTGCATTTGCTCAGGATAATTCTAAAGATTATCTAAAATTTTTCTAGCAGACATCTTTTTTATTAAAAAGGCAAATGAATATTTTTTGGAACACTAATCCTTTTCCTGCTGCTCATTCCCTCCGAGTGGAGTTAATGCCGAACATTGCGCTTCATTTACATTGGTCTTTGCATTCCCGTAGGTTTGTCAGCTTTCGAGCCCATCCGAAATTGGACGTTTGCCGCATCGACTTCCCCAATGCTTTTGTTGCAATTTGACCATTCCCTTCCGACGCGCAAACTGGAAAATCGTTTCAGAATACATTGACTCCTTCCATCCATCGTCACGGATATCGTTTCTCTTTGTGTTAAATTTGTCGCCATTAATTTTGCCCTAGCCCAACTTCGCGTTTTACTTGCTATTGTCCTTGACCTATTCTCTATATCTGTATGTGATGTATTGGACGTGCTCATTCCTCATGATCCCATCTTCCCCTTATACGCAGATGAATGCGAAGATTCGCGGTATTTTAGTTGATCCATTCAAGACACTCCCTTCTCCGATTTAGTGCCGTTTGCCATGAAGTATATGGGTTAATTCGGTCAAATACTTCACTTTAACCTCCAACTCTTGCCAATAACCCTACCAAATATTTTCCCTTTGACCAAATTATTGATGCATCTTACTAGTTGATTTTTTATTCACAATTTTTAAAAAATATTTATATGTATGTATATTAAGTACAGTATAAATATCATAAATTCTTCTGTTACCTAACCATATTTAAAAATACTATTTTTCATATAATTAAGAAAGCAATATTTTGTTTTTATTTAGTATTTGAATTCTCGAATAATATACTTTACGATATGTAATGCGGTTGTTTGGCCAATTTTTCTTTTATAAAATTATTATTTTTATTAACTGAGGTAGAGCTTAACTCCCAATTCCGAGGAATGATTTTTTTATGATTCGCTAAATTTTTCTTCATTTTCTATATGGAGCTTAAAGACGACTAACCGCCAGATATAGCTGGCGATCAGGGTGGTGTCATTTTCCGCCTGGATCGGCTTATTTCCCGAGCTTAAATTTGAAGGCAATCTGATAGTGCTCCGATACTTACTACCAAAGTTAAGATTGATGGCTGAAGGAGGAATGGGGTCAAAGTCGGAGATAAAAATAATCGGCAGAGAGCTATGTCGAACTTGCAAGAGGAACAAACTATCGAAGAGTTTAATAGACTTTCAGACAGCGAATACCTTCTTAGAAAAAAAATTAGAATCTTGACTCAGCAATACACTTATTTCTATATTTATGAAATTTATTTTGTTCTGCATTTTAATTTTTTAAGATATGGTTTTACGCAATACACATTCCCAAGACAAAGTTATCAATTATGGAATAATGATCCACATATTCTTATTATTGTATACATTTGAAGCTTTTTTCTTTACTTTTTTAATGTACTAGCTAATAATAGATAATTATGAAAATGTGAATCGTTATATAATTTTAATGAGATTAAATAGTTTCTCACGTAAATCTATTCATGCAGGAAGGCATTTTCTCGGTGTAGTAACCGTTGGCTTTTGTGTAAAATCTCTATTACCGACATTTCTTTACCTATTGGTGAGTCACCTTCAAGATCATTAAAACAAATTTAACGGAACGCAATTTTAAATATCCACTGATAAATCGTTCTTTTTCTTACGTATCTTCTATATTCGTAGAGCATTTATGTGAGAAATTCATTCACCATACACATTGTCTCCATCAAATAAAAACGTAGTTGCTGAAATTGCGACCTTGTTAATTTTTTATATCTTTAGAGAAAATGCCGCTGCATTTAACATATCGATTCCCTTTTTGTTATCAACATATAATTTCTCAAGTCTGAAAAATGTTTCGGGTAATCGATATTTGTTCCATTTATAAATTTCGTGAGATTTATAAACAAAATTTCAGACGAACTCTTCGAAAACAAAAATTGCGAGCATTGTGTTACCTTGGTTGTCACTTACTATGTGCGTAAGTGATTCCAAAGCTTGCTATATATACTGGTCGGTTTTTCCGCACCCCGAATATCTGTTCTTGTTGTTATTTGCCTGTCCTACTCCATAAGAGTCCCAAAATTTAAGCCTAAGATTATTGCCTTCAGAGATTATAAAAATATCGACCGTAGTAAACTAGTGGAATGCGCTCTCTTTATCTCCTGGGAGAGACTCTTAAATATCCATAACATTGACCATAGCGTTAAAAGATTAAACTCAATTCTTTTAAACTTATATAATAGTCATGCTCCATTAAAAACGGCTAATCTTCCATGAAACCATTTCCCTTGGATCGCAGATGGAGTTAAAAAAATATATTTTTTAAAACGTGATTCGACTTTCCATAAATTCAAAAATAGTAACTCTCTAGTTAACTTTTAAAAATTTAGAAGATTACGAAACTTGGACAAGCAGATAATCAGAAATGCAAAAATAAAATTTGCATACTCATTAATCACACCCGTCAGCAAAAACACCCTTGTGAAAAATTGAAAGTTCTGAGGACCGGAAAAAGAATGACAAATCTGAGTTGCCATGTGTTTCACTTGAGGTACAAAATGGCTTTTCCTCGTCAACTCCGAAGGAAGTTAAAGATGTCGTATAACAGTCGCTCTGAAACCTGCCTTTCAATACATACGGTTTATCAACCCTTCCATTTCTCTCATACCTCGGTAGACGAAGTAAAAAAGGTCATCTTAAATCTACATGAAAATCCAGAGGTTTGTCCTGATAACAGGTCCCATGTTCTGAAATATGCATTTTATCATCCTATTGTTGCGCACATAATAAGTAGTCAATTTACTTGCTCTTATTTTTCATAAGCTTAGAAATTTGCTTTGTTACGTCCTATTCAGATATGCCACTTCGTCATCTCATCAAGATTATTTCACTATCAGTACACTCCCTATATTTTTAAAAATAATGTAAAAATGCCTCATAAACAGATATTCCAATGCGTTACCTATAATTACTTTCTAAATTTATATCAATCAGGATTTCGTACAGGCCACATTACCATCACTGCACTGCTTATATTTTCAGGGGGCATTCCATTAAATCTTGATCAAAAGAAAAACACACTTTGAACGCATACATTCTAAAATATTACCCTTTTCACTCTACATAAATGTTGTATCATATTCGTTAAATATTCCCATTATCACATTATGTCGAGGATCTCAAAATCTATATTAATTTTGACAACGATCACCTAAACGCCAAGGTGACAATTGCGATTTACCGTATTTACTCGCGTAATTTCCTCCATCGCGTTTTTGATCCACCTTAATTATGAGGAGGAAATTAAGAAGATTTTTTTCTAATATGACCGCTTACTTCCGATAGGGTAAAACTGCATCTTGGCCACAACATTGTTTTAATGTAACAAATCGTGCAAAAAAGGGCGGCAATAATGCAAGTAAAGAGTGCAAATGCTATAATAACTTGGACTGTTAAAGGCCAAATAAAGTTAAACTCAGCCAAGTCACAGGCAATAATTTTTGGCTGTTCCTATTTATTATTTTCAATAGATAAATGGTTCACCAGACCCATCATGATAAATACCAACCCTATGGGAAATTTTTATTGGTTTCTGGGCAAAAATTTCCTGTTGGTTCTAACGAAAATTGCCAATAGAACCTCTAAGGTTACCTGCTGAAACCATTAAGGTTTTGGCCATTGGTTTTAAATGGTTTTTATAAATTCCTAATTGTCTCTGTTGGTTTTATAGGCACATTCCTATTGGTTTCTATTGGTTTTAAAGGGGCATTCCTAATGGCTTTATTTCTCTAACCTAATGGCTTTATATACTTAAAAGTTTCTTATTGCATAAATACACTCAGGTTTTATTAATAAAAGCAGTATATATATTTAAAAGTATATTTTACTTACTTCCAATTTGATGAATGATGGCTTTGTGATAACTTTCATGCGTCACAGTTACTTATTTAGTACATTGAGATGCCCACCAATCATATGGCTTCTGCTTAATATATTTGAGGAAAGTATTGAATTTCAGATATTAATACAATATATACAACTCCATCTTCCACATAGCGGACCCAAGCATGACTTGCTGGAACTTTCAATGTAAACAAAAAAATCACCGCTCACCACTAACTAAAACACGCCATAAAACAAAAGACCACGCAGTAAATCACAAGGTAACGCCGAAGTGCAAAAGTAAACAAAAAAGTTTTCGTTTTCCGTTGCTCTTCTTTTTGGATGATTTAACGCTAGGGGCGCACTCGTCGCATACATTCCTAGATCGTATGCTGTAGTTGGCCAACAGAAAACATTAGGAACCATTGGAACTAACCAATAGGATCCAATGTTTTTTGCTCGACCAATAAAAACCAATGAAACTCCTAATAAATACCATCAGGCACCATTAAAAACCAATAGAAATACCAATAGGCTCCAAAAGAAATTTTTAATAGGGAACCCTATAACTTGATTCTATGTCAGTAGGGAATTTAGGAATTATAAAAAATCAGACTCATTCATGACCGAAACATGCTAATAATATTATATATTGTCTAATCCATCTTTCGCTCTGCTCTTTAAGGCTACTCAGAAACGTTCTCACATGAAAAGTAAAACTCTTTATAATTGAGATTCTAGTTCTCCGTTACTTTGGTTATGCGACACTATTTAATATGTATCAATGAAGATATATTTACTAACTACAAGGAGCTCATAACTATTGGGGTAGATTCGACTTAAACCTGGAAAAGTTCCTACATAGGCGTCGCTTTCGAACAGTTAGCTAGAATAGCCTTGGAAGATCGGCAGAAAATCCACAACTTTAATAGTTTTCATAGTCTCAACCTAGACGATTTAAGAATAAATATTATTCTTTAAATCAATTTGATGCAATGATTTAATTTGCTTTCATTATTGTGCTAGAGCGCTTAATAAAATACGTTATAGATTTTATTGTATTTCGTGTAATCATTATCTACAGGGCATTATCTTGTGGTCTCATGTAATTTGGAGAACCATTGCGTATCTATTAATCTTTCCAAATTTCGATGAATTACACTTATCAACCTTTTTGCTTTTATTTATGCCCTAAATACAAGGCCGTAAGAGATAATGAGCTGAAATGAGTTTGTGGATATTAAAAAAAAAGCTGTTGACTTTATCTTGGAGAGTGATTCATGAGATACATGTTTTTAATCATACCATATGCTTTCAAATAAATACCATATATAATGCGTATATAAAATAAGATATTTTATTCTTATAATCTTAGAATAAAAAATAAAAAGTTAGAATTAGGTCCTGAGATACAAAAATAATTTTACATGGTAATTATTGAGATTAACTTCGAGAAATGTGGAACAGGAGAAAAAATCTGCTTTGAGCGAGAATCGAATACGCGTCTTTCAGTCTCTGGGCCGATGATCTACCGCTGGGCTACCATAGCAGATAACTTTTTTTCAGCACGGGCATGTTTTCTGAAGTTACTATCTCTTTGAGCTAAATCTAACATTTCCAAATTTTCCAACTTTATAGCTTATGCATCTATTATAAGGATCATATGATCCATTAATTCCATCTCTTTATGATTTACTTCGTTTGATGTTTTTGTTATTGTAATATGCGTTTTAATCACAGTTTTTATATTTTTGCCATCAAGTAGTTATGGTTGAATTTTTACATTCCGTCTTCGTTTTAGAGCCCTTTTGGAAAAATCTACCTTAACTTAGCTTAGTTAATCCTAATCCATTACAGTTTTTAAATGTACGGTATAGCAATTATAATTAAGAAAATACTATTTTTATAAAAATATTTCTACTCTGGTAGTTGAGCTGCGAGCTTATACTTTAAAATTTAATTGTGAAACCCGGGAAACACTTATTGAGAAGATTATAGCTCTGCGTTCTTTCCTTGCAGAATAGCTCCTAAAAACAATTATAATTTTTTATTTATTACGATTCAGTTGTTCGCTCTTCTGCATCAGAATATTATTACCTATTCATCCTTCGGAAGGGAAATGTGGCCAGACGAATTACAGATTGTTTTTATGAGTCGCTATTAGGGATTAGTGCAGATAAAGCATAGAAAAATATATTTCCTTTGCATTTAGATTTTTTAGTATCGCAGACTACGTGT
Organism: Tanypteryx hageni; assembly: GCA_028673005.1. Classification (NCBI taxonomy): domain Eukaryota; kingdom Metazoa; phylum Arthropoda; class Insecta; order Odonata; family Petaluridae; genus Tanypteryx; species Tanypteryx hageni. Next base: position 118,468,417 of record CM054113.1, read on the forward strand.
ATACTTTGGCTACTATAGATCACAGTAGGTTGTGTACTCGAAATATACTAGAATACATAAACTAGTAATGAGCATTCTGAATATATTTTGGGTTTGAATAGCATTAAACCGACAGGAAATATTCCCATAGACACGCTAATTACATAATAATTTGCTGATTTAATATTAATAACAGCTTTTTCCTACTTTATCAGTGCAATGCCTTCGTTTTGTTTCACAAAATTAAAAATCTGGTGTGGCCACCACATGACTCTCCATACCTGTAATATTTATAAAAATTCCAAATAAGTTAAATGATAATAAATATTTTAAGGAACAAAGAAAAATTTAGACTTTACAAAGAAATAAATCAAACACTCCAACAATTAAGAAAACAAAAGGAGCGTAAAGTGTTTACATTAGTCGCCGATAGGTGGTTTGTGGCAGCTAAAAAATTTAGTTTTTAAAATTTCTCTTCAACAATGCATATACGAAAATGTTTCGAAAAAGGTTATAGAAAATATAATTTCCTACAACGTTTATCTCAGTACATTTTTACATTTATTAAATATTAAAACAAATATATCAAAAAAACGGACGAATGGCAAGAGTAAATACCCACATTCAGTTGACCGATTTTTACAAAAAATTAATCAGTTCTTTTGCCTTTAATAAAAATGTCAAATATAAAATTTCGCAATGATCTGATTAATATTTTTTGACTTAGAGCTCCCACAAAATTCCGCTCACAGACACACAGAAACACACACAAACACATAATCATCGATAAAATAGTCAAAACGTGTTCAGGGGACCTTAAAACATGTTTTTCCATTGAAATCTCGAATTCGATTTTTTCAGGAAATCAATACATTCTCTATACTTTGTTTATGGAGAAAGTAAGTCTAGCTCATATTTAAACGACGATAAGAATAATTCTAGTAGCGATAAAATCGTCGAAAAAACATATTCGCCTTTAAGCTACGAGGCAGCCATCCTCATTGGTTATGTATAAGGCTAAAAGTGTAGAACTTAGTCGAGTTGGGGCCCGCTCTAACTTCAAGGGCATATGAACAATCGGCAAGTCCGCCTAATGTATTTTCAAATATCGCTTATCACTGTATATGATATCCTTAAATGTTCACCAAGGATATATTATATTTTGATAGTGGTTACAAGTAGCCATAAAATCAGGTGGCAACGTTAAAAACTATGCATTTTTATATAGAAAAGAATATTTACAATCATCCATGTACGATTTACAATTTTACTCTATTAATTACCCTCTAAAATACTACATTACTGTATGAGTTACGAAATATTATTTACAATTACACTGACCAATGTTAAATAAAGAGAAATACGATGGGAAAATTAATCTTTCTTCTTACTATTTCATGTACGGAATAAGAATTTAGTTAATAATTAGTGATTTTTTTATATTAAATATATCAGTTTAAACGAATGTTGGAATCGTTGTTTGTGAAATTATTAGTATTTATTATGTTTAATAAGTTTCATAGGGAATATTTTAAGTATGCATCTAGAATTGCGATATTAATTAGGAATTATATATATATATATATATATATATATATATATATATATATATATATATATATATATATATATATATATATATATATATTATGGCTGTTCTAATGGTACCTGAGCATATTTTGCAAAATCAAAAATAATCCATTCAAGAAATTGCCTATACATAGTATGCTAAAAATTTACCTGCCAGATTTAGTGAAAAAAAATATATGTAAAAATTTAAATGGAATACCATATCTTATTCAAAATAAATATTAAATATCGTGGGCGATATTTCTATGGCTGAAAATGTTTTTTTTTATATTGCACTTGCGATCACTTTTTTAGAATATATAATAAAATTTTGGTTGTACAAGTCACTTATATGAAATTATAACAGTCATAAAACGATTCTAAATTAGAAACATTTTTTTATTTAAAAACATATGACCGAATATAATTAGATATTTAAATTATGTTTACTATGATCGATATGGTTATTAAAACATTTTTGTGAAGATTTTCTCTCTTATATAGAGAATTCTGCTTTTACGCATTATACCTTCGCTTTGTCCTTTGGAAATGTTTGTTACGCACACGCATTATGAGCGTCTGGATAAGGAGTGACGTGGCGGAAAGGCGCACGCGTGAAGTAACAGTATAAAAAGCACCAACTCCCCTTTGTGTGTCGGCCGTGGAAAATTGCGGAGAGAAAGATGCGGGAGAATTCATTGTTGCGAAAGGAAATTAGAAACCGGGTAAAAAAGGCGCGCTGAGATGGAGCGGCGAAATTAAATGGAAATTCTGGCAGTAGTGAAGGAAAATAGGCGGCTTGGGATTGAAAGAATAAAAAGAGGATGTGGTTCTTAATGAAGTCTTCTCCCGTCCTGGCAACGACTACGTCATTATCTTTTTGTTTCCCGTATTGCACCGACTCAGTTTTTTCCTGCCATTTTCGGAGACACGTTCTCATAAAGGAAACACGGAAAGCCAATATTTTTAATTAGGTTATTCGAATATTCACAAGAGAATTTGTAATTTTTGTAATGGGATTTAAATGACTCTCAACTGAAAAACATTGGCGTTTTTACTGTTTATTTTATTCACCTTCTTCAGATCCACTGTCGATCAGATGAGATAATTATTGTGGGTATTTCGAATAAAAACTAACGTTATACTTAATGGAGCTTCACTTTACAAACATACTGAAATAAATATCCCTTTAAATAGAACTATGCGCAATTATTGCCCACAACGTCGACTGTCAAGTAAATAACATCCGTCTGATAATTTAAAAATATGTCTTTCAAATGTTGTCTGCTAATTATTGTTTTAGAAACCTCTTTTTAACCATTCTTCAAAACGAAAATTGTTAGCGTTTGGCGACAATAGGGGAAAATGTCCTCTCGATACAGACGCGTTATTCCTAATAAACATTCGTATAACATGTTTATTTTCTGTGAATAACTTTGTGAGGGGTCACCACTTCTCCATCTGCGCTAGTCAAGGATGTTAATGTAGGCATGGATATCAGGTAAAAATAACCTTTGCCGGGAAATACGTATTAAAGATGACCATCCAATTGAATGGCTGATCGCATTAGTGAAATTGCTGCATCACGCGAGGTGAAACTGTAATTGATTTCGGAGTCAACGGAGAGATATTTTATGTTCCGCAACTCATACTTGGCAAGATTGGGAATGTAATAGTCAATTTGAAGCGATGCCACTGGGTCATTTCCTGTGGGCATAAGAGGGAGGAGAGACCCTGCTAATAGAAGAAGGACCAATATGCGTGGTATATCAAATCAAAATCGAATAATGCCTATTTCGGACAGGAAATGGAGAGAAAATAAATGTTTTATTGTGATTGTACTGTTAAAAGTTCTAGCAATATACAGCTGTTACGAGGAAATGAAAAGGCGGAATAAACCATGACTTAATGGAGAATGAATTGAATTTTTATGTAAATGGAATTGCTGCTTGGCATAGAAATCCTGAAAATTAAGCTCCTTGATGCTTCTTGGTCTTTATTCGTTTTTATGAATATTTAGTACGTATACGTAACTAAACCATCCGTTTATCAGAATCATTATTTTTAATCATTTAGTTGTGATGCCTGTATTTAAACCAGGCATTTTATTCTCACCATAACTATCAATAAATAGCCAAACCTGACATATTAAGATAGGTTAAATGACAAATATAACAATAAAGTGATAATTAATAGCAACAGCTGTGATAACAATAGCAACAGAAAACAGGTGAGAGTAAGAAGAAAGTGTAATGACGGTTTTTCTTAGAGTGGCATAAAGAATGGGATAAGAAAAGGCCGTTAACCCCTCGTTAAAGGTGGTTAATTCTCAGACTACTAAGGAATTTTGGACCCTAATCCTACCAAGAGGAATAGCTGAATTACCCCACGACATTTCTATTTTAAATAAATATTTTTCATCAAATTTGGTCAAATTGTTTGTAATTTAAAGTCATTTCAACTACCCATACTGAAAGTTATTTTTTTAAACAATTGTTGTTAATCTAAAAATATTTATTCTATGAAAATAGTTTTATTTTTACAGTTACTTGGTACATCAAATAAAAAATGTTACACTATATTAATACTTGAGCTAACCAGATGTGTTTTTCATTGAATGTTTCATTGGTTATTTATGAGTTGGTTGATTGGCCTGGGGCCTATGAAAAGGCTCTGTCGAATTCGAACCGCGGACTCAGTGGTTAGCAGGAAACATTCAAATAGTTTGACTACCACTCACCCTGCGTAGTAAATTATTATAATATGTAATGTACAATGTAATGTAAGACATTCTAAATTACTATTGACTATATTCCTTTTGTTTCCATGCGATAAGAATTCTGTAGATTCAAAACCTACCATTCACCTGTAGTAGCAAGTACGGCATTTAGAAGATAACTATATGGTTATAAAAAGGCAAACAGGAATATTAATGCTATTGCAGGCTCTCAATGCCAAAGTTTTTTATTTTAATTGATGAGGAATACTGTTCCGAATAATACGAATAGGAATAACTCGGTTACCCCAAGACAATTTTCTCAGAAATTGTTAGATACTTTCTGTTTTTTTTTAAGTAATTATGCTAGAACAATTGCATAGGAGGATAAAAATCATAAATTAAAAAAAAAATGTTAGCGTCTGGGGTAATCTCGTTACCTACCTTGGTAGTCTGAGGGTCAAGGAGTTATGTATTAGAGAAAGACTGTAAAACATTAATTTTTGAGGCATATAAAGGAGAAAATTGGGTTGGTGAAGAAGGCGTGCATGGCGGGTGGTGGGAAATAGAATATCGTTGGAAAGGTAGCGGCCGTTTATTATAAAATTAAGGAATTTCACGGTTATGTTTCTTCGTCTGATGGGGAAGGGAGACGGAAGTATTTGATCGCGGGGAAGAAATGGAAAAACGGATATATGATATCGAACTGTTGATAAGAAAAATGTAAGGTGAATATTGAGAGACTTGAGAGTTAACGGAGATGCTGAGGACCGTACAGGGCCACAATATGCTAGTAATGATAGAATTCAACCAGTAAAAACGTATCTTACTGTGCAAGGGATACATAGCTCGGAAAAGCATGTAAAGGAGACCGGCGGATGATACGCTATAGAAGAAACCCTGGTTCTTGTATATTATCCGGGCCCATTTCAATACAGCGACAGTGTCAATGACAATAAAGCGACGAGACATTTACTACTACCGGACGCATTTCAATACAGAGACTGTGGCGCCGTGGGGAGAAAGTGAGGAGACTTACACTGCTACATCATATTATGGTAATTTGAATGTCTTCTTCTGCCCCCCGGATTGGGTTGGTTTGGATCGGCTGGTTTTATTTCCACGTTAACTTTGATTCCTTCCTCAGGTTGGTTTGCGTTGATCTTCATTCATGTGGAGACGCGAGGTCGGCAAGGAAGACGCTTTCGATCGAATCCTTCAAGATATCGCAGTACGCCAGAAATTTATTTGTGTTTTGTTATGTTGTTCAATGAATATTTAAAAACGCGGCCGGATAATGAATAGGGATGGAGTCGACGAGAAATACGAATGAAGATCAACGCAACTCAACCAAAGAGGGGGGAAAAAAGTGAATGTGGAAAGTAAGCCAACCCAACCCCAACCAATGCAATCCATCCCGGGGAGTTCTTGGTTAATTCGGCGCGGGATATTCGTCGCGTGTCAAATTCGTCGCGTCAAATTCGTCGCGTGTCAAATTCGTTGCGTGTGAAATTCGCCGCATGGGAAATTCGTCACATAAAAATCGTCGTATGGAAAATTCGTCGCATGGAAAATTCGTCGCGTGTCAAATTCGTCGCATGGAAAATTCGTCGCAAGGATAATTAGTCACGTGGATAATTCGGACAAAAATGTTGACATGCGGAAAACGTTTTCTCAATTTGGTTTAGATAGGTATTTGCAGCAAATGAAATTTTTAGAATAGTTTATATTTATATTTGAAGAAGGTTGCATGTCAATAACTTCAACAGTTTTTAAGATATTGATTATTATATGAAAGCGCGGGCACGCACCAGATTCCTGCCAAATCTCAATCTCAATCAGGAGGTTTGTTAAAACACCTATAAAAAGCGTCATACACATAGTGACAAGAGGAATAAGACTTTTATTATTATCCTGATCAGATAAGATATGAAAATATCATCAATTATATTTTTGAAATTATGTTTGGGATAATTGTGGTGAATAATCTGCACAGGAGTTCTATAATTCATTCGGAAATTATTTTGAAAATATAAATATTTCCTATTTCCTCAACGATTCCTGATTTGTGACGAATGTCTTGCGACGAATTTGGTCTCTCGACGAATTGTTCTTGTGACGATTTTGGTGTCGCGACGAATTTGGTCTCGCGACGAATTTGGCCTCGGGACGAATTTGTCTAGCGACGAATTTGTGTAGCGACGAAGTCAACCCGAAATGGATGTTGTCTCTTCTCACATCCGTTTCTTTTAGATATTTACTTTAATGCTTGACCAATGTGAAACATGTTTGATATAAAATATATTTTTAAGACCAAAACACCTAGAGGCGACTTTTGTAATTACTTTTGTTGACGCTTAGTACTCGAGTAGATAATTTCTCCTTCCCGTAAAATAACATTTAAAAATCGATTTTTGGACTTTTACTCTTTTGCAAATTAAAATTTGAAGGAATTAACCTACGATCTTTGGATCTATACCATTCTAAAAAATAAACATAGTTTCTTATTACTATCGTCACATTTTGTCTACGATATAAAATCGCTCAAGGGCTACGTTTAAATCATATTTATTTAAAAATTTATGCTTTTTAACGATATTTTGCCTTGCCGACCGTGTCATTGTAAAACTTCGAGATTCTATTGTGGCCGTAATCCTTATACTATATGAGTAAGTAAAGCATGCTTTGAATGCTTTAATACGAGTAAGAGAAGGAGAGAGACAATATTAAACGTTACATTGATTAAAAATAATTTTGGATGTATAAGAAGTGTGTATCGTAATGTATTTCTTTGTAAAACAACTTTTATTTGACTAAAACTATTTTTACTCTCTGAAACACTCAATTATGTGAATTTTATACTTCTGACTTTTTAGTGCATATAAAAGTTGGTTTCATTAATTTTATTTCAATTTTAACTTAATACTTAATTCACGCATGCCCGTCATATTTAACGTGCAATTACGCTAGTCTTGCATATTATCCACAGGTTGGGTTTTCCAAGCAGTTCATATATTTTTCGCTAGATAGCTTCAGTTTCGATAAATTCGAAATTTGTATGCAAACTACTTAAGCGAGACCAATGAAGTTTTTAAGGGTGGAAAAAGTCTAATGATGATCTACATTCCAATGGTGCGGGTTCTCCTCTCTCTCTGAAAAAAATCCTTAAAAAAGTGCTTTCACTTCCTGCTTTACTTGTTATATTTTATGTCGATTATTTCAGAGTCTACAGTTACAGAAAGAATGCCGCAACTAATACATTTTTACGAAAAAAGAAACTCATCTGTTAGCTCATTAACTGACTGGAGATTATTTGATATACATACATTACTTTTTAAAGGATATCTTGGAGTTTATTACCACAAAGAGAAGCGAACTTTGTCTTAAAAATCTTCTTTTTCCTTTTTCAGTCTTCTACGGTTTGCCCCTTTATATTTATCTTCCAAGAATTTGCAAATACTTTTCCGGTTCATCTTAGTCAAATAAATGGACTCCAACAATTTGAATACAATATCTACCATTTTGCGTGATAGTTATTATAGAGTATCTTATTTCTTCTATTAATTTCATTGACGCGCTAGGGAAAACATTAGTGTACCCCTTATTTTGCTGCCCATTAGCTAGTGTCACACTCAGTTATAATAAGCGATATCTTAGTAGAAGACATTTATCGGATATATTGAAAACGATACCTTCATTTTATATTTTAACAACTAAAAACACGAATTATGCAAATGCACGTGAGAGAATTTTGTTTTTATTAATGTCGTGAAATATGTGGTGTTTTTGTTTTTGATAATTCTGAATGAGACCATTTTTTCAGAAAATCAGGAAAGAAATAAATCGGCATCGTTGTGTCTTTGTTATTTAATTGAATGAAATAAATAAATACATGAAAAATAATGATTACATTGTAATACTATTTTGCTCGTTTTCTTTAGTCAGGATTCTTTCCTTCGTTCACTCGATATAATTTAATCTTTCCATATAATACATTATTAAAAACTTATATAAAACAGCATTTGAAATTCGTATGCCTTCTGCTCATATTGCATCAATATAACTACATATTTCCCTTTTAGGCTTTCGCGACGTTGTTCTGCTTTAGAACATCTCGGAGATATATTCAACAGCATATATACATTATTCAAAGAAATGTTGGGAGCCATGTGTCTATCAATAAACCACGGCTGTTAAAACAAAAGTTTCCTTCATGGTACCAGACTCCTAAGTTTGAAGAAAGGCAAGCTAGAGCAGAATGCATGCAAACTCGCAGGCTTGTAATTGTATTTACTTGATTCTAAAATAACGAAAAATATGATAATCCAAACCGCAGGATTTGGCTTCTATTTCTTTAGCAGCATGTCCGTCACTGTCATAGCACGCGGAGTCTAACTTTCATTTCATAAGTGCTCGAGGAAAATATAGTTAATATTTTCACGGGAAGCAATGTTCTTAGACTTTAAGAAATATGTCATCCCTACATGTTTTTACTTGACTAAAGTATTTTTATTTAAAGAACGCTTCTTGTACGAAATTGCTAAGAACTGCTGTTCAAACATTCACTTCAACTACAAGAAGTTGTTGTAGCTCCTTTATTAACCATTTTATCTTACTAATCCATTGTCCGACGCAAGTTCAGATTGAAATTAAATGTGTATTTTCATTGATTTTAAAAATTTCTGCTCTAGTTAAGTGAACATTTAAAAAGGTGTGCGTTCAACATTCATTCAAGATGAAAAACTTTCTATCGATATTTGATGAATCTGTTACATATTCTTCCTTACTTTCCCACATCACAAATTTTCTTTTCAGGTAGCTACTAGAACCCTTGGTATCCTGATTCTCTCCTTTAACCAGAGTTCAGTCCCTATTAATATGTCAGGAATATTATTTATTGAATAGCCTAACTCGAGTACCTTACATTTAATGCTGCTAAAAATTAGTCCAAGAAGTCTCAGGGTGTCTCCCTTACCCCGAGTTTCATTTATAGCACCACCTCCGTTATTTCTACATAGTATCCTGAAAGTGACCAGATAAGCGAATGGCATGGGATGCAGCGCGCCGTTATTTATTGTCTTCCCTGCGCCACACTCTTTTGCCGGTTCCATTCCCATTTTGTCCATCTCCGTCCACGCAGTTTAGTTTCTTGAATTATAGGATTTGATAATATCCTCTTTATTTTTATTCTTTATTTGAGTAAAATTCTTCTGTAAATAGAAAACAACATTTGGAATTAATTATAATTTTTGTTTTGAGTAATTTAAAAATCAAGTAGTCAGGGAAAACTTGTATAATTAGCCAGTCTCTCTCTTATGATAAAGAAGTTGGATCGGCGGTATTTAATGAGAGTTTTTTAGGCTTAAGTGGATTGGGTCTACTAATTTATAAGTAGTATGTTTAATTTTGGTTATTTGAGGTAACTTAATGTTACTAATGGTTAAGCTGAAATAGATTAGATTAGATATTGTTTCAGCATATTAGAGCGATTTAATAGCCACTGATCCTTCCTTAATACCAAATTCCACTGTCACATATATTATAGTCTTTAATTCTAAAACACTAAAAGTTTAAAATCCATAACTGTTCTTAAAAAAATTATTTAAAATTAATTTCCAAATTGAACTTTGAGACGCAGTAGACTGTAATAACTGAAATCCGATAAAGACGATTAAGAGCGCATAATCTATAGTTTATAAAATATCGATTGACATATTGAGTTATTTTAGTATCGTTTACGATGTCGGTCAAATATCTATCTTTGTTAAAGTCGATGGAGACGGCAAGAGAGAGAGAGAGAGAGAGAGAGAGAGAAATGACTTCCTCTTTTTCTCTTATAAGAGAGCCACTCATTCATGAAATTCCGTTATCTCTTCGCAGTTTAAAGCGATCGCAGTTACGTCGACACTCGCATTCACAGCTCCGATTTCCATTTCACCCCCTCTCCCAACTCTCCCACTCCTCACCCTCTTTCCACTCCTCCTCCGCTAACCCCCTCCTCTTCACCTTACCCCACTCTCATCCCCCTTTCCTCCTTCTCAACTCCCTTTCCCCCTTCTCACCCCCTTTCCACTTCTCAACTTTTCCATTATCCTCCCTTCACCCCCTCCTCTTCCCCATATCTCTCCTCATCCCCATATCCCTCTTCGTCCCTCATGTAAGAGTAGACCGTATAGTCTAAATTTCGCCTAAATAAATACATTTATCTATATATCTATCCCTCCTCATCCCCATATCCTTTCTCATCCCCATACCCCTACTACACTTACCCCATCCTCCTTCCCTTACCTCTTCTCATCCTCATACCCCTCCTACACCCCTTATCCCCTCCTATATTTTGTTGTAGATTTCCATTGTGATATATACACTATGTAGGATTTTCGCAGTTTTTTCACACCTCCCTTCTATGTGGGTGTTCTCCTGCGTGGGTTATACTAGGAAAAACAAGCCTGTTTTTGCCTAGGTTTACCCCACAAACTTAATTCTGTCTTCACTTATATCTTTTTATGTTTGTATATTTTATATACTCTTCATTGTAATAATTTTATTTAGAATATTCATGATTTTGACGAAGGGTTAAATGTAAGAAAGGACCTTATGGTCCAAATTTCGCCCGAATAAAGACGATTATCTATCTATCTATCTTTCTCCCCTTATCCCCTCCCCCCCCTCATCCCCATACCCCTCCACCCCATTCCCCTCCTCTCATTATACCCTCCACTTACCCCCTCCTCCTCCACTTACCCCCTCCTCCTCCCCTTACCCCCTCCTCCTCCCCTTACCCCCTCCTCCTCCCCTTACCCCCTCCTCCTCCCCTTACCCCCTCCTCCTCCCCTTACCCCCTTCTCCGCCCCTTACCCCCTTCTCTTCCTTTTACCCCCTTCTCTTCCCCTTACCCTCTCCTCCTCTTTTTACCCCCTCCTCCTCCCCTTACCCCCTTCTCCGCCCCTTACCCCCTTCTCTTCCTTTTACCCCCTTCTCTTCCCCTTACCCTCTCCTCCTCTTTTTACCCCCTCCTCCTCCCCTTACCCCCTTCTCCGCCCCTTACCCCCTTCTCTTCCTTTTACCCCCTTCTCTTCCCCTTACCCTCTCCTCCTCTTTTTACCCCCTCCTCCTCCCCTTACCCCCTCCTCCTCCCCTTACCCCCTCCTCCTCCCCTTACCCCCTCCTCCTCCCCTTACCCCCTCCTCCTCCCCTTACCCCCTCCTCCTCCCCTTACCCCCTCCTCCTCCCCTTACCCCCTTCTCCTCCCCTTACCCCCTCCTCCTCCCCTTACCCCCTTCTCTTCCTTTTACCCCCTTCTCTTCCCCTTACCCCCTTCTCTTCCCCTTACCCTCTCTTCCCCTTACCCTCTCCTCCTCTTTTTACCCCCTCCTCCTCCATTTATCCACTTCTTCTCCCTTTGCCATTATCCTTCTCCCCCTCCCCTTAGCGATCATTCGAGAACAAAGCGTTCCGCTCTTAGCGCACGTTCTTCACTTCACTTAAGTATCCCTTTTCTTCTTTGTTTTTTCTTCCGTTCGCAATTCCGAGAAAATCTTAGATTCATTTTACTCGTTCACCCGCGCCGTTCGCCCAGATTCCGTCCGCATTTTCTTATATCACTTTCCAGCAAAGATCAAAGAATCCACGTGCAGGTTACCGGGAGCGAGACATCCTCATCGGCACGCCTTTGCTCGAGGACAGCGCTTTAAAAAGGAGATTAAATTCATATCATTAAACGGAAGCTTTTGAAGGAAAAATGGAAGAGCAGTACCAGGAGTGGAGAAAGGTATTGAAGTTTCGAATGCGCGTGTTTGAGCATTTGGTCGATAAATAATCGGGAAAATTAATTAAATAAGCTATCTCTATATTACGTTATGACTAAAAATAATTTTTGAAGATGATCTCCGGTAGGACAAATTAAACGTGGCTTATTGTTAGAGCTTCCAGAGGATATCCGTTAAATATTTTTATATCCTAATACCTGCTACAATTGAACTAATTAGATTTTTAATTTTTAAGGTAATTATTGATTAAACTTAATATTTACTTGAAGTATGTACACGCACTTTTTAAAGGATAATTTCAGATTTTGTAAATTCTGAATCCAAATTTGCAAAAAAATTGTATTTAGTATTTAACATATTTTAAGTGGCACGCATGATTTTCCGTTTTCGTCTAGTTTTCATAACGGGCACTTGAATGAGTTTTGATAAGAATATATTTCCTATGAAAAATTATTGTTATTTCTGTATAAAATACCAAAAGGCTCGGCCGTGATCTAAATATCTACTAAATACAAATGAAAAAATTATTTCTTAAAATTTCTAAGCACTTGGGAAAATTTATCGTTTTGGTGACAGTTCAACTGGATTTACAAGAGAAAATTTTTTATCCGCGCTGATCCTCTTCTTGAAATGTGAAAAATATAAATAGGGCTAATCTCCACTTCACTTGGAATGGACTGCGCGCAGGAGAAGTTTAAATCGAAAACGAACATAAAATGAAAGAACAACAAATGGGTTTCCGGATTGGAGTAGAGGGAGGAAATAGCATATTTTCCACCAATTAGAGTTCAATATTCGAGTTAGAGGGATTTAAACGCTTTCTACTTTATACATATGTATATACTGGTGGTTTAATGACTCTCATTTATTATAAAATATATGGCGACGCTATCTGACTGGATTTATTGCTTACCGAAACTATCCAATAGTTGGATGTGGTCCCTGATTTATCCATTTGCTAAATACATGGCCGATGTTACATTAAACATTCCATTTTGATTCGCCTATTGCTCAGTAGTCAATGATACTTATTTTGCGGAAATATTAAACGTTGCAAACAAAATTTATTTCGGGAGGATTTTCGTTGAGACATCCACTGTCCGAATGATCTTTGTTGCAAGGGCTGATAGTGAGCTGTATCACGTGCCCTAGGCATTTCAATTTTTGGATTACAAAACAGTTTACATGAATAGTCATAATTTTTTGTTATTCCGGATTTTATTGAAAAACATAAGGTTTAATTTAAGTAAATTATTCGATTTTGCTGAAATTAATAAATAAATGCATAAATATATATAAACACACACACACACACACACATATATATATATATATATATATATATATATATATATATATATATATATATATATATATATGTATGTATATATATCGGTGGCGTATCATGATCTTTTGTGTTTGGCGTGCGATTAATGTAAAAAGGCAATATCTAATTGTAAATGCTATGCTATGCTATGTATATAATGGCCACAAATGATGGTGAATCAATTTAATTCTTTGCTGCATCTTTAACGACATTAAACGTAGGTTTTATAAGTTCATTTCGTACAGTAGAGGCAGTTCCTTTTAATACAGTTGATGTACCTAAATGATTATCTAAAAGAGGATTATAGTCGCGAAGTACATTTTAAAATTCTATGAAATAGCCTCTATTCATTGAATCAGACTCATCATGACCTCACAAAGGAAACTTTTGTTTAGATAAATAACATATTACATCAATTAACCTATTCAAAATATATCTATTTTTATTCACATGTTCATTATTCATTACGACTTTTTTCAATATTGCGTTGGTAGTCAATTAAAGTTTCTATTCTTTGTTTTCCACACAGTTGAAGATTAAGAAAAGACTGAACATGTGATTTGGATCTTTCATGCATTTGCAATGCTATTGCTAAATGGTTAAGATCGGAAAACCCATGCGTATTCCATGCACCCTACTCTTTTGAGAAAAATAAACACGGCCAACAAAAAAGTCTAGATCTAATTTCACAGTCAGTTAACCATTCCACTGTTTCTTTATGTGAAACGGAAGAATTTCTTGTGCATTCAGATTTTGCGTCTATAGGTTTACAAAGCAGATTTGAAGGAGCAGGACAAGGCCTACATTCTTCCACTATTTTCACACAATCAGCATAGTTTCGAGTTGAAAATGGTACATTTAATAAATTCTCGACACTGTTTCCCATTGTATAAGATAGGTAAATGATTCGGAGTGTCAAAAAACAGAAATGTTTTAAAAAACAAGTACAAAATTCAATAAGCACCGTAACAAAAACGAACATTTTGTAAATCAATGCCATAGTCACTCGACAGCTTGCATAACTACTAACACCAAATTCCTATATATGCGCTACTGACACACTGCACTCCATTCAGGCCGTTGTCCACAACGCATTAGCTAATTATCCCTTCAATGCGCAGCTGTTCTGCTCAGGGCTTCTCAGAGCTAAAGAGTGTGCGTTTATAGCCCAGGTCGCACGCTTCATGGCTCTTCAAGTGAAATGTTTTTCTGTGAGGCGCTGATGAAACATCGAACGTTCTCCAAGCCGATATCTAAGTCGTATAACTGAAGTAATTATACATTACACCGCTGCTCGGCCCAATCCTATAAGGTATGCGTAGCCCATATCACACATTTTAAGGATTTTCCAGTGATAGTACTTTCGGACGGATGGATTAAATTGAAAAATAAAATATCACACATCGTGATATATATATATATATATATATATATATATATATATATATATATATATATATATAGTTCTCTCTCTGTAGCTGAAGGAGTAGTTCCGAAAGCTTTACGTTTGTGATGTTTCTGTGTTTTTGTGTTATTTTACGTGTGTCGCTTCGACATCCCCGGGGCCTCGCCAACCTGAAGTCGTCTGATTGGTGAGTGCTCACTGGGTTTCCTCATCCCAACACCTTGTTGACATCCATATATTCATTTTATCTCTCCTTTTCCGTAAGTTGTTATATATATATATTTATATATGGTGTCGGTGCTTGCTACTGCAAGCGTTCAAAAATCACCATATACCAAGATATAAACTCGTAAATATACAAACGCGGCAGCATTTGTACTACAAACTGCCCTTTTATATAAGGTAATAATTTTCATTTTCTGCGAAATTAAGGCATCCACCCGGAATTTCTAAATTCTCTGGCAATCGGCTTCGCGTCCAAATTTTCCAATTTCAAGTTTCATGGCTCAGATCGTCCTTTTTAAGCAGTAACTATAGCCATCATTAAGACAATAGCTTATATGTTATACTCAAAATTATCTAAAAAATTAGAATATTGTGTGTGTCATGATTATTTTGTCATCATCCGTGCCTTTTAGTATGTATTAAAAAAATAAATTTAAAATTATCACGTCATCGTATGTATACGTCGTTTGCTGAAATGAAACGGATTGCAATGCAGTCTAACAATAAGCACTAAATCAATGCTCTTGAATTATGGAAAATCAATTCCTATTGTAAGGCATTGGAGCCGTTGCTATGGTAGTTAATATTATTCATTGTGGAAAATCAAAAAACTTTTCATACTTTTTAATTAATAAAATCAAATTTTTACGCAAATCCAAGACGGAATTGAATTCTGTTTTCAAGAAAAATAAACTTTCTTTTTTCCACAGCATAATGCATGTCACGACTTAGTATCTTAATAATAAATAATTTAAAAAAGCAATTTTATATAGCCCTGCACCGTTTACAACGCTTTTCTTATGGGTGTTTAAAATTGGAAATTGGGTTCAAAAATACCCCTTAAATATAATCCTTTCCATAATTTTGGATCTTTACCAGAGGTTGAACCCCACGACCTATCTTCATGCCAAATGCCTTCTCTGTAGCACTTCTGGAAGTACCTTAGATTTTATATGATGTATATATATATGGCAACCAGTTGTTGGGAATACTCTCCCACGGAACGCGTCTCTGCTTTTGTTGACTCCCACCTACAACCTCTTGTCCATCAAATCTCATCTTTTATCAAAGACACTGACCATTTTCTACAACGCCTCAAATTACTCCCTTCATCTCTCCCACCTAACTCAATCATGTCCAATATAGACACCAACATTCCTCACAACGAAGGACTGTCCTCCCTGAGAAAATCACTGGACTCAAGACCATATGACGCAAGACCCTACTCCCATTTCCTAACGGAGCTGGCTGAAATGGTGCTCCAAACAAACAAATTCTCTTTCGAAGGGCGCCACTACCAACAAATAAAATGTACCGCGATGGGCACTCGCATGGCGCCCTCCTATGCCAGTCTCTTCTTAGGTGAATGGTAGGAACGCTTTCTTGACGTATACCCCAGACCACTCCTATGTCTGAGGTATATTGATGACGTATTTCTTCTCTGTACGCATGGACCGGGCTCCCTACAACACTTTCACGACGCCTCACATTCCACCCCACACTTTCCTTCGCCCCCCATTACTCGGCCTCCAACCTAACCTTCATGGATGTCGATGTCTCCATCCATCCATCGTGCACCTCAAGCCCTCCAACCGCCTTCAATATCCCCACTTCGGCAGCTGCCATTCCCTTAACGCCAAAACCTCAATTCCCTACGCTCTAGCCCGCCGAGGGCGGAGAATATGCTCGGACAGAGAATCGCTGTCCGAGTATTGCTCCACCCTCGAACATGCATTTCTTCAGTGCGGATACTCGGCGGATCTAATCCGGGACCTAGTTCGGCGAGCATTCGCAACCACCACCCCTAAATCCCTAACCTATAACTCCCACCGCCATCATCGATTCCACCTCCCAACTTACCCTAACCACCCATTTCCTACACCACCGATTCCCTCCTTCCGCCGACCCCCTAATCTGGCAAACATTTTATGGAAAAAAAGAACTGCCAGCATCCACTCCTGCCGGATCTCACCCCTGCGGTAGACCCCGTGTCTCACATGCACAATAAACCCACCCTGCAATTTCTTCTCCAGCCCCACAACTAACATCTCCTATCCCATAACTTCTCCTGCCAACTGCACCACTCGCAGTATCATTTACCTCCTGAGATGCACTCAATGTCACTATATATTAATTGAGTTATTCTACTCAAATCCAAGACCCGGCACGAGCTGGTCACGGCGGTCATCTGATAGTCACAGGGCAGTCAAGAAGTCGCACCACTGAATTGTAAGGTTCTTCATCATGACAATTGTTTCTTAGTGTGTCACACACTCAAAGAAATCATGTATTTTCTTACATAAATTAAAATAATCTTCCATTGTAATCTAAAATTCTTTACAGAATTATAAATTTAGATATGTAGCATATTTTTGTTAAAATAATCAGTTATCAAACATAAACAAATTATTTTTTTTAAACGTATGATCCATACCTAATATGCGGATTTGCGCCGGACGACCCCTGCTTTATCTTCGGAAGGAGTGGACGTAAAATTTATTTCAATTTTTTTCGATGATCACCATGGAAAATGATCTAAAATCAACATATATTTACGTTTTTTTGTGAAAAAAGTTATCTGTGTAAGTGGATTAATGATAGCTTCACGATGAGGGCAATTCGCTTTCTCCCCGATAATGCTTCGGCTCCCCAACTCCGTCATCGAGAGCTTGCACATATCCATCTTCTATACTCCTTCACTCCCCCTGGTCTCAACCTTCGCTAGCATTTCACTACTTTTCTGCCATTCCCCAACCCCCTCCGTATCCTCCAATCCCTGAATTTTCCGCACTACCCTTCCATTCCCATTCCTCTATCCAGTGTCAGTGCCATCAGTTGTCTCTCTTCCGTGCTGACGAAGGGATCACCCCGAAAGATTCCGTGTTTTTTGTTTTTGTTTGTTTTACGTGTGTCACTTCGACACCTGCAGCAGTCCGCCAACTTGAAGTCATCTTATTGGTGAGTGCTCATTTGGCTTCCTTATCCCAACAACTTGTTGCCATCCATTTATCCCATTTACTTTTCCTCTTCCGTAAGCGTTTATATATATATATATATATATATATATATATATATATATATATATATATATATATATATATATATATATATACACACACACACACACACACATTTTCCACAGTAGGGTACTAAAGCCACACTTTTCTGCCAAATTTTAGAGTTTTAGCTTATCTACCAGTGAAATGCTATTTATCTATTTGCTTAAATTTTAAAAAATGTTAACAGCCGCAACAAAATATTCTTCGAGATTTTCAGATGTTTACTTGGGTATGTGCACTAAGCTCTAAATAACTTTAAAATTTCAGTTCCAACACGACATTACTTTTTCACAATTCTCTCATATTTCCCGTGTTCCGATTTTGACCTCGTTATAAGTTTACGCGTAGTTTTAAATCAATTGCATTATTATAAAAATTACTCGAGTATTAATAATCTCAAGTTATGGAAATATATTTTTTATATATTTGTGTATATACAGTGGAATTTCTATAACTTAAATCTCAAGGGGAAGTAAAAATTATTCGAGTTACAGAAAGTACGAGTTACGGAAATAAATTGTTTTGTTTTTCTTTAATCGATTTAACATCGTTTATTCTCATAACCATATTAGTTAAATTATTTTAATTTTCAATATAATGCCTATTATGAAAACATCTTCATCATTATTTTCTTCCGATAATATGAAATATTTTACTGTATCCAAAACACTATTTGCATCACGCACTGCGATTGAGGGTATCATAGAAAATTGTAATTCTCACGTACTACTGAAAGGACAAACACGACCATTAAATTTGGGATATCAACTATAGGAAAGAGCTAATAGGTTTGTTTTTCTCCAGGGCTATAAGCAACCCTGATAGTAGGAAGGTAAAACGT
This sequence comes from Tanypteryx hageni, assembly GCA_028673005.1. Taxonomy (NCBI): domain Eukaryota; kingdom Metazoa; phylum Arthropoda; class Insecta; order Odonata; family Petaluridae; genus Tanypteryx; species Tanypteryx hageni. The sequence continues at coordinate 118,487,307 of CM054113.1, forward strand.
GAAAATTATTTTAATGTTGTTTCGTAATTTTTCGAGAAATTTTAACTCATTTCAATTGCTAAATATAATGGAGTCATACCAATTTCGCAATATTTTTTATCCGAATACGTGCTAAAATCATGGATGATGATGCAATAATCTTAACAGAAAATTTCCTAATTTTTCCATAATTTTAGTGTAATTGTCTTAATGATGATTATTCTTATTGCTCATGCAGTGCGATCTAAGTCAAGAAACTTGAAACAGGAAAACGTGGACACGAGTTGCCAGAGAATTTGTAAATTACGGATAGTTTCCTTAATTTCACGGGAAATTATAAATATACTGCTATTAATGATGGAATTTATTATCTAATACATATAGACTCCACGTGGCTCAAATATCCTTCTGTAGCTCTCAGATATAAATCATAATTTCTTAATAAAAACCTTGAAATATTCTGGACGTGAAGAATAGAATTAATGTGATGCTATTCACTTAAATATTAATAGTCGGTGAAAGAGTTTTAAATTTAAGACGACATATATGTAATTCAGGAAACGTATCCCAAATCATATCTACTGAAGTTTAAGCTGAAACAAATAGTTGTGGTGAACTATGAATGGTGTATGGTTTTTCTGACATATAACACACTGCAAACTGCGAATTTAACTTTTTTTCGCAGTATTTATTCATTTAAATAAGGATGGGATGATTCGAAAAGTATTTTCCATTTTTATCTTTATTATTGCAAAATAACAACTTCAAATTCCAGTAGAAGGATTACGTACTGGATGTAAACTATATTGATACCAGAGGGTGAGAGAGATACAGATAAAAAATAAAGTGTGTATGAGAGAGAGGAAGAGATTGTAACTGGGACACGAACACTGAAGCATTCGATTCACGAGAATTGCTGAAAGCTACTCTCGTGAATCGAATGCTTCACTCGGAATTATTTTTCGGCTGGATTCGCCAAATGTTTAGACCTCAATTAAATTATATGAAGCAGATAAGTTGTTCCTATTATTATCGATAGGGCTCAGATAAGGGAATGAGGGATCATAGCGGCGTGAGAGAATCAAAACAGCTTCACGGCTATTTTGTATATTTTTTTATTTTGAGCTCCTAAACACCACTTGGAGTACTTTTATGATGCACAGTAACAATGTTGGTCACAAGAATACATCCCACCACTTCAACCACTCCTATACCGATGCGGGAAATATGGACTTCAGTCAGTCAGTCATTTATCGTACGAGATACCACATTTTAGACGTTCAAGGTTGAGTATCGAAAATCTTCTGGCAAAAATATCTATCTATTTTTTAATTTAAAGTTAAACTCCTCCTTATGAATATTAAAATATTTGTTGGCATTATTTATAAAAATGTCTTGTATTATAAACACTCACTCATCGGAATATTAATAAATATAAGGACGAATGATTTTATGAATAATATGGTAATGGTGTCTTTATAGGATATTTTAATACAGGTGACGTGGGAGCTGAGGGTACTGATATAAGTTTCCAAATACGGCACTCGTCAGAAGAATCTTATAATTGAAACATATTTTATTTGCGTCTTTAAGAAATCATTGAAGTATATCTAAAAACTGCCATTTGATAGTAATTTTCTTTATTTGCTAATGACTCTTTAGACATTTAGGGATATCAATAAATCATGAAACCCAAAAATAGATTTTCGAATCGTATTAATGAACTGTATAACATAAATGAGGATACGAACAAAGAGGAAAGGTAAACGAAATCGGCATATTTCGAGTTCTCTTGCATTATATTTTACGTAAAAATTCAGTCTGTAATTAGACGTCAATGTGCTGTTCACAGCACTCATGTAATTCGAACAGAATAAATTATGATATGCCGCATTTGTATTCTTTTTTAGCGTTTAACGAGATGAATTACGGAACAAAAACGTCGAAATTCCGGATATATCCGTGGTTACTGCATTCGGACGTCCGCCAACGGTGTTCCAGTTGGCTGATATCCAGATTCATCTATTCGAATAATTTCCGATTTCAAATCGGAACCGCGAATAAAGCAAAGCAAGGAATTGTATAGGGTGAATCAGAGCAGCGTTATGCTTGTGTTATAAAGAGATAACTTTCAGAAATCCTTATCAATCTTCCGATATGCTTAAAAATACAGACAAAATAAGCAAATTTAGCAGCATAGAAATGGATTTTTTTTGCCAAAAAATGTTTCATTCTTTTTGCGTAGTAATCATTAATTCAAAATTTTATATATACTAGAGATCTTAACATTGATATCATACATTCGTATTTGATAGTTTTCTTTCTGCGAAACAGCGTATGGCAGAATTTATGAACAAACAACTTTGTTGGTAGCATTTCATGAAGAGAATGTTTTGAGAAGATTTTCCATTGTATCATGTAATTATTTACTCCACTGTTGCTATTATTTTAAAATTGATAAAAATATTAGAAATTAAACATTGAATCTTTAAACATGTTATTGGTCATTATACACGAAAATTACTAAATATATTGAGCATCAAACTCGAGATTATGATTAATTACTATTACATATCTGCCTTAAATTTCAAAAATTACATCACCAATACTTAGAAACGAAAAATTCACATCCGATTATATTCCTCCTTTCAACGTACAAGGAATGTTAAAGTTCTTCGACGGAGTCAATTTCACCTTTCCAGGGAATTGTAGCGTCGATGTGAAATCTCTCTTGCCAAGTCACGCTCTGCCATTTTTCTGAAATATAACGAAAAAGTTCTTTGCATTCATGCATAGAGATTCACTCCGGAAATTCATTCCATGGCTGCCCATAACATCTGCATATGCAGTCACTTTTCCAAGGTGAATAACTTAAAGTTCTCAATGCTAACGTAGCGATGTCAACGATATGCGTCCCTTCCAACTATTGGGATTCATCCTAAATTCGGGAACTCCTTCCATATGCATGATTTGCTCGAGGAGTCATTTGAAGGGCTATTGACGCGCGGTTATTCTTCGTTACAGAAAAACGATAATTTTTACTTGTGTCAGGCAAGTCATGAATCTTTCTTCGAAACGGGGCGTTAAAATATTTATTCTAATGTTATAGATACGTTTCTGTAAACTTTATGTGGTGTGTGATTATTAAACTCATTGAACTTAAAAATTAAATTAAACAAATTAACAAAGGTTAATTTAAAATGCCTATGGCAAATTGCAGAATCTAAAAGGCGAAAATTAATTAACTTCTTCTAAAAGTAAATATTATGAGTTTTAGAAAAATAAATGAACATTTACTAAACATTTAATTAAAAAAATATGAAAATTAACCAAATACCTAAACTACAAAATCAGTTATATCAATTTGAATTTATTCAATATTCAATTTCACGTTTTATTTACAGCAATAATTTGTTGATGGAAACCAAACAAAGCATAACGCTTCTTCTTTAATGCGGTTGCCACATAAGTTCATTGCGGATAACTATTTAAAAGCTATATTTTCTCGTCCCTAGCTATTATTTCACCTCTAATGTACCCATTAAAAATTTATTAGGATAAAGAACATTTACCGCAAGAAATCTAGCGAGAGCATACATTTATTACTAATAGCATTGGAGATAAACATTCGGTAAACTCACGAGACGAAATAGTATCTAGGCACGAACCAAGGTATTTTGGAGAAAAGGAATTCCTCTTTGTTCTTCATCTTATAAAGACGAACAAAATTGTACCAAAACTACGCACAAACGGTATGAGCATTTTATCTGCATGGCAGCCATCGTCAATGGTATATCACTGACAGTAGATTATAGAATTACCAGTGATTATGGCTGCAGTTCCCACTTGCTTTTCACGACCATTATATAACTTTTAAAAACACATGATTTTCGTTAATCTTACTAATAAGATTGCTCGAGAATTCCTTGAAATGAACTCGATTCATTGTGACATTCTAACTTCTTATTCATTCTATTAAATTTGTAAATCTTTATCTGACTAAGCTGTTTGAATAAAAAGTGAATGCAGTAATGCTAAAAAATCAAAAGTTTCCCATTGGTGTATGATTTGTTCTGCAGAGTTGGAAACTTCTTCGAAATGATCTAAAGCTAATCTTTCTCGGTTATTTCATGACATCTGAATTAAAATAGACATTTAAATGTAAATTGAAGAAAAAGTTCCTTTATACGATTGGATCGCGTCATATGACGGTCATTAATGTACACTACAATAGACATTCGACCATAAATTTAGCGATTTTAGATATTTGCTGGGTGGTTGCTTTGAACATCTAGTTAACATTCGCAGTTTGTTTCTTTGTATGACATGTTACATTCACGGCTTGTGAATTCTTTTCTATGAATTTAAATCGGGAAAGGTATATGAAATGTTTTTTAAAATTTTTAATTTTCAAAGGATGGTTTGCGAGATAAATAGAGGCGTTTGAAAAATAAAATATCCTTAATGCCGAATGACGGCCAGAATATATCAATTAAAAAGTGGGGATTATACACTGACGCAAATTATCAGTGGAAAGAAAGAATGAACGCTGCCTGCCAATGAGTGTCATCCGTCTGCAGAGTAGAACAAGCGGGAAACCTTTATGATAATTTGGAAGATGCTTTGCTGCGGTTTATAAAGTTTTTATTATTTTTCGTTATAAACAGTATTTTATTGCACTTGCGTTTATTTTTATTAATCATGGATATCCATCTTAGATTTCGTATCAGTGGTCCACTTAACATCCTTTTTCCAATAATTCATTATTCATCAAGTTCGCGACGATTTCCAAGAAAATAATGCCTGCGAGTGTTGAGGCTTTGCAGTATATTGAATTAATAGATAATAGTCATAGTTTTGAACATAAATGCGATGTAAGTCGTGTTATAGATTCAATTAAGTGGCAGACGACATAAAATGCGTCAAAATAAAAACGTGCTTATTTTGAATGAAATGCCTCAAGAATGTGCATTATATTGCAAACACGGAGAAAATAATGAATTTCTACTCTCCAAAAGCTTTCAAAAATTTTCACGGCGCCAAAAATGTAGGCGCTTGTTTGCTATTATAATAATATATCTGTACTTAAAACATGAAATTCGATGCATATTAACAAGAAACACATGCGTAACACAAAATAAACATATGGAAAATTATTTTTGGATATGAGGGAAGGTTATTATTCCCTCGTCTGTCGTTTGATGATAACATTCCAACACATATCAAACTATTGGAATGTTTTTCGGTTCGTCCAAAATAAGATGAAAGAAAATCGAGGAAAAGGGGGGAAATTAGCGGAGATAGGCGGGTGTAATGGCTCCACGGCAAGCGGTTCGGAGCATCAGACAGGTTATGGAGAGGGAGAGCGCTTTTGGAACAGGAGGTGACACCACTTCCCTGCGAGTGACTGTGTAAAGGGTTGGAACTTTAAACATATATTGGTTTTGGCCTCGGGCATGAATGCGAAGGCGGAGTCGTTGAGGCAGGAACTTGGTCCTTCGGAGTATATGCCTAGTGTGTGCGCGCGCTCCTTTTCTCGTCTGTAGGAGCTATCCCGCGGCAACCGAAATGTGCGGCGTCGACTGTCACTGAAAAGGAGGTGAGGGATGGTGGTGAAGGAGATGGGGTGAGGGGAGGGGAGAGGGGATGGAGATAGGGTGATATAAGGTGAGAAGGAGGTGGAGTGAGGGGAGTGGGGTGGAGAAAGAGATAGGAGGGAGGAGGGGAAGGAGATGGAGTGAGGAGTGGAGTGGATAGATAGATAGATAGGTAATCGTCTTTATTCGGGCGAAATTTGGACCATAAGGTCCATTCTTACATTAAACCTTTCGTCAATATAATATATATTAGAAAAAATAAAATAAAATATTAAAATACTCATTACATAAACAGTATGTAAATCGTACAGAGTAATAAAAGATAAAATTTTAAAAATTTAAGTTTGTGGGGAAACCATAGGTAAAAACAGGCTTGTCCTCCCTAGTAAAACCCACGCAGGAAAACACCCTATGAGAAGGTGGTTGCGAAAAACTTGCGAATACCCTAGATAGTGTATATATGGCAATATAATATGACAGCATTAAATAGAATGGAGTATGTACAGTAGGAGAGTTCGTATATACAGCGTCGTTGTATACCGCCATAAAAATACATGTAAAGATATTAACGTAATTTATGCAAGAAATATACATTAATTAGACAGAATAAGATGAAATACACATGAAATATATACAATGAATATAGAGGTTGGAACATGCATATCATAAGAAAGAATGAAATAATATAAAATAACATACATTATATAAAACAATACAAAATAATAAAAATAATATAAAACAATGAGAATGAATATAAAAAGTATAACATAGTAGACATTAGACAATAAAAAGGTAACAGTCGAAAGTGGCGTATATTGTGAGAAGACTGTTGTTCTGTAAAGAAATTAATTAATGCTAATTATGCCAGGAAGAGTGAAGGTCGCCATCTTGTAATAGGTAAGAAGAATATCTTAAAGCTAACGTGAAGGAGGGGGTTGAGTGAAGAGGGGTAAGGGAGGGAATAGGAGAAGGAGATGGGGTAAGGCGAGGGGGTCAAGGAGGGGGAGGGAGGGGAGGGGTTAGGTGAGGAGAGAGGGGGTAATGGGAGGGGAGGAAGGAGATAGATAAATGTCTTTATTCGAGTGAAATTTAAACCATAAGGTCCATTCTCTGGGATGAGAGAGGGGGAAGATGGGGTATGGGGAGAAGGGTGAAGAAGGAGATGGATAAGGTGAGGGATAGAGGGGAAGGAAATGGGTTGGGTGAGAGGCGCCCTAGAAGATCAAAAAGAGACGGATGGTTCCTCTTTGAATTTTCTCATCGATAAATGCACAGCTATACGTAAATCAGCCTATGCATTACTGCGGCATTGTTATCGGCACTATTAACCTCTATATTTATTTAAAAAGGCAATGTGTATGTTTGTGCGTGTGGACAGCATATCTCAAAAACCAAGAAACTTTGAGACTTAAAATTTGGTACACTTACTAATGGAACAATGAGAATGTGCACCTCGGATCCAGAATTTTGGTTTGTGATGGGAGAGAAGGGGAGGTGGTGACATTTCTCATAAGATAACACTTTAAAATCGAATTGTTGTCTTTTATTCTTTTGCAAATTATAATTAGAAATAATTGACCAACGATCTTTGGACCTAGACCGTTTAAAGAAAAATAAATAAAGTTTCTTATTTTTATCGTCACATTTTTCCTACGATACAAAATCGTTCAAACTCTACGTTTTAATCGTATATATTTGAAAATTTTAAACTCTTTAACGGTATGATGCCTTGCCGATCGAGTCATTGTTAAACCTCGAGATTGTATTGTTGTCTCAATCCTTATGCTATATGCGTAAGGAATGCGTGCTTTGAATGCTTTAATAGGAGAGAGAGAGAAGGAGAGAGGCACAGAGAGAGAGAGACAAAATTAAATTTAAGTTAATTTGAACTTCTGTTAGGTAGATTATCTACTTAAACTTCTTTAAAATTAATTATCATAAAGTTAGCGTTGAGAATTTCTTTAAGTCAGTACTCTAAATTAGTCTCAATAGATCTCAATCTGAGTATACACTTAGTGAAATTGAATTTTATCCAAATAAATATTAAACAAACCAGCAAACAAACTTAACTTTTATGGATGCTCCATTATTTCTTCTAAAATTTTATTTATTGTTGTTTCACCAGAACTGATCAGTGTTTTCTGTATATATTCTTTAAAGCTTAATGGAGCATAAGCTATTTTGACTGATTTATTTATATAATTTTCCTGACACTTGTGTTGTATTTGCTGTTGCGTTCTCTCTCGAATTAGTCCTTGTCATTAATTTATTATTATTAAAGATACTAGTCTTGGTTCTACCTTCATATTATTTGAAATGATGAATAATATTTATGATTCTCCCGTCCTCTTTTTTTATTCGAGAAACGGATTTCTCTCTGCCTCTTTTTAAAAATAAGAACCCTTGAGCAATGCTATCTTTGCTTCTCGTAAAAAATGCAATATGCTTTTTTATAACCAACATAATATTTATCGCTTCCAACCAGTCCTTTTCCTTCGTCCATTTTATTACAGGAAGACAGCTTGCCGATAGCTCCATTTGAGATTGGCCCCGAATTTATTCTTTTGCTCCATTCTGAAGTATGTTATAGTAGTGTTAGCTTCTATCTTATACTATTATATTTAGAGCAGTAAAAATTCTTTTTATTGTCATATTGTATTATATAATTGGTCAATATCGAGTATTTCAAGCGCGGATGTAGCAAAATATTCATAATATCTATGAAAAATAATATTTAGTTAAAAGATTGGATAAAAAGAACTGTTGTATTTTTATCTATGAAGCAGCTACTGGAAAGAAACGATCATAAATGCCTTATATCTTTTTTATTATTACGAAAGTAGGAATAAAAAGCGGCTTTTGGGACAACCTTGACCATGAATTGGCGAATACGTGTGTGAACTGACCTATACGTGGACTGTGTTGTGTTCTGCGTAAGTCATTGACCTTGTCGTAGGTCTGGTTGGGTCATTGGCCTGGTAGTGTGTATGATGTAGGTGGGATTTAGTTAAAAAGCGGGGATTGGGACAACCTAGTCTGTGAATTGGCGAATATTGAATTGGCGAATACGTGTGTGAACTGACCGTGTTGAGTTCTGCGTAAGTCCTTGTCGTAGGTCATTGGTCTGGTTGTGTGTATGATTAAGGTGTGATTCTGTGTGTGTTTAGCGATGATGTAGTGGAATGATGTGATATTGTGTAAGGTAATGGTATTGGTTTTGCGTTAGTGTGGTCATTGGCCTGGTTGTGTGTATGATTCAGGTGTGATTGTGTGTGTTTTGTCATGATGTGATATTGTGTAAGGTAATGGTACTGGTTTTGCGTTATTGTTGATATTCGCATGGAAGTTGAATGACCCTTTCGCTTCTGCGTCATTCGTTGACCCTAATTTTCGCAATGTTTACATGTTTGAGGTGTGTATGTGTAAAGATGTGATTTTGCAGAGTCATTGACCTAGTGGTAGGTTTGTTTCGGTCATTGGCCTTGTTGTGGGTATGATAGAGGTGTGTGATGAAGTGTAAAGATGTGATTTTGCAGAGTCATTGACCTAGTGGTAGGTCTGTTTCGGTCATTGCGTGTTTTTATATTCGAATGGGGGTGATATTGTGTAAGGTAATGGTATTGGTTTTGCGTTATTGTTGATATTCGCAATGTTTACCTGTTTGGTATGAGTTAGTGCGATATGGTGTAGCCAAGTGAAAGTTGAATGACCCTTTCGCTTCTGCGCCAGTCGTTGACCCGTGGAGGGGATAGGGCCTTCCAATATTTACATCTGCGTGTGTTTTGGTTTCTCCTCAGCGCGTGTCTTCGGTCGGTCGTTTACCCTTCTAAGCAGGTTTTCGACGAGCTAAGTAGGTCACCAACTTTTAGGTAAAGAAAAACCGGTTCTGAGTGGGGTGGGGACGGTTGAAATGATTCAAAATGAAACAACATCGAGTAGGCAGATCATGTTTATTGTCGTTCCCTCTCATACCATTCTTCCATTTTTTGTATTTCGTGACATGTAGTCGTCATATCTTCCATATCATGCGGATGATACAATTCAATGTAATCAATAGGTATAAATTTCAGATCTGGTCTCTTGACCCACTTCCAATTATGTTCATGATAGGTCCGAATAACTGACCCAACTTTATGTATAATTGCAAGTTGTTTTAAGTCCTTAACTGAAATGTAATTGTTTTCCAATCAATAATTTCTTAGATTTATAATATACTAATAATATCAAATATTAATTATATCCATTACCTTTGGAGAGCGTTTTGATGCGTAGAAGATTTATGTGCACCTCTGTCCTCTATCGAATCTCAGATCTAAATGATTCAACGTATGAGAAACTCTCTCGAGGAATCAGCAGGTCTTAACTTGTCGAAGGTTGATTGGGAGGTGAAATAAAATGGATAAGGATAGGTTATTGACCTCTACGGTCGGGATGGGTTTTATCAAGTAAATAAAACATGATAAAATTTTAAAAATCGATTTATTTTTTTATTCAATCAATATCATCTTGACAAAAAATGCATTCTTAATCAGTTTCATCACAACATGAAAAACCAAACATGATACAATTGCGTTTTTCTCTTCTGTGATCATCTAGTGGTACATCACCTTCACGCCACTGTGTCATCCGCAATCCGCAGTAAACACATTGAACTGTATCGTATGTTCCGCAGCAGTACACCATTCCGGCTTCGGCGAGATTCTCAGGAGACACCGATGTATTCTTCCATTCCTTGAATGTCTTTATGCGTGCACTTCTTTCCAATAAATTAATGTCACTTAAATTGAGACGACACCATTCAGCGAGAGAAAATGCCCGACTGTGGGAGCAAATATCTGGCATATCTATTCGAAAATGGTAAATACACTCAGTACCAATTCTCTTATTCAGCTTCTCTAGTGCAGGGCAGTCGAAGTCATCTAAGTTATAGACATTTTTAATTTGCGAATGGATGGCTTTTCTTAGAAATTTACACTTTTCCACTCCTTTAGTAAAGATGTAATCGAATGGCCTTGTATATTCCTTCAATATGTATTCTGCCATATCATATTCCACATCGCCAATATGCTCATCTATAGCATGATACTCTTGCGTGGTCCATACATTGACGCTATTTGAATGATTTTCCAACTTAGGCGTTTTAAAAATCCAATGTTGACTTGCAAAGGTGTTTAATGAGATTATGGATAATTCTCGCAACAAAAAACGTCCCGATGCATCTTTGTCAAGATTGAAGTCAACAATAGCTGAATTCATGTTTGCTACTGATGGTGGAAAGTATCATCGCACTATATTTATCATCCTGCAAATTTCACTGAGCCAGTCAGCGGATCATACCAAAATGACTCATCACTGATCACTAAGCAATGAGCGCTAGTTCTAGATAGGAAATTTGTTTCTGATTCGAAGTCTACTCTAACGTCTACAGCACCTGAAGTGATTGATTCATCTTGCTTCGAACAATCAATGACTGCGATAGGTGCGATATTAACGAATTGATCACGTGACAACAAAGGTTTTGGTTCATTTCCATAATATGATTTCTGAAATTTTGCGTACATATTGTAAAGCTCAGCTATCTGCCCCTTGCTAAAATTTAAATCTAATACATCGTAGGGGAAACTTTTATTATTGAGAAAAACTTGAATGCCTCTTAAATTACAGTGGTCGAAAACACTGCTATCCCGCTGTACAATATTATTCCGTGATGTTTGAAATGCGAATATAACATAACGAGGTTTACCAAACTGAGAGGTTGTCTTTACGACCCAAGTCTGTTTTTCACTTCTCGGTAATTCTGGGTAGGATGAAAGTTTCCAGCGTCGATACGTTATCTGAATAGGTTTATTTTGATCAATACGTTTGAGTAAAAGTAATTTCTGCTTATCGGATACTGTAACATATGGAATTCTCCAACAAATTTTATCAATTGTAATTTTAGCTTTCACATTATTGGTAGATACGTAGCAGTTATCATCAGTGCGTGCTCTGATTAAAATGAGTTCATGATTTCCGTTGATAAAAATCTTATCATTATCTTCCATTAACCCAAACATTGTATTCAGCGGGATACAAACGTTAAAATTCCCATCTTCCAATACCTCGCTCGACTTTCCGGGGATTACCCATCCTGCATTTAGTAATCCTTTCGATGTACTATCTGTTAGTGAAACATAACCCTTGAGAGTGCAGGTAACTCCTGGATTTCTCACGCTGTCTATTTCAGCACCATTTAAACAATAACGAGCCTCAGAAAAAAGATGATAGAAAGCATTATTTACAAGCGTGGTGGTTGATGCTATACCGGATCCATCTTCATTAGTAATATGACCTTCTATATAGATGTGACTTTGACTTGGAAGAATAAAATCAGATTGATTTTGAACTACCATACGAATTTCATCATTGTAATCGAACTTTGATTGTGTGTAAGGATGATGAGTATGGTACTCGATGGAAGTTATTGATTCATCATAACGCGCACTGGAGTCTATATTTAATATATCCATTTCGGATGCAGACGGAACCCGAGAGATTCTAGAAACTGTATGTTATTAGATGATAACGGTTTAGCAGTACGTGGTGTACTAATCCATCTCATCGCCGCACCGCGATTATAAGGATTTCGAGTAAAATCAAGACCCATTTTCCTTTAAATGTAATCTAATTGTAATAGTTTCGTTGCGGAAGTCTACTGGATTTCCGTTTTGATCTAACAATCTGAGAGTGATGTTGTTTATCGTTCTGGTATTCACAGGCAAATAAATTATCTCACTAGGTCTTTCTATTATTTTATACCCCGGTGGAACTTCAGGAAAAAACTGATGTAATATATGCACATTCTCACCGTTTTTATACGAACCTTCTACAATGTTACATTCGATAAGAATGTCATTTACGTGAAAAACGTCTACAATATTGTCTGATATGTGTCTTACTTTTGCTTCCAATTTTCTCTTCGCAAATCCGAGAAGTGATGCTATCGAACCATGTTTAGTAAAATCCACCTCAAAGTTACAAGTCAATGCTGAACGTAAAGTATTATTATTTGCTTCGATCTTTATTGCATCTTTTCCTAAAACACTTTGTAAATATTCGTTTAAATCATCAATTTCATATGTTCCTGTTGGTATTACCACAGAATTTCCGCTTCCATAGTGGAAGATATTGTTCCCATCGAACACGTTAGGTATTGTATAATAAGTTTCTAAACTCACACATCCTATGCTATAATTTTTATCAGCATCCAAGGTGATCTCGGGAAAATAATCAGCATTAAGAGTGGATGTTTTACCCGTAAACGTTAACGTCCAAGACATGACTAATTACAATTCCAGATGTTTGCATCTTTATTCAAAAATTTTAAACATAAATGACCGCAATTTACAGCTTTTGTTTTCTGATATCTATCTCTGTTATAATGAATCGTGCTATTTTTAAAATAATTTAGGAGTTCTGTAGGTGGTGGAAGATTTCCAAAACTGTCAAAGTAATCAACATGTTTGCCCGTTTTTCTGTAACACACCCAATGTGTTCCCGCCCCATCAGAGTCATCCAAATTTACAATACCACTCTCATTAGACCACGGCGATCGTAAAGGCAATCCGTCTCTCATAAATACGCCTCGAAAATTTGGAATATTTAACTTCTTAACATAGTGAAGTAGATCAAAATTGGAGAGCGCTCTCTTAGGTAACCTACTTAAAAGTTTTTTTTTTTATTCGGTGGTGAAATGTATAAGCCTAATCCCTTCTTATATGGTTTCATATAGAGCCCTTTCCCACGCAACGCTATTGCTTCCATTCTAGCATTATGTCTTTTCGATTCTTCCAATCTCTTTTTTGCGGCATTTGCCTCAGAAGCAGCTTTTATTATACCTGATGCACCACCTGCCAAACCACCTAATGCTGACAACCCTGCAAATAAAGGTATTAGTGGGATAATTCCTCCACTCTTTGGAATTGGTATAACTCTAGGCGTAGTATATTTACTCCTTTTCTTTTTCACATCCCTTCGAATAACATTAAGTGTTAATTTAGCAGCCTGATTGAGGTTTTTATTTTTCAAGTTTTTCATTGCTACTGGAGCTCTCCGCATGATATTTCTAAAACAGTTAGACTTTCTAGTTCCACTACCCACCTTCACTTTTGCTTTCATTATATTCGTAACTATACCTGCAGATATCTTTTCACCTAAACTCGCGTCTTTTGATTTTACACGTTGCCAAGCCTTTTCGGCTAGATCGAGGTCGGCTTTATGTCTATCAGATAAATCTTTAGATTTAGAGTATGCTATGTCGTGTTGTTTACAATAAGCATCTAGTGGATTTATACCTTGATCTCCTCTTGCAAGACGTTGTTTTAATTTCGTCCCTGGACCACAGAATTGGTACCCTGGTAAATGAAGCTCAAATGGTAACTTATTAATGACACTATTCACCAGTCCTTTTCCAGATGCGTACCGACTCATACTAATGTGGTAGAAAGTTTGTTTTGCTATTTATTTAAACTCACGGTGGAAAGAATATCATTATAATGGAGGTAGAGGAACAGTGCGAAAAGCTCCCGATAGGTACATTCTCGTTTGATGAATGTAAACCGCGCGAGAGGCATGGTCCCTTGCTTCCTGAAAGTATCCGCTGCATTGTTTGCGGTCCATCTAATTCTGGTAAAACAAATGTAGTAATTAATCTTCTCACAGAGACAAATGGGCTAAAGTATGAAAACGTGTATTTATACAGTAAGTCGTTGAATCAACCAAAATATTTATTTCTGCAAAATATTCTTTCCTTAGTTCCTGAAATTGGACACTTCTTTTTCAAAGACAACAAAGGAGTTGTAAATATAGATGATGTAAGACCGCACTCTGTATTTATATTTGATGACATTTCTTGTGAAAAGCAAGATAATATGAGAATATATTTTAGCAGTGGTCGGCACAAGATGATTGATTGTTTTTATCTTGCTCAGACTTATTCAAAAGTTCCGAAGCAATTGATACGGGATAATGTAAATTTGATTATACTTTTTAAGCAGGATGAATTAAATCTCAAGCATATTTATGATGATCATGTAAATACGGATATGACCTTTGCGCAATTTAAGAACATATGCATGGAGTGTTGGAGGGATAAATATGGCTTTATGGTAATAGATAAAGAATGTGATATTAATAAGGGACGCTATAGAAAAATGTTTGATTCTTTTATAAAACCACATAACATTTCATAGGTTCATTCAGTGTTTACAGGGTAATTAAACCGATATGTTTCAAGATAAAAGAAAGAGAAAAGCTGAAGAGGATCTGACTCGTGAAATCATTAAAAGAAGTGATAATATCCGAGAGAAATACAATAATTTAAAAAGAGCGCAGAGATCAGAACAAGATTTTTTATCACAGTCATTTAAACCAATTGTTGATCCTTTAAATGACCTCGTGCGACAAACCAAATCTCAAAATATCTCCAAACCTACTGTAAATAAACAGTCCGATGAAAAATCTCCAGACAAAACTCTTTTTAGTAATTACATTAAATTGGTTATGAGCAATGATAAGAGATTAGATCGTACTTTTGGAGTCAGATATAGCGGAACTGATTGGTTTATTGGAGATTCACCTGTTGAAATGGATGATGAAAACCTCATCGTGAGAGATAAGACTTATGTTGAGACACCGGGACTGCTTGAGCTTTTATTTATGACGAAACCAAAAATGGATGAAGTTAAGCCTAAGGATATGGAAAATTATCGTCAAATATTAATAGATACCAATGCTCATAAACGAGGATATAATAGTCGGGAGAAGATAAACAGTAATCGAGGATCTAAGTACGTAAAAATTATATCTAAATTGTTTCCCAATTCTACAGCAGGCCGAGGGATGGATGTTTCACAACCTATCATTGAGTATTGGGATGACCCGAATGAACTTGTGGACAGACTTAAATTAATTCTTTCATCTAAGGCTTCGGGGCATTCAGGTCACGACAATGAAATTGTCGCCATCATAGAAGAGCTTAGAGATAGCGATATCATTATATAAGATATGATAGCGATTTTACTTTCGCAGTAAAATAATGCCTGTGGATAAGTTTGGACGTTCTTTGAGGAGAAGAAGGAGGATGGATTCGTATGATATGCTAGGAAATCGTTTAACAAATTTAGCTTCTCCTATAGACACCAATGATGCTGTCACAAAAGGATATTTGAGAGATAACACACTTTCATTGACTGAACATCAAATAAATGCTGACAATCGTCGCATATCTAATATAGGTAAATCTCTTCAACCTAGAGATGCTGTCTCAAAAGAGTACGTGGACTTTCGAATACCAGGAGCGACGAGACATTATATTTCAGCAGGTGGACGAAGAATCGTAAGTGCGAAAGAACCAATAGATGAGGGTGATGTAGTAAATAAACGTTTTTTGCTTCAAAATGCTATAACAATAGCAAAAGACACTACGAGTGCAAAGAAAACCCGAATAACGGATTTGAATGATCCTCAGGATGAATATGATGCAGTTAATTATAAGACCTTGCTTACAAAATTACAGAATGCTGTTATCATGGATAGCGGTGTGATAGATGTGAAAAGTCATCGGATAACAAACGTATCAAACCCTCAAGATGAAAGTGACGCTGTTAATTTTAAGACTTTGCTTGAAAGCTCAACAGTTCATCTAAATCATGTTGCAAATAACACTATCACGCTAAATAAGAATAAATTTGATGCACGCGGACATGCTCTGACTAATGTGAGAGATCCTGTGGAAGAAACAGACGTTGTCAATTTGGGTTATTTGAGGAGATTGCTTTTAAAACGTCAGTATTAATAGAGGAACATTTCAACGGTCACGGAATAATTATGCAGTCAACCTAGACGTGAAGATGGATATCAGACGTGGAATTGTCAATGAACTTCACAAACCAGCGAGGAAGAATTATGAACGAAGAAAAGTTCTGATAAAAGGTTTGGACGACTTATGGCAAGCTGATTTGGTAGAAATGCTTCCTTATTCAAGTGAAAATCGTGGATACAAATACCTATTAACCATGATAGATGCCTTATCAAAATACGCTTGGGCTGTTCCTGTGAAACGAAAAACCTCAGAAGATGTCTCGCGGGCTGTGAAGATGATTCTCAAACAAAGGAAACCGAGAAATATTCAAACTGATCAAGGGAAAGAGTTTTACAACAATAAATTCATTGGTTTGATGAAAAAACATGGAATTAACCATTACAGCACATTTAGCACAATGAAAGCTTCAATAGTAGAACGATGGAACCGTACTCTTAAAACTGAAATGTGGAAACGATTTAGTTTACAAGGTAACCACAAATGGTTAACAATATTACCTATTTTAGTTCAAGAGTATAATAATAGGGTACATAGAACGATCAAGATGAAACCTGCTGATGTCACTAAGGAGAATGAAAAGGATATATTATCAAGAATTTATCAAAGGAAAATAAGAAAAGACGCTAAAAAGGTCAAATTTAGTGAAGGGGACAATGTACGCATATCAAAAAGCAAGGCAATATTTGAAAAAGGTTTTACGCCTTCTTGGTCTACAGAGATATTTGTCATAGAGGAAGTAAAAAATACGGTTCCACCAACTTATATTCTCAGAGACCAAAATAATCAACCTATTAAAGGCGGCTTTTATCAAGAGGAATTGCAGAAAACAAAGTTCCAGGATGTTTACTTAGTGGAAAAGATTTTGAAGAGACGTGGTGATAAGGCGTACGTTAAATGGTTGGGATTCGACAATTGTTATAACACATGGGAAGATGTAAATCAAATGTTGAAATAAATAAAAGATTTATGTTTCATATTCAATTGTTTTTATTCCAATTTAGGAAATAATTCTCCATCACCAATAGAATAAAGCGCAATTCAATTGCGCACACATTTCACATAAAAAGTACAGAAATATCAATACTAAAAACTAAATAGAAAAAAATTATTTCAATTGCGCACACACAACACATAAAAAGTACAGAAATATCAATACTAAAAACTAAATAGAAAAAAAAAATTATTTTCATTCGTCATTCGGAGTTAAGTAATGACCATGAGCTAATGTATTGATTCCATCACATAAAATGTACCTCTTGTCATCAAAAGGTGATAACGATAGTTTGTTCACTTCTACAGAATATAACTCATGTTTTTTAGATCTTATCTGTCTAAATGATGTCATTTTTTCTTTACTTTCATTCAAACAGTCCAAATAATCTTTGAATTTTATTTTACTGTTAACGGCGCATTTTTTAACGCCTTTGGCACGCTTTTTTTCCTCACCGTCGATGATAATGGAATACATCTTTGCTCTCAATCCTACAAATTCAGAGATTGATTTTGCACAGGCTTCATCTTTAAATTTACCCAACACTTTCTTATTTGCCAAAGAATAACATTTGTGATCAGTTGGATAGTCTGAAGTATCAAAGAAAGAAATATTTTTTATCAAGTCTTCATAAAAATCATCCGTTTTTACCTCGTAAATAAATGAATCTGTATCCATATACAACAATTTTAGATTTTCTTTATCATACATGGACTTCATTACGTTGTAATGAAAATCATACATTAAAATTTTAGATAAATCTAAAATTGCCATTCCTACATAAATGGGTTTATCAAAAACAATTTTTTCTTTCGCCATATGTACTGCGACCAGATTTTCCGAATATATGGTTCGATCTAGAAAATTACTTTTTGCTATTACTTTTTGCAATCTTTTCATGTCACAGATCAATTCAATATTTATTCTTTTACGTACGTTCTCCATAGATTTCCCAAAAACTGAATTGTTCATTAATTTAAAGAATTCCTTTTCGAAATCGTTAGTAGCCAATTTCCGCTTCTCAGTATTATTTAATATATATGACTCAAGCCAATTAGATTGTTGAAATTCTATTATTCTATTAATATTTTTTAATTTTAACCCTAGCTGTAATGCTTGTTTCAACAGAGAAATGTGAATTACATAGCGTTTCTTATTGAATAATGTTGTTAGAAGTTTTTTCTGATCTGAACCTGGCGGGTTATCATTTTCAGGTAGAAGGGGAAATTCGTTATGCTGATCGTGAAGGTAACTTGGGTATTCCAAATCTACATCTAACAAATACCCTACGGTGCCTTCATCATCAATCTCTTCAATGTCTCCTATATCTTTTGGATCAACCCATCTAAATCCCGAATAAGGCATTTTTTTACACATACTATACCCATACAAGTTATTTGCGTCTATATATGCTATATATGAACTTTCTTCTCTAGGATTATATTCATTCATGTACTTATTGTTTGCTTTCGAATATCGTTTAACACATTGAGCCAAACCTCCCCTGATTCCACGTTCTATCATAATAATCATATCGTAATCAGTCAGTAGATCTAATTTTGCTTTACTATGTTTGAGGGCGGCTTCCCAAGCAAGTCCGGGGGATGTGAAATAGTAACTAGGATCCAAACCATATGATTGCAAACATTCACTGCGGAAATTCTCAAATACATCGACGAGTCCCACAACGTCACCCGTCAGATATATATCGCTGTACTCCCCTAAGTTTTTAACATTGAAAGTCTCCCACACTTTTTTAGCATGCTCATAGTCAGAAATAGAAAGCTCAGTTTCATTTAATTTATTTACAAAAGAATCCATCGGAGGAAGAAATGGCAATTCTAATTTTTCAAAACAATCGATGAAATCATATGGAAAAACACCTTTCTTTGTAATTAATTTAAATTGTTCACCATGAAAGTGTTTTGATGTCTCTACGAATTTTGACGCTGGGAGAATTGACATTAAATACTCTAAGCTATAGGGCATAAATCTATATGTATCCACAAATCTTAACTGTATGTTCCCAATATACTTTATAAAGCTAATATATCGCTCCTCTGTATTGGGAATCACTCCTATCCTCCCTGGAATATTTCCCAGTTCTTTTATAATAAAATGTGAATCATAACCACTCAAATTGTGTATGTACACAGGAATGAAATTCGGATTCTTAAAATTTAAATTACATATTCGATGAGCAGCTCCTCTAAACTCTCCACTCAAATGACAATGATCTTTAACTTTATAATTTTTGCTATTTTCTTCAATTTTTCCTCCGCAAATATGACAATCAGCACAGTTTTTGTAATTTTCTTCTTGTATTGACGTTAATTCTATCATTCCAATTTTCCTTGCATAAATATCTGAAATTTTGTTTGCTAGATAAGCTAAGTACTCTACTAATTTATATGCTGCATCTACTCCTCGATATATGTATGGTTTCTGTGGAATAATATCTGCCGCAAAAGATGATTTAACATAAACGCAAAAGCTCATTGCTTCATGTTTCTGATATGAAGACGTGTGGGAACTTGTCGGATCTCCAGGACAACCTTGAATGGGTAGTAATATTGATTCGATATCAGCATAAATTACAAAGGGAACTCGAAGTTTGTTTTGATAATTTTTAAATTCTATATGCGGTACTTTACCATCTTTAATTTCAGGCAGAACAATTCTTGTTGGATGATTAAATTTACATAATTCTAAATGATTTCTTAATCGAATTTCACGGTCATTACCTGTGTAGTAATTAAAACATCGTTTACAAATCGATATTGAACGTTTACTTTTAATAAGTTGACGGGAAATTAGTCTATTGAAGTTCTTTATCCAAACATAGTGAATTTCATTGCCCTCAGTCAATAGCAACAGATCGCGATGATCCACTAATTCTTCATCAACAACTTTCAACGGATACACATTAGAGTCATTATCAATACCGAATACGTTGATGCTAATGTTATTTCGACGTTCAAATAATTTTATCTGATTCAAAGGTGTGGGAAAATTTATACAGTCAAAATCGTAAGAATGAGTTATATTTCTGTAGGAACTTACTCTCTCAGGATGGTGAATGGTAACTAATTTTCCAAGAATAGAATATCGAAAACAATTATTGTCTAAATTTTGCACATTTACACATGCTCTAGTTGATGCTATGCAATTTGGTAGATTAATATATTTTCTTCCTCTTAAAGGTTTAAACACGTTAATTCTAAGTAATATGTGAACAATTTCATTTAACATCCACCCACTTTTTTTTGTTCCACTCTCTTCCATCTCACATGTGATTTTTTTTAGGGCTGAATCTACCATCTCACCTACATTTGAATCCATATAAACAGCTACATTTTTAGTTTTGAAAGCTCGCTTCTGTTCTTCACCAGCAATATTGACGAAGTTACATTCTAAAAATATGTTAAATTTTAATGTTTTATCTACTATTAAATTTTTTCTAATTTTATCAACCAAATATATTCTTTTATTTTCTAGAAATGTTTCTACACTCTTACAATCCTTAATATTACTAAATTTATAGGTTCTCAAAGAACCATTAAATGCTACTTCTACTTCGTCTTCTTCAACTCTTCTTTTTTTATCGCCGATCACCGACGTGTCTCTTTCACTTTCTAAATCATTACCCACGATCGGACTGTTTGTATAACTGTCTAAATATTCACTCAATTTTCTTTTTTTCCAGTGTTTTTCCATCGTTACACTATTGTCACATCATGAACATTCCCAAGTTTTCCCTTATATATTAAATTATGTTTTTCTTCCCCAATATTATATTCTTCTAGCTCTTTTGAGGAGAACTGACTAGGGTCGAATCTCTTCGGCAGGAAAACTTTCCAAGACTCACCGTTCCTTTCAATGTATGCTCTTAGTGTCGGACCGTATTTGGCGTCAACCACATCAAATCTCAAAATCCGGTATTCCACGTGCTTTTTGAGCTCACCAATTGGTTTGTAGGCTACTATTTGCGATTGATCGTTCAATTTTTTCATGAATGCCATCTGAAAAGACAAAAGAAAAAGAACAAAGAATTGTTTTTGTCCACAATAACCTCACTGGAGTTAAAATTACCATTAATTCATACATCATTAAATAATTTATCAGTAGGTACTTACTTTTTATATTGAAACGCTTCTGAACTGTTGAGTAATCTGCAACTGACAACTGTATCTTCACTCGAATGAAAATAAAACGTTGCTTTACATCAGCGCGGAAAAAGACGAGTGTCTTCGAAGGTTGATCTTTGATTTCTGCTAGATTTCTACCATTTCCTTCGATATATATATATATATAATATATATATAATATATATATAATATATATATAATACCCCACGCTCCCGGTGACGTAATAGAAAACTCATTGCCATGGGTTTCTAAAATGGGAAATAAAAATTTAACTTCGGTTTCTAAAGCCTCATACCGGGTTTCATAATACTTTCACTTTTACCTCGGGCTACGTAATAGAAAACTCGTTCCCATGGATTTTTAAATTGGGAAATAAAAATTTAAAAATTTGTGACGTGATAAATTATCATCTATCACAAGTCCTCCATCCATGGTTCTAATACGATATTCTTGACGGTTACGTAATAGAAAACTCGTTCCCATGGGTTTCTAAATTGGGAAATAAAAATTTGATTTCGGTTTTAAAAGCCTCGTACCGGGTTTCATAATACTTTCACTTTTACCTCGGAAGAGTGTGAGTTTGACTCCTTTTTTATGTTAACGAAATTCCGCTTAGAATGTCTCCTGATTTGAGACGTAATAAATTTGGGAAATAAAAATTTAGCTCCGGTTTCAAAAGCCTCGTACCAAGATTCATGGAAATAAAACACATGTTTGAGATAATCAGTTTATTTATTTATTTAAAAAAAGTACAGCAACTACTTCCAGAATTCAATATGATTATCCCTTTTAATCGTTTTAAAATATTCATCGTCTTCTCTCCACCAGCAGAATTCTTCAATCGCTTGATTTCTCACGTCTTCAATCATATCCTCTCTATCGTCTGCTTTAATATCAGTACTGTTCGTTCTTCCACTTTGCACATTCACCACGGTGTTGGCTCGATTTTTCAACTCCTGTTGCGCCTCACAATGTGCTCGTCTTATCTTATCCATACCTTCCTTGAATTTGAGTTCTTCAGCAAAGCTTTACCCTAAAGTGAGTCTTGATTTGATATTACCTCGATATATATAACACATCCCGAATTGTATTAATTATGTCAAGCACATCGATGGTTTTTGTTTATTTTCTATGACGATTACAATAAATTTTTAAATTGTTTTTGTACATAATTTATGATAGTGAATTTTCTATGACGAGTCCAAATAAATTAATTTTTAATTCGTTTATGCATATTCATTTTGTTTCCGAAAATATATTTTCTATGATGGATCACAAAATATTTTTTGTTAATCGAAATCTTTCTGTCTCTAGCGGAGTTCTCCCAATTCGTTTCTGCACATTCATTCTGTGCGTTTCCGAAAGAATACTTTCTATGATAGGTCCTAAATAATTAATTTTTAATCTAAATCTTTCTCTGTCTCTAGCAATGGTCTCCCAGTAACATTTTCTTGCTTCTCTGCTAGCAAACGAATATACATACAAAACTTTCACGCTTATATTATCTCCAAACCTTACAGATTTCTCGGATACTATTGGCTCTCTCTTCTCCTCATGAATCGAGGTCAGCTTCTGTGAATCCATTTCTTTTTTTTGTCGGATATAAATGGACTCGTCAAGCGACCACGATGGTACTGCGCTAACGGCTGGTGTGTGGTAAACTACTACCGTGTCTAGAGTTATACCGAGACAACCATGAGTGGAAAATACGCAATATTGCTTACAGCCGTTAAGATTACAACTCAGGGTGACGAGAAGTGTACCTCTCAGATATTAAGTGAAACTCACGAAATTCAAAATTTAGATTATTTACGTCTCCGCAGCTATGATTTCACTTTAGCAACATTGGAATTGCCAGGTGAATATTTGTTGCAGCTTTCCCTTGGAACTCGTGCGTCTTTTGAAGATGTGTTGACAGAAGATAATCTCTCTGATGTGAAAGAAGACATTTTAAGTTTCGTGTTAATCATAGAAAGGAAGATATGTGGCAATGTTTTACCACCTCTTCTTATGCAGTGTGAAGATGGTAAAAAGTCTTCATCAAAGTGTAAAATAAATGAAAATATTGACGTGATAATAACATTAAGACTCATTCAATTATTGGATAATGGATTCAGAAAAGAACTTATCGAAGCAAAGAAAGACGATTTAGTAAAAAGTGGACTGGTGAAGTCGTTATTAAAAGAGGCCATAACAAATGAAGCGACATGGAGGTTATTTAATAATAAATATAGAATGAGTATGGAGCAATGTTTGTAAAAAACTAACTTTGTATATTATTTTTGTTATATTAATCGATTTTTAACTTTTCTCGTGTTTTATTTACTTGATAAAACCTGCCCCGACCGTAGGTTTTTAAAACAACTAGAGGCCAATATCCTATCCTACCCAGGTATTAAACATAACTTTCTCTTCCGACACGCTGGAGCAACCGCAGGTCTTTTAATTTCCCTTTCTTAATTTGAGGTCCCAATTCTTCTCCCCTCCCAGGTATTAAACATAACTTTCTCTTCCGACACGCTGGAGCAACCGCAGGTCTTTTAATTTCCCTTTCTTAATTTGAGGTCCCAATTCTTCTCCCCTCCCCACCCCACTCAGAACCGGTTTTTCTTTACCTAAAAGTTGGTGACCTACTTAGCTCGTCGAAAACCTGCTTAGAAGGGTAAACGACCGACCGAAGACACGCGCTGAGGAGAAACCAAAACACACGCAGATGTAAATATTGGAAGGCCCTATCCCCTCCACGGGTCAACGACTGGCGCAGAAGCGAAAGGGTCATTCAACTTTCACTTGGCTACACCATATCGCACTAACTCATACCAAACAGGTAAACATTGCGAATATCAACAATAACGCAAAACCAATACCATTACCTTACACAATATCACCCCCATTCGAATATAAAAACACGCAATGACCGAAACAGACCTACCACTAGGTCAATGACTCTGCAAAATCACATCTTTACACTTCATCACACACCTCTATCATACCCACAACAAGGCCAATGACCGAAACAAACCTACCACTAGGTCAATGACTCTGCAAAATCACATCTTTACACATACACACCTCAAACATGTAAACATTGCGAAAATTAGGGTCAACGAATGACGCAGAAGCGAAAGGGTCATTCAACTTCCATGCGAATATCAACAATAACGCAAAACCAGTACCATTACCTTACACAATATCACATCATGACAAAACACACACAATCACACCTGAATCATACACACAACCAGGCCAATGACCACACTAACGCAAAACCAATACCATTACCTTACACAATATCACATCATTCCACTACATCATCGCTAAACACA
This sequence comes from Tanypteryx hageni, assembly GCA_028673005.1. Lineage (NCBI taxonomy): Eukaryota > Metazoa > Arthropoda > Insecta > Odonata > Petaluridae > Tanypteryx > Tanypteryx hageni. The sequence goes on from CM054113.1 coordinate 118,512,209, forward strand.
CACAGAATCACACCTTAATCATACACACAACCAGACCAATGACCTACGACAAGGACTTACGCAGAACTCAACACGGTCAGTTCACACACGTATTCGCCAATTCAATATTCGCCAATTCACAGACTAGGTTGTCCCAATCCCCGCTTTTTAACTAAATCCCACCTACATCATACACACTACCAGGCCAATGACCCAACCAGACCTACGACAAGGTCAATGACTTACGCAGAACACAACACAGTCCACGTATAGGTCAGTTCACACACGTATTCGCCAATTCATGGTCAAGGTTGTCCCAAAAGCCGCTTTTTATTCCTACTTACGAACAATAGAGATCATATTTCTATTGGTGATTTATCTGCTTAGGAAGAACTTAGATATTGCCTGGGTGTCTTTTCAAATAAGAGTGGCTTTTCATCTTATTCGTAGACAAAATCCCATCTGGGATTTCTGTATAAATTTTAAAGTTTACTTCTCGATATCAAGAGGCGAAAGATTAAAATTAGATAATTTGTCTACCGGAATAAAGGAAGCACATCAGCCTTCTGTGTGTGTATATATATATATATATATATATATATATATATATATTCAGAATTTACGCATGATAGTTCCGGGTTCTAGCTGAAAACAAATATTTGTTTTCCATTACGATGACTAATACGCATTGAGTTGCCTGTGTTAATACAGAATGTTTAAGCAAGCGTCAATTATAAATTTATTTATTCTGTTTCTGTGAAACCATTGCAATGATATACTGTAACTTTATCTTTCTAGCTCTCATTATTACATGCCCAAATAGAAGCTTTGTTAAAAAGACGAAAAAGTACATCTTTATTATCTTGCCATGCAAAGTTTAATATAGATATAAGAAAAATATCTTTATTTCTACTGCCAGGAAATGCATGGCTTGCATATTCTGTCGATTTATTAGTTTTAATAATAAACTGGTTGAACACATCATATAAATTTCATAAAAAGTGAAACATCTTAATTATTAATGTGTTTTAACCTTCTAACGCTAAATATAAAAATTGCACGCTGGGTTTTTTTATTATTTTGATTTCATTGTTATTTTTACTTTTCAGTCACCGTTAAAACTAATTTCGCACTAATGATTTTCCCGTATCAACTATTACAATACACACCCAACAATATTTTTTACAAATTAATCTTAGGGTTCGTAAAAAAATTAGAAGAAACGTAATTCCTCATTAAAATGACGAGGCAGTAATAATTATTATTTAAGTGCTTACAGTTACTAGCTATTTTACAATTGATAATGCTCTTGACAAATAAATTTTGATATTTGACAAGGAGAAGAATCCTGTATTTGACCGGGAATCGAACCTGGTTAAGTACAGGATTTTTTTCTCCTTCTCTAATGTCAAAATTAAGTTTCGGCTTTATGCGAACATGAATATCATGTCATTTCATCGACTTTGTTTCTCTTGACAAATAATAAGCATGGATATTAATAGAAATTATGCGTACACTTTTCTCGTATGGTATAACTCATTTTTTATGCTATAAATGAATCAAAATTTACATGAGGAAATAAGACTTACACAAGCACTATAAATTATTATTAAATTAATTAATTATTAAATACCTAATACCTTTTTCGTATTCTAGTTTAATTTTTCTTCTAGTTCGGTCTTTCTTTTTCAGTTCCATTACGAAGTCCATGTTTAGATTCTAATTGAATTTTAAAATTTCACTCTAAAAACGTTATAATTTAGTTCTTTTCTATATAACAAGTGTAAATATTTTGGAGGTAGGTTGAAAACAGATCACTCAACTAAAAAATCTGATGTGGCCACCACATGACTTTCTCCATATCTGTGATATTTTTAAAAATTCCAAATAGGTTAGATAATAATAAATATTTTAAGAAACTGCGAGAACATTTTACTTTACAAAGAACAGAAATAAACTCAAACGATAGCCTTCTAGTATTGGATATAGCCGCAAAGCTCCAACAATTAAGAAAAGAAAAAGAAGCGATACTTAGACGTAACTAAACGTCAATTGTTTGCAATAGTCGTCGGTACGTGGCGTGATATATCTCTTAAACAATGCATTATATGGAAAAATGTTTCAAACAAAAGTTCTAGAAACTTTAATTTCCTGCAACTTTTATTCCAGTACATTTTTACATTTATCAAATATTAAAGCAAATGTTTTAAAATAACTGATAAGAGACAAGAGTAAACACCCCCTTCCGGTTGACCGACTTTTACCAAAAACTAATCAGTTCTTCTGACTTTTATAAAAATGTTAAATATAAAATTTCGCGTTGACCTGATTCATAGTTTTTGAGCTAGAGTACCCACAAAAAGCAATCTCATACACACTAACACACACACACACAGACATCATCGAGAAAATGATCGAAAAGTGCTCAGGATATCTCAAAACCTGTATTTCCGTTGACATCTCGAAGTCGATTTTTTTCATGAATATAATACTTTCCCCTATATGGAGAATGTAAAAACGATTGGAAAAAGGATCGTATATTAATGACGAGCAGTTCGTGGGATATCTCTCGATCCAGCTTTGGTATTGGGTCGTTACACTACGATGGCTCACGCCTGGATCCTGTAATTATTTGCGAACGATTCCTTTTGAAAGTAAAATATCAGGATTTGTTCGCAATCATAAATGCAATTCCTTGAATATATATATATATATATATTGTAAGGAGCTCCCAATGAAGAATGGAACACTAGTATTTTTCGCAATATACTGGCATCTGCTTCTCGTACAATTAAAAAATGACATCTTCTCTCATAATTTTGTCGGTTCTAGCCCAGAAGCGTTTATTTTCTCCATTTGATTATAAACGGGTACGGGTGCAGCGTGTTGATAATTTGAATATATGATATTACTACTAACAGTTAAGAGTCATCGTAGGAATTCGGGACTTGAAACAAAGTACGCATAATAGAACGATATTTCATTTTCTTTCCATCGATTTTCGGATACGCGTCAAATCGCTCCACAAATTGGTATTTACTGCCATAATTTGACGTATTTTTACGAGAAAATCATTTGTCTTCAAGGTGATTTGCAATACTGCCGGTATCGTGTAATTGCGTATGATTCACTGGGATAATAAATATGCGTCGTATCTGTCCAAGTATTTACCATATTTCGATGCTGTTTTGAGGTTTAAACAATACCTTGGTTATAATTAACAACGCGGCAACGAAAATAAATAAATATTCCGCATTTTGTTGTTATTGTTTTGATGAGTGTTCCTATGTCATATATAGAGATTAAAATTCCTGACTTTCTTGAAGAAATTGAGTACATTTTCTGCGTAAGCGGAATAATAAATTAAAATTTACAAATTTATTTTAATATGTTTTATATACACTAAAAATTCATAATATAAAATTATGAGAATTTTATGTTTCAGAAAGTTCAAAAAATATTGCCCATATAAAATTTTTATAGCGACATGTTTAAGAAATAATATTTACTGATGATTCTTTTCCACCTAATGTTCACATGCCTAAAGCTATTTTTACTTTCCTTAAAATCAATTATGTGAATTCTATATTTACTTGTTACATTTTTATAAAGTTGAGCTTCGTTAATTTTAATTGCATTTTAATTTAATATCTAAATCATGCATACCCGTCAGTGCTGACGGGAAATTACACTAGTTAAATATATGATATGAAGTTGTCAGAAAGAAATATTTTTCTGTAATAATTTATTTATAGACTTGGGAAACTATATCTAAGAAAAATAACCTCCAAGAGTTATACTCCTATAAAACGTGAATGAAATGGCTACTAACGAATATTGGTATGTGTCGTTTGAGAGCTTGGCTACTGATTAAAACTAATAACTCCGACATCGTTAGGAGTATGCTGTAGGAATGCATAAAGGAACAAATGATTTCTCATATGAAAGCATTGAATTCGTTTCCATGGCAGTTGATATTTTTCATACTTAACAAGACGGAAAAGTATACTCCATAAACGGAATGCACAGGGAATTCAAGGGCGTTCTTTATGAGGAATACGTATAAAACGGTATCGCAAGATTGGGCGGTTTTTGAATTATTATCTCAGAAACTATGTCGTAATTATGTAGTCCCACGGACTTTTCTGTGGTAAATGCTGTCCTTTATCCGAATATTTTTTAAATCTAAATCTAACATCGTATAAGAGCATGAAAAAGAAAAATATGGATTTTTAATTGTTGTTAATAGATAGAATCGCCGTGTCAACCAATGTAAACAAATAGGCGATGTTATGTTTTGGATTCTCTCGAATTTTTATCTCCGAAACTATAACTCGTAATTATGTGGTCTTGCGGACTTTTTTGTGGTATGTGTTGTTCTCTATCCGAATAATTTTTTATCTATATCTTACAAATCATGTGAGAGCTAAGGAGAGAAAGATATGATGTTTAATTGTTTCTTCACAGATGCCATTTAACGAGATACGAGTGTAAGTTTATTTAATTGCTTATGTAAAATGGAAGTTCGAATTCACGTATGCAATTCATAATCACAATTGTGCGATACAGTTTAATAAGGATCACTTATATTTTCATTAATTAAAATCCGTCCAGCGGTTTAGGAGATGAAAGTTACGACGGACGGACGGATGGGCGAGATGTGCCCATACTTCTACTGCTTTGCTGGTGAAGAATGCCTAAAAATTATACACTTTTTCATTTTTTCTTATTAAAAACAAATGTTTACAATAATTAAGCACGAATTTTAATTTTTCTCCATACTCCCAAGTTTGTTTCTCAATTTTAGCTGATTTAAATTTACATACTTTTCGTATGGTGGTAGTAATAAAAAAATTGCGTCGGAGAAATTATCCTGAAAATAAATTTTTTTAGAAATATTGGAATATTTCGTCGGTCGTGCCCAATGATCTATCATCATGCCTAACTTCAGCTCCATTTTTTTATAATTTCTTGTTTTTATATCATCCTCCTCCCCCTATTTAAAGAGTCTATTTATAAAAATGGCGTGCCATATATTATATGGCAGGAAAAAATCCCAATTCATTTTTTATGGGTAGATATTATCTCGTAAAATAGCAAAACGTTGAGGAAGTGAAAAAAATGATCTCCGCGCCAGTGAATTATATTAATTGAGTTTCTCTTTTTAGAGAAGTCACCATGGAAATCACCTACTCAAAATCCCAAAAACGAACGATTCAGGCCGTTACACGATAACAATAGAGTGGACACTGTTAAACTTTGACATGGAAATGGATATCTCCCCTTTGTATTTTTTTGCCATACAAGTAACGTGTATATTGCGAGCATTTTTAAAGCACCTAAAAATGATGCCGTTCTTAAACTTTATTACCATCCATTAAATGGGATTTAAATTATACTCAAATTACATATCGCTATATTTTTATTTCTTTTAGTGAACGCTTTTATGTATTTTTCAAACTAGCTCAACATTTTATCTAGAATTAAAACATGATTCCGATAAATTATTCTAATGCTTTATTACTTCATTTAACATCGTGTTTCAGTATGCATTAATAATCCTATTTTTTAGATTTTAAATTTTTATAAACTTTAGCTTACGATTTCAAATAACTTCATTAAAAAGTGTATTATGTTGGGAATTAAAGTACTTATATGCTATTTATTTCGATTTTTTAGAAATTGGAAATCACGGCAATCTTATAGCTCTGAAGGACATGCCTACATTATGCAAACTATAAGAAAATAAATATTGATTGGAATAAAAATAATTTTAAATAGTACCTTGAGATACGATCAATAAAATATTATGTAAATTACCATAAATATATGCATTTCAAGATGATCTGCAATTATTATACGGATCTCGGGGTAGAAGAATATCGCTTCATTACCTTCGTTTCACTTAATTTTGAAATTCGTTTTTGGATGCCAAAAGAATTTTTTTTTAATTTGTGGAATATGCGTAAAATAAATTCGAATATACATTTGGGTCAAAAATCCATGAAAATGATTGTCATAAATCAGATATGAAGAAGACGCCAATACGATGCCTGTTATTTCCTATAATGAAATTTGCTTGTACCTCACGTTGAAACGACGCTTGAGGTATTGCGTGACGTCAAATAAACGGCTGCGCCTGCAATGAGGCAACCTTCGGCAGTGATATGTACGGCGGGTGGTATACGCCGACATTAAAAGATATTGCAATATTGCACAGTGACCATATTTCAGATATCTCAAAATTTGAGCAAAAGAGGTAAAAATGACAATAAAATTAAATCTTTAATAGGCAGTGGTTCCCAACCTTATCGTTTCCGCGGCCCTAAATGGGTTGCCTATAGATTCCACCGACCCCCTGGCTTATGATAAAATTTAAATATACACGTAAATGTGTATGTACTTACATAACTATAAATATAAATACACATTCAAATCGTGAAATTAGATCAAAACGCCAACATTCCCGCAGCAAATAGTACTATCTTCATTATTCGTTAATATATTTTCCTTCTACGGATGACTACACTGAGGACTCCAGCTACCTTGATTTGTGGCTTACCTAACCCGAGTTGGAAACCACTTAGGTATTTAAGAAAAAGTGTAAGCTTTTCCACATTAATATGATCCTTTGCGGTATTATTAGTTAATATGTTCAGTGAATCTGCATCTGATTAATAAAGTACTCATTTTAGCAACTAGAATGTGGTCGGCGTTTCTGTTTAAAAATTTTCTCTCGCCAAGTCATTTGGTTCACCTAATTCACCATTTAAAATGCCTTATCCTATTTTATGAAGTAATTGTGCGTCTTTTTATCTCACGTCTTAAACTCCAACGGCGAGTAGACTCTTCAATCTCCGTATATTTTTAAGTGACATCAATTGCTTGCCTTAAGGTACGAATTTTCTTCCAAGTTCGTATTTTCTTTCATGTAACGGGAAAGCGCTGCAACAACCCAAATATTCATAATTCATGTTCTTGTCAATTCTGATTGCACAATTGCGGAAGTAATCATCAACTAAAGTCTCTGGAATTCGAAATGTGTCATAACCCCCCTCATCTAAAATTCTTCGACATCGTGTTTGCTGAAAAAATTCTCTCGACCCATTTTCCGATTATTCCTCTCTCTGTCATTCTTTCTAGCTTCTTGTTTTTCTACAAACGGCTTTCCCTTGATGCATTTGCCTTTAATATTATAGCGATTGCAGCTTTTCCTTTCCGTCTCAACTGATATTCTCCCTTTTCTTTCATTATCCTTCTGTCTATCTTTCTTTTTAATGGTTCCGATGGTCAATTAGAACTTCCACTTTATATAAGTACTTAAATAAATGTATACTCATTCCTCATTAAATGGCATCCGTAAAGAAATAATACAACATTTTTTCTCATGCTCTTACATGTTGTGTGAGGAATAAGTTTAAAAATGTATTCAGACAGAGGACAGTATTTACCACAAAAATTTTTGCAGGACCTCACAATTACAAGTTATAGTTTTGGAGATAAATATTCGAGAAAATTCAAGGCATAATTCACATGTTTTGTTTACATCGATCGCTACGACAATTCTATCTGCAAACAACGATTAAAAAACCATTTTTTCTCTCCCATGCTCTTATATGATATATGAGGTATCAATTTATACGGTTATAGGATAACATTTGCTACAAAAAAGTCTACGGGGCCTCATAATTACGATTTATAGTTTCGGAGATTAAACTTTGAGAAAATCCCAAGCATCGCATATTTTGTTTACATCGATCGCTACGACAATTATATCAGCAAACAGCGGTTAAAAATCCTTATTTTTCTTTTCCAGGTACTTGCATGATATGTGAGGTATAAATTAAATGATGTATTCGGATCGAGGTCAACATTTACCACAAAAATAGTGATAGTTTCCGAGATAATAATTCAAGAACCACCGAATCTTTTGATACCGTTTTATACGAATCTCTGATAAGGAACGCATTTAAAATCTTTGTGTATTCCACTTATGCAATATACTTGTTCGCATAGTTCTTATTCGCCAGTTTAACTCCGTATACCTGATGGAAGTTCAACATATTTTTATTGGATTACATGTAGTATATTCTGGGTTTATAGTTTTGTTGATAAACATTCCTTATTTACTCCATCCTTTAAAACCTTTATATCCACTAGCGCGGCCTTATCTCTCACGCAATAATATGCATCTTTCAAAAAATGGGTTGGACTTTTTTTAAATTTAAGTGCTTTTGCCAGCGAATCTTCTATCTCTCCTACTAAAGCAGGGCGCTCATTCAAGATCGTTTTTCCCTTTAATGTTAACGATTTCCATATTTTCTATTACATCGTTCCATCTTCGCTCATTTTCTTGACCACATATTTATCTGAGCATTTCTTTTGAGCGGCGCATTAATTTACTTTAAATTCTGAATTTTTGCAGTTAATACACTTATATTAAAAAATTAAATAATCAAGCGGAAATTTATTAGCGTCAGTTTTGTTTGACATGGATTCCTTTTTTAAATATTCTAATAGCGTTAATATATTTTACACAACTAGAGCTTTGTGAAACCAGTGAAAATTTTTTGCAAGTTTTGATTGATATTCAAACAGCGGGAATATATTTTAAACGAAGATATATCTGTTATTTTTATAATATTCGTCATGGTGTTCACTGCTTGATAAGTTGAGATTCGTTCAAGCTTTACACCGCTATTAGAACCTTATCGTCACAATACACTTCTTTTCAAATAACCTGCAGGTCTCGATAAAAATTAATTAGTTATGCAGATAAAATCGCCGGTTACCCAATGCAAAAATGGAGCCGTTTCCACAGCTCCCTTCCGCAAATGCTTAAAATCGGGTCAAGCGCTGTCCATAGGTGTATATTGGATCGATTGATCTCCTTTGAATTAGACAGGAATATTTTTCAGCTGAAAAGCAGATGAGTGCTTTGGGAAATGCGGTCGTTGATACAATTTCATTGTCGCTGTGACATTTTCGCAGATTCATGTGCTCCATTTTCGATAAATCAAATGGTCAGCTGTATGTCACCGTTTAAAAATGTTCACAGAGCTGAATATTGATCAAAAATGAAAAAAAAACAGAATGGGATTTCCACAGCGGGAATATTGTTTTGATCAAATACAGCCACTGAAACAGAGATTCGCCTTTTATGTTCATTTTCCAATAAAACAATTGTATGCTAAGCGTAATAAAAAAATAAGAATTTAATTTTAGACATTTGTTTACAAGCTTCGAATATTAATTAAATATAAAAACACTTTTTAAGAATATTTATTTTTCTCTTTATATTTCATTTAAAAAATAACTTATTCGAAATAATGTTGGCTCGTGGAAATTATTGCTTTTGATTTCTGGCTTTGTCCATTAATTCGGAATCGAAAATCCTGTTACAAAGCGACGCGACCACTTGTTATTGGGGTAAATTATTAATCATTGGAATAAAAAGGTAATGTTTTAATCATAATCGTTGCTGCAGTTAAACAATAACATTCGTGAAAATCCCCAAACTAACATCTTGGTTTATATGCCTCGGATTAAAGTTTGAATCCCATATCTTCCGCTATTTTCGACGGATTTTGCTCCAAGTCCGCATTAAAGCGCACTCTGCATCACGGAGCGGCCACGAAAGGGGCAGAGAAGTAGTTCCCAGAGCGGCGGGCGGCGCTCGGCCGTGATCTGACGCGTAAAATATAGCGCAGAATTGGGCGTGACGGGCAAAGAGGGATTAAACGACTCTCGGCGCAAGAAAGGGCGTGCGAAGGGCAGCACGCGCGTCTCTGTTCCCTGGAGCGGTTTATGCGCCCGTTTTCCAGGTTGCCCCTTTCATCCTCCCTCGCTCCCATTCAATCCGAGTGCAATTACAACGCGCCGGGGAAGGGCTATTTGAAGTGCGGCGGAGTGACTCCAACCCTTTGGTGCGGTTCCACCTTTCGAGGGACTTAAAGTGGGCGCGAGAGGGTGCCCCATATATATATAATATGTATGTATGTGTGTGTGTGTGCGCATATATAGAAGAACGCCTCTAGCGAGTTTTTTTTATTTGCTCGAATGCTGCGTTGCTGGAGGATTTGCACAGTGCTGGAGTCTTTTATTATGAGATCTATGCTGGAGCAGTCAGCCAGAGGGAATGATAGAGAAAAGGATGCTTTACGCTTCACATTTTGAGAGTGCATGATCTCGTCAAGACTCATTTGAATGCAATGCATCGATGATGAATATTTTATCACCAAACCAACAAAATGTGTGAGAAATATTGACAAATCTACTTCAAAATATGGCTAAAATATTTTTTCCGTAGGTCACTACCTGGTTTAAAATTTGTTATTTATTATAATTTCGATTTATTTAATAATTGTATAGCATCAAAATGTAGTTGGAGCAGTGAGGTTTGGGCGATTAATTAATATAATTTTATTTCAGGTGTAATGATCACAAAAATTGCTACGCAGTAAATGCCACGGGACTGCTTTCAGTTTCTTACTACTCTTTTGGGAAAACTCTCTTAAGAATTTCAAGTTTTAGTAAGTTCTTTATTATTAAAACAGATGAATTAACTAGAGAGAAAAATAACTGGTGTTGTAGCCGACAAACACTAATTATTTTTAAATGCATTTTTTGTCCGCCGTTTGTATTATTGCGTCCGTCGGCTGTTTGGTGAATGAAAATCAAGCTACAAATCGCACGTTTTGTTGAAAAAACTTTAGTCCAGTTTCATCAAAAATGTATAAAGCGAAGAATATTGTCACTTTGAGTGACCTTACTTGAGCGTTTCTCTTCTTTTTAGAGTTGAGGTCCTGATGAGCACTAATAGAATATGCTTCTACAAATAGCGTATTTATAGGAAAATTCTCTGCTCTCTCAGTTAAAATGAAATGGATGCTAAAAACTATTTGACCCCTTAATACGCAAAATCGAGTTTACTGAGAACGTGCAGTGTAAATGTGAAGGCATTCTTACTTTTAATCGAACAGTAAATATAACTGAAAATCTCTATCCCTCTACACATATTGTGCAATTATTGCTGCAACTTCTACATAACGTGTTGCTGTTTAAGCAAAAACAATTATTCAGTTAGCCGAGCACTTATTTATTGCTTCAAAAAGCGTCGTCATTCGCATATTTGATATCGCGTACCGTGCCTCGGTACCATGTGTGTATTGATATCATCGTCGGGCGTCTCTTCGCCCCGATTTCCAAGGTTTGCATAAGATACAATATCGACACTTTTTACGAATATCTCCACTATTTTTCTTGTATGCTTGTAATCATTTCGCAAAGACTTTTTTGCGTTAGAAACGATCACGGGTGTGCGCTCGCAATCTGTCTCCCAAGTCCGCTTCGTCGATTCACACGGCCCTCTCGAACTAAGTCTAGCGGCGTAGACGCTCGACTGGTGACAATGTTTGCCGAAGATGATCGCCTCTAGTCGATAACTTCCCTTTAGATAGAAAGCCTGCTCGATTTCTCTTAAGAACCACTTCCTGAGAGTTTGAATGCTCGTAGTTCTCTTATCGATTAAGATAGCGATCCTCGACGCACTTTCGCCGACTCCGGTCTCGAGTCTACCGAACTCACTGGCCGAGGCAAAAGAAATTATCGGCGTTAACGCCCCCTCCTGCCCCGCTTCTACGCGGCATGGATCCAAATGGCGAAGGAATACACCTTCGTCCGAGAACGCGCTGGATTCGAAGCTTACCGCCCGAAGCGGGTCGACGCAATAATCGCCTTCGAGGACGGTGCTAAATAATTCAAGGCGCCCTTTTCCGCGAGCGGGATACAAATGCAATGCGAAGATAATCCAATTGGAAGATATAGCCCCCTCCCCCCGTCTCCCCCCGTTTGCTCCGGAGTAGAGTTTCTCAGGGTTTGGTTGAGGGGTGAAGGAGAGGGAGCTGCGTAGGAACCATTAATCTTCTGTGAAGAGTACAATGAAGTCGCGGTCCTTCCATTCTCCCAGTGGGCGTCAGAGTCGTTATCAGCAAAGAAGGCGTAATTAATCAGAGCAGTTACGAAAGAGCGGAATAAGTTCGGATAATAACGGGGTTGATGTGTTAAATCGTTATTTAAAAACAGGTGAGGGGCTTTAATTTGATTGGTCATGCCGTCACTCGATTGTGCGCGTGCGAAAGAACCAGTTATCAGTTTGGCGTGAATTTATCATTCGGTTATTAATTTAATTTCGCTTCGAACAAGAGATCTCCTGAAGCGTTAGACTTGACTTCGTAGTTTAATTTGATTCGTTTCTTTCCAAGCCGTGTTGCCGCAGAATAGAAACGGAAGTTGGCGGCTTTTACAGATATCTCAGAACTGGACCAATTTTAAGAAGTCTTGAGATTTCTCTATTTCCTGTCTTCCCCTCGCAATGTATTCTATGATGAACAACAGTTGAGCGCTTGCTTTTGTGTACTTGGTCTTTTTATGTCAACGAGATTTATCTTTGTTGAGAGTTAGACCCGGTATACGTCAACTGATTTTTTAAATAAATTAAATTTGAATTGAGTCTCGCTATCAAACAGCTCATTGCCATTAGATTTTTTAATTAAGTCCCACTGTTAAAAGTACAATTTCGAGCACTTGATAACCAATTTTCATATTATATTTATATTGTGATATGTTTCGAAATATATGAGTCATTTTAAATAGTATTGGTTCCTATAAAATGAATTTAAAATTCTGTAAAATCATTTTGCAATAAAACTTGTTACGGAATTTAGAAAACCTCCTGTTACAATACTCAGAAAAGAAATATATCGGCCTTTTATGGATTTCTCAACTGAGCCGGTATTTTCGTTCATTTGCAAATTATGTTAAGGCAATATATTCATCATTCAAGCTCACAACAACTTTATATATATGTGAAATTCAACTAAAGTTGTTGCTTGGCCCTGACCGCCTGAAGTGCGATCTCGGAATCTCTAAATTCCCGCGATGAGTTCCGAGAACTCCCGACAGTTCACGAGCGGCGAGGTTTCGTTGCAGGGTCGAACTTGAGCGCGTCAGTCGTGGCGCAGCCTCTATACGCTTTAGACCGCGTCGAATAGAGCGCGCCCCTTACGTAGACCACGCTGAATTTGTGTAGACCTTTGATTTCATCACATTAAATTCATTGGACGGTTCCAGACCATTTTCAATTTAAAGGCACGCGAGTGTTTGTGGGTGTTTATGTGAAAAGTGCAGTCGGAGATTTTTTTAATGATTGGATTTTTGATGACGATGAGGGACAAAGAGTGATCGAATAGCGAAAAGAATCTTCGCGCAACCAACTTTTCATCACGGAGAAAATGTCGAGAAAGTATGTATTAGTAGTGATAGGGATCTGTTATTTATTTTTTACATTTAAAGTACGTCATTGATTTCTACTTCAAAAGAAAATAGCATTAAATACTACCATTTAAATACGATCAGCAAAATTTACCAACAACAAGAACTTTTCTCTATTCATTGTTACGAAAAATATATTTAGATTAAGTTACGACAGTACTATCTTAAACCAAAATCCAAAAAAAGCAACTTCTTCTTATTTAAAATATATAAAATTGTTAAATATTCTTCCTTTTATCATCGATTCGGTATTCCATTCGATTCATTTGTCAAAATTAAGTTCATCTACATGCGGAAATTATTTGATTTTGCATTATGTAATTATGAATTTTGATTCCTTTATATGCATTCATTCAAAATAATAAAATGTTTTCTTTGGTTAATTTATAATGCTCCAAGACAATCTGCTCAAGAAATATTTTTGTTCCATTTCTTACTAGCTATGACTGAATGTCGCACACATCGGAGTAAGCTATTCATCGATCCTAATCATACATGTAAAAACGAAAGAAGAAAGGAGAGAGAATTTTTGAAGGGCGATGTGATTTCCGATGAATGCGCAACTGAGCCTTTTTCCGAGTCTTACATTCTCTCCGCCGCTCCTCTTTCGTCAAAATCTCTTCTACGTTCGATCACCGCCGCCGTATATTGCAACCGCCTTGAAATGCCGTTTACTAGGCCATGCGCCGTTAATGCCTCCTTGAGTGGCAGTTTGCGAAAGTCGATGAACTTCCGTTTCCCCAGGGCATGAATAATTTAATGGGTTATTAAACTTTGAATATATTTAACAACGCCGCAGTTTCCAATAAATCAATCACATTTTCATTAAAAATCTTAAGTTGACTTATCTTAGCTCTAGTACGGAGAGTATTACATTAAGACCTGTTTTCGCTTGAAATATTTTTGTTAAAAAAAACAAGGAATATATATTTAAATCGCTATTTCACTCTCATTGTGTGAAAAAATTTATAATTTGTTAGTCGGAAACGGAAGTGCATTTTCTGAGAGCATTTTAATTATTTTTATCTCATATTTTTAGGCTGGTTTCTAAAGGAAAAATGGCCTTATGAAATGGTCGTGTCTGTGTATGAGGCTCATGCTGCCAGGGCCCACCTCCGGGATATATTTAATTTGGCGAAGATTAAAGTTCTGGGTTCGATTCCAGGAACGTTTTTTACCTATTAATTTTACATAGGAAGTCTCAAATCCATCTTGCAGAGATGTTATCTTTAATACTTTAAAATATCTTAAAACTATGATATCGGAGCAAAGTTTGTACTATTCTAAGGGTAAGAGAATGTATATCCTAATTCTTATCATCAACTTTTGATAATTGATCGTATTTTCGTGAATTTCTATTAAAACATATCGTCTTGGCGTTTTAAATAGCGTTTTATCGGGTTGTTGCCATGGTGACGATTATTACCGAACTCGGCTTGAGGATAGACGAGTGAACAAATGGGTTATTTTCCTTTCCGTTTACCCTTCAGCAATGGGCAGTTGTTCAATACATATTAGCGTATAAACAGTAACGTTTATTAAATTCATTTATTTGAAAAATGCATGCAAAATATAATGTCAGAAAGAGATTTTGACATTGCTTTTAGTATTTTAAACCTGATAACGCTCTATTAATTTGTTTTCCAATTTTTCTCTTTCATTGATAAACTATAAACTACAAGTTGTATTTATGGTATGATAATTTCTTGGAATCACTAACACAAACGTACTGAAACATTTCCTTTCAATATAAGTAATCAATTCGGGACGTCGACTTTGGGAAACCAGCCTGCATTAGTTATGGTTTAGACTTCTTGTTTAATATTTTAGTCATCATTGCCAGCGATCCTCATTGAATGCTAAGAATTATAGTTTTCCTTCTTGCTTTCCATTTTTTAAGAATAAAAGTTATATACTGGAATTACTGTTCCAGGTCTGTTAATTCTGAAATTTTTTAAAATGATTGCAAGCATTGAATTTAATTTTTAAATACGAACCAGTTTGATATCGAAGCTGTCAATGAAAAATATGCGTTTTAGCGACGCATCACACAATAAATGGAGAGAAAGTAGGATTGGAAGTCCCAAAAATAGGAAGACACAATGTTGAGCATAAATTTAAACGCTGAGAAGGTGAAATTTCATTGAACCCGGATCTCGCTAACCGGGCTGGTGCTTTATCCAAGTAAGCTTTCAATCCAGTATTATATTACAGTTTCCAATATAGTTAATTTCTATGAGGAAGGGCTAAGTAGTTACCTTACCGCACGGTACATTCCCACTGAGGTGCAGCAGATATATCCCTTGCTAAGATTACTAGAAAATACAATATGTAATGTAAATAAATGAAGCTTTTATGCATAAAAACATAATACCGAAGACAAATTTCAATGTAGAGAAGGAGACAAGTTCTGAACGGAAATCGAGACCGGGCCTCTAACCTTCCGGGCAAGTGCTTCAAGCAATTCAGAATTTTTCTTCCTTGCTTCGTTGAAATTTATGCTCATCAGTGTGCGTCCATACATAAAACGTCCTTTAGTTACATTGCATCTTTTATGTTCCGATTTAACATGAAGTACGCAGCGCAATATGAGGGTTTCGATGCGTTCATTCCATCAGCCTATGAGTTGCATGAAATTGATAAACCATCATCCAATCGCGCTTCATTGAACGGCCATTAGTGTTCTGCCGATTAGACGGTTTCGAGTTATTTAAAATTCCATTCGAAATCTCCTGACCCCGCGACGTTAAAAGCACTTATGTTTTACACAGTTGTTCGCTTAGAGAGGAAACCGATCCCTTACATTGATTCGATGTAGCTTGATCTCAGGTAAAGAGCTGCTTTTATTAATATAAGCAGCAATAACGGCTTCATATGCTGCATATGTATTTCTCTCGTCTTCGTAGCTCTTGATTTCAGCTTCATTTAATTTAATTAAATAATTTTTGCGGAACATTTTACTCCAATATTTTAATTCGTTCGACAATAAACTAATTTATATTCTCTTAAAATTACTAACAAAGAATTCTTCTTAATTTATTTATATAAGAATTTGCAAAATATGGGATAAACCGATACAATGAAAATATTTAATGATACAAATTTTTCGGCTTGATCACCTTATTGCAGGAATTTCTTGTCTGAAATTTTCTTTTTAATCTTCCAATGCAATCTACCGGAATATAATTTAGTAAAGGCGGCAACGAAACAGCAAAAGATAATATGCAGCTGTGTGGATGTAAATGCTTGCCATTTTAAATGGCATCCATTATTATATGAAGAGGATTTAACTCATTTAATTGGAGCTGAATAAATTTAGATGTAGCATATATGTTTGCGTTTTTTTAAAGCCTATAATAAACGAATTTAATTTATTTTATATTCTTTATTCTTAATAAAGCTAACATTTGTTCAAAACCCTTATTAATTGAATCCTGCTTCCAAGCCAAGAAAAAATATTTTTATGCCGTCGTAATTTCGGGTGTATTATCACTCATAACATTTCCACATTTCCTCCAAATGAGACATTCATTAGATAGGAAACACAAGAAAAGATTGTTCAAACAAATTAGATCTGCCAAATCAACATTAAAGTTTCAAGTTAAATTATGTTCGTAAGGTAAATAATATTTGCTTGTTAAAGCAAACTTAATGTTTTCATAATTTTATTCTTGAAGAATCTATTTATGATATAAAGGCTGAAAAACTTGTAATTTCTAGTATCATTATAAATATCTGCTTCTTACATATATAGGATATATCATATAAAACCTAAGGTACTTCTAGAAGAAGAGCTGAAATTGCGTATGAAGATAGATAATTATAAATTCTAGAAATTGTTATATTTAAGGGATGTTTTTGACCCCAATGTCCAATTTTAAACACCCATAAGAACAGCACTGAAAAATGCCCATGGCTATATAAAATTGCTTTTTTAAATTATTTACAATTAAGTTACAGAATCTGGACATGCGCCATGCTGTGGAAGAAAGAATGATGTTTATTCTTCTTGAAGACAGAATTCAAATTCATGTTGAATTTGCGTAAACATTTGATTTTAATCATAAAATTATGAAAAGTTTTTCGGTTTTCAACAATGAAAAATATGAACTACCATAGCAACGACTCCAATGCCTTTTAATGGGAATTGATTATCCATACTTCAAGACCTTTGATTTATCCTTAGACTTAATACATTTCATTTCAACCAACGACGTATACATATGACGGCGTGATAATTTTAAATTAATTTTTTATTCGGATGTTTAAACCCACAAAATATCCTAATTTTACATAAGTTTTAGTGTAACATACAGGCTATTGTTTTAATGATGATTAAAGTTATGACTTAAAAGGGCGATCTGAGCTTGATATTCGAAAACTTGGACGTGAGCCGATCGCCAGAGAAATTATAAATGCCGGATAGACGCCTTAATATTTGGGAAAATGAGAACTATATTTTTATATAAATGGGATCTGTGTAGTTGATATGATGTCGTGTTGGTTTATTTATGAGTTTAGATGTTGGTGTATGGTGATTTTTGAAGTATGCAAGCACCGACAACTCGTATGAAAAAAGAGACACTGCAATGTATATGACTAAATCCAATATTATTTAAAGGTAGCAAATGCTTAGAGGAAACAAGTAAAATTATCAAATCATATAAGTGGTACATATCTCCTTTCATGTCTATATTTTGTTTACTGTATTGCGCACTTAATTTCTTTCACCTGTCATGTATTTTCCATTGTTGTACTGACCTTGCCACCAGGCCGAGAGTCTAACTGCATTGAAAAATAAATCGTTTTTATGCGCGTTTCGTTTGCAACATAAGCCTCTGTTAGCTTCGTTCTGTCTGTGCGTCCATCCCTCCGTCAGTCCGTCCGTACGCATGTTCGTTCTCGGCTTATGATTAACAAATTAATTGGTAAATAGAAATTTAATTTTTCCATGGCATAATTTCTAATATATCGTCCTGCAATGTTACTATTACAATCATACTAAAATTACATAAATATGTTAACTATTTCATGAAATTATGGGAGGGAAGAAACATTTAATAGACAGAGATAGAAAATAGGACCGCGGTGTTCAGTAGTTTTATGGTGTGTTAGTTCAAATTATATTCTTTAGTTTGATACATATAAGTGCCGATTTTATGATACACTTTACACTTTCCTAATGTGCTAGTGTTGATTATATAAACTTAAAATAAGATTATTTTTGCAGCAACGCGGTTTCAAACGTGCAGTAAATATATTTTGAATCGATTTAAAATTTTTGAAATCGTTAACAATTGTCTTGAAGCAGGGTTGATAGTCATAGATAATGAATGACTGATATTTAAAATATGAAATTATTATTTCATTTTCTATTTAATTATTAATGATGTAATAAACGCGACGTCATAAATCAATACTGATAATTGATTACTTGAAAAAAATGTATAATTGTAATTTATTTGTTTTTCGATTTTCATAAATTAAAATTTGCATTAACTATTATATTAGGAAATAGCAAGGGATGAATCATTCTAAAGAAAACAAATCAACAGAAAATGCAAACAATGAAAAGCATCCGACTATGCATATATACAGTGGCGGCTCGTAGCTAAAATTAGTGGGGGTGCTGCTCCAGAAAATTTTTAGCCTTTGTTTTAAAATTGTGTAAAAGGAAAAAAACATGTATAACAAGAAAATTTATTCAGGAACTTGATAAAATCTTAACAAAAAAAACCAAACATTTTTTACTTACTTTAACTTAAATTGTTACAGTTCAAGCTTGATCTATTCATTTAAAAATGAAATCCATTCTTCTTGTTTTAATTTGCGCAAAAAGTTCAATAATTTTCTCCTTGATCTCTGGATGACAATTGAGGAAATTTTTCTCCATTGAAAGTACTGCAAGCGCATTTAGTCTTTCCGAATTCATAGTGCTTTTCTAATTTCCGTCCTTATCTCCTCATGGTATATTTGTAGCAGGCAGTCAAGTATCTCATTCTGAATGGTCTTAGAAAGACCTTTGAAGACTGCACTGGTTTCGAAGTGATTCTTCAAATCTGAATCTAATTTAGATGCAAAATTTACTAATCCTCTAAATACCCCTGGATTTACTGAATCGTCTTTTTCATCATGTCCACATAAGGGAGTTTCAAAGTTTCCACAAAAGTAAATGCAGTCTATTATTTTGGACAAAATTTCACGGTTCTTTTTAACTTTTATATTATGCTCATTGATTGAAAGTCTGTATGTCTCACTAAGTTTCTCCTTAATACTTACGGTTCCTAAAAGTGACAGTGAAACAACATTATCAACGTGCTTCTTTGACTTCTCATGCTTTTCAGTTTTTTCTTTCATTTTGTTTATATTTCTAAAACCATCTTTTGTCCACGGTACATCACCTCCAAACAGCAAACACGGGAAGCAAAACAGTGCATTTTTTACTTCACAGCCGCAAAGCCAACTTTTCCGTTGGTACCATTCAGAATTAAAGCTACGAATATATTTCTTGTTGCTTTTGCCTGGCTGAGATATTAGAATATCAGGTGTTGAAAGACCTCTTTTCTTAACTGTAACTTTTTCATGGAGAGATAGCTGTGAAAACTTAAGCTGTTGAAGTTCACTTTCAGTCACTGAACTTATTTCTTGGGGATGCAAGGCCATGGTTAAAGTTTTCTGATAAATAAAAGAACCGAAAAAAATGAATCAAATAGAATAGCTGGAAGCAGAATAATAATCTAATTCTACACTCTTCTACACTTTATCACATTCAAGAATATGGTACACGGTTTTTAAGCACAACACACGCTGAGTAAAAAAAAACTTCCCTACACCATCACGCCCGAGCCGGCACTGCGAGAGCAACAGTGCTCTCTCTACCAGGCAGTCCCGCCTTCCTCCCCACCACCCCTCCTATGTGCGCATGCGCACAACAGTGAAACACCACGTCGCTGGCACTGTGAAGCGCACAGTTCCATACAAAGATTTTTGTATCTTTTTCATAAACTGGGGGATGGCTACTGAAGTACTGACATTAAGCTCAAGGAATATATATTGTACTAAAAAAATAAAGAAAGAATTAAAGAAAAAAGGACTCATTATAATAAATGTTATCGATAATATCAAGTGGAAATAGGGGGTGCTGCAGTTCCGCAGTGCCTATACACGAGCCGCCACTGCATATATATAAGGCTTATTCCTTAGTTTATGTGTAACGCAGTTTTGACAAACTTCCCGATAATATAGGGCGTTCAAATTTGGTGAGATTGATTTAATAACGTATTAAGAACGAAAGATGAAAAAGTCGGAAAGTTTTCCCGAGTTCGGCTATAGTGTATGATTTCCATTTCCTATTACATAACACGGAGAAATCCATATTTTTACTTACAGACTTTTATTCCTTTGCGAAAAAATAGAAAAAAATCAACACAATCCTCGGATTGTACTATTTAACGGGAATAAATAAATTTTGTTATTTTTTCAGTTTTTTGCCTTATGTTAGTAATCGCTCTATTTAACATTTAAATCACATACATATTTTGAATTTTTTTTACCATTTTAACGGTAAATTTCCTTGAGGACCATGTCCTATTGTTCTTCGATTGATCTGCCTTTCTCTCTTCCTCTCCCTATAAATCTATTCATTTTGAAAAGTAACTGATGAAAAAATATGGTAACTGTTGAAATGATCTAACAATAATGAAAGGCTACTTCTGTCCTTCGTCCCTTTGTGGCTACTGCCGGTGTACCGTCTATTCGTCGCGGGAAATTCGTCGTGCGGCATTTCGTCACGTGTCAAATTCGTCTCTTGGCAAATTCGTCTCAAGGCAAATTCGTCGCATGACAATTTTGTCACAAGGCGAATTCATCGCATGGTAGATTCATCGCAAGAGAAATTCGTCGCTTGGCAAATTCGTCGCATGGAAAATTCGTCGCAAATTCAGGAATCGTTGAGGGAATAGGAAATCCTTTTCTTCATTAATCCTGCGATACACCATATTTAGCGTATGGGAATATATTCCTATCTTATCTGATATGGATATTAATAAAAGACATTAAACTTCCCGTCTATGTAGATGATTGAGATTTCACAGGAATCCAGCGCGTGCCCGCTGCAACTACCCCTCTGTTTCCATGCACGCGTTACAAGCGTTGAGAACTGACGCTACCCAATCAGAGACCTTGCTTGGGATATTACGCGCGTTGAGAGATGGGGAGAACGGACATGAAAATAGGGGCATGGGCAGGGAACAAGTGTTCGTTAACTAAAAGTAAGTCGGATTTTGGTTTTGGTGTAAGATTTCAATTTTTTCCAAAATATCTTATTAATAGATGTTGTCTTATTTGATTTCATCCTAAATGGCCGACGGAGAGTTAAAGTTACGAGATCCTTTTCCTCGATTCATCGATACATGAATTTCGGATTGACAGAGGTTCCCGCGCAACACTTTCATTTCTCTTTTATTTCGTGTTTATACGTGGTTATCCCTGTTGCAATAAAAGAAGAGCAGTCGTAGAAAGATATGTTATAAAGGAAAGAATGAAAATGGAAAAAACTTACATATGTTACTGAGAGGAGTATTTACCAAGAAAGTGTTGCCAGATATTTTTATAGCTTATCAAAAACAGATTTGGACTAAAACTTATCTGCATCATGGACGGCGAGACATTTCACTGCCAATGCGCGACTCGGGATTTCACTATGCAAATTGTCACGATTTGCATAGAAAAATATTTCCAATTTCCTCGACGGTTCCTGAATTTGCGAGGAATTTGTATCCCGACGAATTTGTGTTGCGACGAATTTGTGTTGCGACGAATTTGACACACGACAAATTGTTCACGACGAATTGTCGTAGAACCCATTCTGTCACGCTATAAAAATGCGAATAACTCGATAATGGAACAAGATATATTTTTTATATTTACCAGGAATGATCGATTCACATATTGTAAGCTGATGACGAAAAGAAATCTAGAAAAAAGTCCTAGGTTCGACTCCAAGGTAGGCATTTCAATTTCCCACACTTCGACAAATCGACTTCTTGATTTGCCGGTTTTTATTCTTTTGGAGATCAAAATTATTAAGAATTAATCCATGGTCTAAGGATGTAGCTCATTTTAAAGAAAGAACTATGAAGTTCCTTAATCTGTTCATGTTTTCCCGCCTACAGTTTGAAATTTCTCATGTTAAACGTTGAATTTATATATTTTGTGGAAAACTTGGCATTTAATTAGGATGTTGCATTGCCAAACAATTATATTGTTAAACCTCGATATCCTGCGGTTATTTCAATCCTTATGGGTGAAAGCGTGCTTTGAATGCTCTTACAATTAGTACGAGAGAGAGAAGGCGAGAGAAATTCTTTTCATAGCAACCAATGTAAACAACATCCGTTGTGGTATTTACGAGAAGTAATACATTTGAATGTAGAACATTAATCATCCGCATATTAAAATTAGATACTTAGAATCATCGTAGGATTTTGAAACTTTGAACAACGAACGCCTAAAAGAACGAAACTATGTTTTCTTGCCATCCAAAGAAAGTCAACGTATACTTATGTTCATTGTTTAATTCACAAAAAACTTTCCCGTTGAGTTTCAACGGGCGTCTCCCTAGTCGGATATAATAAAAGGATCTTTGTGTTAAGCTGACGATCGCGCCTCTGGTGGAGAATTATGGTTTAACGCGAATAACTGGAGAGCAGAAACTACGCTTTTGATGATATTTTTCGCAATGTACTGCGATCTCCCATCGCACATTTTAAATATGTCATCGTTTATCATAAGATCATGGGTTCGAGTCCATGATCGTTTATTTTCTCAATTTGATTAGCACGGGAATGAGTATTCAAGAAACTTCGATACTGTTTTGAAGTTTATACAATAACTTGGAAGCGAGAAACAATACGACGATAACATAAATAAATAAATATTCCATTATTCATTGATAATGTGTGCATCAGTTTTCCCCAGTCAGCTTGAGAGATTTAATTTGCTGAATTTTTATCAAATTTTATTACAAATAAATCATCACTATTATTTCATTCCCACACCATTTTAACCCTTGTATTACTGAACTTTTTTCCACCCGTTTTCTATCAATAGGGGTACAAAATGTACCACATGAGAATTAATGTTCTTTTTTATTTGTTAGAAGAAATTGAATCTCTAGTAGACCTAAAATGAATTGTCAAGTATAAAAACAGAGTGTAGGTATGATGTATTTGTTATTTTTATTTTCATTTACAAATCAATTTTTAGCAATACATTTTGATTGAAATTCAGCAGAAAATTCCACTACAAATATGTAGAAAATATAAATAAATAATATTGAACATGTTAAATAGGAAAATCCAATCTTCGTAATGAAATGAAATTAATCTTCATTACTTTATTTGCATGTTATTTTTTATTGATTTCGTGCAATGTAATGTTGCGGTACATTTTGGACCCCAATATATTTTTTTATTTTTTCTACCAATCTCAAATTAAAATAAGTTAATCCACTATCATAGGAACGCTCCTAAATAACTTTTTGATAAATAAAAAAAAACAAGAGCAAAGTTGAAGACAAATTAAACATATGATGAGCGATATACGTGTGGGATCCAAAATTGACCCCGATTAGTAAAGGAAGGGTTAATATAACCGAAATACTTCCTACTTTCTGGCACATTATATTAGGTGAAATGTATATTCAGTTTTTATGCGTTCTTTGCACGAAATATATATATATATATATATATATATATATATATATATATATATATATATATATATAGGTCGATTCAGTCCGTCCGCATCTTAAAACTCGGAAACCGCTGAACGTATTATGATGAAACTCGGTATTGGGGAATTTTACTATAATAAGTCAACCGATTTCAATTTTGGTGAAGATCGGACAACAATGACGACCACTTTACATGAAAACCTACAATGTTCTTTGTAAACGCTGGAGGTATTTTGATGAAATTTGGTGTTGTGTAGTTTTGCTAAAATTGTTTGATCAATTCCAATTTTTGTTAAAATCGGACAACAATGTCGACCACTTTACATGAAGACCTACATGTCGCTCACAATATTCCTTTGTTTCAACTCGGGAACCGCTCCACGTATTTTGATGAAATTTAGTATTGGGAAGTTTTGCTAAATTTGGTCGACCGATTCCAATTTTGGTTAAAATCGGAATAAAATTACGACCACTTTTCATGACGCACAAATAGTTGACAAAGTTCCATTTTTTCAACTCGGGAACCGCTTAATGTGTTTTGATGAAATTTGGTATTGGAGAGTTTTGCTTAAATTGGTCGACTGATTCCAATTTTGGTTAAGATCGGCCCACAATTACGAGCACTTTACATGAAGATCTACATGTAGTTTACAATGTTCGTTTCAACTCGGGAACCGCTTTACGTATTTTAATAAAATTTCTTATTGGAGATTTGTGCTAAAATTGGTTCACCAATTCCAATTTTGGTTAAAATTGCACAACAATGAAGACCACTTTACATGAAATCCTACATGAAGTTTACAATGTTCCTTTGTTTCAACTAGGGAACCGCTTGACATATTGTGATGAAATTTGGCATTGGAGAGTTTTGATAAAATTAATTTACCGATTCCAATTTTGGTTAAAATCGATTAATAACTACGATTACTTTCCACGAAGACCTACATGTATTGTACAACGCACCTCGCTTGCTTCTCGTTAAATTCTCATCAGAGCGAAAAATATTGAGAACATTGTGAAATTCCAAAGAACGCATTTGGATACTGTGTACTCCGACATGGAGTACACCTTTCCAATCTTGTTACTATTTGCTGCATATAAAGGATGGTTTAATTGAAATATTTTACATAAATTTTATTTTAATCTAATACTTTATTTATGCATATCTAATGCCTATGTCGGGCAATTGAGCTAGTCTAATGAAATAGTGTAACTTATAGAATCACAATAGTAGCTTATATGCATTTATAAACTTTTAAGAGGATGTAAAAAATGGTGATCCAACTGGAGAAACAAAGAATTAGAAAATTCATTAGAAGTCAGATTATCTGCCGTATAGCAGTAAAAATAGAGGCCTCTTCGTATGATAGCTGATATATATATGTTGTCACAGAGCTATGACTAATATGTCAGGGTAATAAATATAGATGTACAATTTTCGATTAACAAAGTGCATCACATTCGAAAATAGGTTATTTTAATCCAACATATTAGTCGATGGGCAGCATTTGTACTAGCTATAGACCTCGAATTATTTACATAGTACTACAGAGCATGATTGTCGGTTAAGCTTAAGCTTTAATTTAAATCCATTTGTCAATTTAAAAATTATGATATGCCTGTAAGATGGGTTTCTTTCTCGATATCACGATTCGCAATAAATAATTCCCCGAGATAATTGATCGGAGAAGACAATGAGCGGCATCTTGACCTCAGGAAGCTTTAAAGACGATGTTATATGGTAGGCCTCTTGCGGTTTGAGTAAACAGTAGTTTCCGAGGAAAACACCACGCGATGCGATAAGGTCGACGAGAACGCACTCGAAGCGAATGTTTCGCACTGGCAAGAAAAATAGGAAGGGGGTAAGGGCGGCCATTTCGCGTCAAGGGTTTATCCTCTTCATTCGCACACTTATCCAAACAACGCGGGCCTCCTCCTGGTCTCTGTTGAACTATGAACTCCCTCCGAGACTTCTCCCTACCACCCTCTCCTTCCCCCTGCCACGATCTCCTTCCCCCTTCCACCCTCTCCTTCCCCCTTCCACCCTCTCCTTTACATCCCAGCCCATAGGACGTTATCCCTCCAGAACTCCTTCTCAGTTTCCGCGGTCAAACTATGGAACTCCATCCCTTCTAATATCCGCTGTTCACAGACCATATATTCGTTTCGGTCCAAATTTTTCGATTTTTTTTATGCTCAATCGCAGTAAAAAATCTTGATAATCTAATGTATTTTTTGTGTGTCATATCATCCATAAGTGTACATTTCACCAGCTATAGTGCGTCATAACAACTGTAAACCTATAAGGCTGTTTTTTGTTGCATCCAGATAACTTAATATATACGTATTTTTATTAGTTTCATCATGTCATCAATAGGTATGCATTTCATCAACTATACGGCACTACAAGCAACTGGAAAGTCAGATGGTTAGGTTTTTTGTCGAATCTAGGTAATTTAATTGACATCCATATTTTTAGTTCGTTGTATTATCCATTGAGTTGCAATTCACCATTATTAGCAACTACAAAGTTTGAAGGCTAAGTTATTTTCTTGTTGAATCCTGATAATATAATGTACATACATGTAAGGTGTATATGGATACGTGTATTATAAGCAACTCTGAAGTCAGAAGACTATTTACTTTTCTTTTTGTCTTGGTTCCAGATATGTAATATTCTACATACAGTTTGTTTATACTATCCAGCAGTGATGTCTGAAGGCTATGTTCTTTTTAATGTACATGTAGTATTTTGTAATTATTTTGAATGTTTATGTTATCCTTATGTATGCATCTCACCAGAACCTAGGGGACTAGTTGTTCCAGGTTCTAATAAATGTATTCTATTCTATTCTCCTTCCCCCATCCACCCTCTCCTTCCTCTTGCCATCCTCTCCTTCCCCCTTCCACCCTCTCCTCCCCCCTGCCACCCTCTCGTTCCCCCTTTCACCCTCTCCTTCCCCCTTTCACCCTCTCCTACCCCCTGCCACCCTCTCCTACCCCCTGCCACCCTCTCCTTCCCCTTGCCATCCTCTCATTCCCCCTGCCATCCTCTCATTCCCCCTGCCACCCTCTCTTTCCCCCTGCCACCCTCTCCTTCCCCCTGTCACCCTCTCCTTCCCCCTGCCACCCTCTCCTCCCCCCTTCCACCCTTTCCTTCCCCCTTCCACCCTCTCAATTCCCCTTCCACCCTCTTCTTCCCCCTGCCACCCTGTCACACTTTCATTCCCCTTCTGCCGCCCTTTTTTTCCCCCTGCCACCCTATCCTTCCCCCGGCAACCCTCTCCTTCCCCCTGCCAACCTGTCACACTTTCATTCCCCTTCTGTCATCCTCTCCTTCACCCTGCCACGCTCTCATTCCCCCTGCCACCCTCTCCTTTCTCCTGCCACCCTCTCCTTTCTCCTGCCACCCTCTCCTTCCCCCTGCCATCCTCTCCTTCCCCCTGCCACCCTCTCCTCCCCCCTGCCACCCTCTCCTTCCCCCTGTCACCCTCTCCTTTCCCCTGCCACCCTGTCACACTTTAATTCCCCCTACCACCCTTTCATTCCCCCCCCTGCCGCCCTTTCATTCCCCCCTGCCGCCCTTTCAATCCCCCTTGCCACCCTTTCTCTCTCCCCCTGCCACCCTTTTCTTCCCCCTGCCACCTTCCCCTCCCCCACCTTTTCTTCCTCTCTCCCTACCACTCCTAACTGTTATCTCTCTCTCTAGCTCCCCCGTTCCCGCCCAATTGCTTTTTCATTATCTCTCATAATCCACTCCTACTCTTTTCTAGTCCTTCCGATATTTCTCCCATAGCCGCGAGTTCATTTCCGATCTCTTCCTCATTTCTTATTATTTCAAATTCATATTATTTTCTATTTTCTTAACCTTCTTCGTCATTTCTTTTCGTACGATTGATTGCCTCTTATTCCCTCACAAAATTTCTTTTTCATTCACTCATCCATTTCTGAACTTATTTTGTTTATTTATTTCTTTTTAATTCTTCTTTTTATACTTTAAAACTCAAATACCGACGATCTTTTGTATCGTTCTGTTTTTGTTACATTCTCTTTTTTCGGCTCGCATCCTCTTCTATACTTTTGCAGTCAATCAATCGTGTGTTCACTCGTCTTACGCTATCTCACATTTCTTCAGTTTACGACAACAGTATATTGAAACTATTTTTACTATCGTATAAGTCGAAGTGAATCTTGTTCTGTAAGAAAATGACTGCTTTCTCGACCCCGCTGACTTTTAAATCCTATCGACAAATAAATGCTTTTGTGGCGAGTGTACAGTGACCTTCAGTTACTCCAGATGACACGTATTGAATTGTAGAAAAATGAAGTAGAACCCCTACCTTATGTCTTACACTTACTGGTGATGCAAATGTGACTGTAAATAAGTGGATTGTATATAATACTTAAATATAATCATAGATTACAGTTGATAACACGTATAGTGAATCCTCGATTCACGCGGATATTTTCTATAATCTAAACGTGTATTTTAGCCTTGGTTGTATTTTCTGGTATCTGCAAGTTTTGCTTGAAAACGCAGCACCGATATCAAAAGAGCTGCTGACTTGGCAGAAATTCCTACGACCTATATGAAATCTGAAACGAGGAAACAGCTAAAGTTCCGCTAACGTTGCATAATATTTCCAAATGTGTATGGAACAGCTGTTTACAAAGCATAAGGACGAAAATTATGCATCGTAACTTTAAAAGACTTTACGTAGGTACTTTAAAAGACAATATTAATTTCAAATGCAAATGTAAACTGCTAAAAGTACAATGAAAAATCTGAATAATTCCACCGTTTATCAGCAGACGGATATCTTGGTGGCACATATAAAATTGAATGTGAGGTCATGGAGTATCTAGGACGGTATTCTTCGACTTAAGTTAAACAAACATTCCCATATAATAGGGTCGATACAGTTTATAGATAATTGTATATGAGCAATGTTCAAACTAATATTATTGGTCGTTCTGATGTATGTGTACATCAGTGGTCGTCCTGAGCAAGATACATTTCATTAATGCACCCTGTTACCGCCATATTATATTAATCGTCACCTAACGAACAGCATTAGAAGCAAAACACTATGTCATTATTGAAGCGCAGAAGAATCCTTGCCTAGGAGAGGATCAAAATTAATTATTTGAAAACCCCATGGAATTTTACGTTTTCAATCCGCCAATGCACAAGGTCAATTTCATTATATGTACCAAAATAGGTTTTTTTTTAAAAAGATTAAATCAATCACATACTTAATGTATTATTGTTTTTGGGATATTAAAATACAACCTGGCACTTTTGTTCCAACGCAAAGATGTTGGAGCTCTACCATAACATTGGAAGTTTATAACTCATTGCTCTACTGAATATGCTTACGAGCCATTATTTACTGATAATATCGTTTACTTTCTATAGTGTTTTTTATATTTCAATTAGATGTGCCTACGTGATAGCTAATTATACTGCGATAAAAGCATTGAAAAACCTTTATACT
The DNA here is from genome assembly GCA_028673005.1 of Tanypteryx hageni. Classification (NCBI taxonomy): domain Eukaryota; kingdom Metazoa; phylum Arthropoda; class Insecta; order Odonata; family Petaluridae; genus Tanypteryx; species Tanypteryx hageni. The sequence goes on from CM054113.1 coordinate 118,541,753, forward strand.
TTACACTAAATTATTTTTAAATAATGAGGACATCAATTTGTGTCCGTGATCTACAGCTGCATGTTTTCCATGAATATTCAGTTCAACGCTCCTCATACCAGAATTGGGTTTTCCTGAAATCCCATTCTAAATTAACATAATTGCTTTTACGCACTGTTATCGCATTTGGGCTAGCTCGCGAAATTTTCTTCTTCCATGAGCATGCTTCTGAATTACGTAACACATCCACCGCGCGTCGGAGTGTTTTTTGTATTTCTCATATTCCTTTATTTCAGCAGCGAGAATTCCTTCGGCGACATTCCATAGGATTTGTGAAATGAATTAATTACAGTAACCGTCTAAAAAATAGATACATACATAAATGTGACTCTATTGTTAGTCCAATATGACTTCATTTGTGTAATATTTGTTGTGCTTTAATTTGTTTACTCTTACCGCTTATTATTCTTGAATGCATTACATATTATAAAACATTTTAGCCTACTTTCCAGAATGGAAATAGACTTTTAGTTTTGTCGTTGTTTGTCTGTGTCCGTCTGTCTGTCCCCCCAATTAACTTTTGAACCAAAAGACCGATTTTCATGAAACATGGTGAAAATCTCTTGCTGCATGGGCCGAGCTCCCGAGGATAATTTTTGTTGCGAAGATTGAAGTCCCAGGCTCGATTCCATGAACTATTCTTTCCATTTTATTTACATGATAAATCTGAAATCCATCGTGCAGGGTAATTTTCTCTTGCACATTAAAATATCTTAGAATTTTAATATCGGAGAGGGATACATACTGTTTTCTGAGGAAATGAATGAAAATTCTAATTTCTATCGTAAAATTTTGCATATCAATCGTATTTCTTCGAATATTGCGTAAATGCTAGCGTTTTTGCATTTTTTATCACTCTTTACGTGATTGTTGCCATAACAACGACTATCGTTGGACTCGGATTCGGTATATTCTAATACGTACACGCGTTATTTCTGCCCCACAAATACGCGTGATCAATTTAACATTCCGTCCGAATGGATTTGTAGTATTTTATAACTCGAAATTATGAAATTTGGGAACAGAAAGAGCTACATATCCGCGATGACTTTAAAGCTATTCAAGTCAATATAAGTTTTAAATAAATTATTAAATGGAAAGTAGGCATCATAGATTCTGTTTGGATCATCTTTTTTTATAAAAAATGTATTTAAGCACGAAAATCACTGCAATGTATTTCACAATAAAGGCCATGATTACGTAATGTGTGAAAATTTTAAGTTTTTGTCTCATTAATAATTTTATATTGTTTTTATTTAAGTTGATAATTCATCTCTTTTCTGTATAGCCATTCAATTAGAAATCATCATTGATAAACTACGTTTAATTATTTTGATAATAAAATAATAAATAAATAATAATAATAAAAATCCATTTCATTTTTGCGTCTCTCTCTTTTGTGCATTTATATGCACACACACACACGCAAAATCGAAAGAATAATTTTACAAGGATAGAAGAAAAGAAATCCATAGTGCACTAACTAGCTGTGGAAAAGGGGGCAAGAAAGACGATTTGAAGCTTTCGGACCTTTTTCATAATAGGATAAAATATTCCTGTCAACGCAGGAAGGAACAAGAGAGGATAGATAAATGCTTTATGCGAGCATACATGAAAGCCAGAGGTGTTCTTAACAAATCATATAATAATGCTAATTAAAGGAAAATGTTAATAGCTTGGCATAATACTTAAACATTAGAAAGGGAATAAGTTTTGAAAGGTTGGAGCAAAACGCGCTGCCTTGATGCAATCGAAAATTATTTAAATCATACCTTAGTTAAATGGTTATAACGTAATCTTGACGCTAATATAAATTTTCCGTCGTAAATTAACTATTTTTTTCACATACTAAATTCTTTGTGTGCACGAAAGGAAATTAAACGTGTTTGCGTAATTACATACATCAGATCTTGTTTAGTTCAATTGCTACGAATGTTGCTTTCGTGGACAACAAATAAAAACCACGCAAGAAAGTTTTTAAGTTAAAAGTGAATAACAATATTCTTGTTAGATTTTCTTGAAACGGCTACTACGATAAAAATGTATTAGGCAAAAAATATTCTATTTAACTAGCTCTACAAATATTATGAAGTATGACGGAAAGTTGATTAATTGCATTGAGTAAAGTGGAGCTCCCTATTAGGCATATGTGAGCGATTTATATAATTTCTTGATTGGTTTTGTCCAGAAGTACTTATTACCAAATTTCATGAAAATACGTTTATTAGTGTCAGGGATGTAATATGCGGACGGACGGACGGACATGACATAAGGCGTTCATTTTTCCTTTTGTTAGGAACTTCTAAAATGCAAAGTACCTGTATGCATGCAGTAAGTTCCTTCTATATGACGCGGTCTTTCCTTCAAACAGTGATATTCAACAAAAATCGAATCCTTATTTCCATATTAACTTTTTGTTACAAACAGAGGTTACTATTCTATCTGACATTTTGTGCCACACATGCACAATTATAACCCAAATAGAGAATCATAAAACAATGTTCATTGGCAGGGTAACCGCGTATCGACTTACCATCATAAAGCTCCGAGATTCGATCCTCGCGAATGGCTGTTTAAATAAATAGTCATTTTCGTTTGTCAGTGGGTAGAAGTACAGTAGGCTAAAATAAATAATGCTGACTGCATCTATATCCAATAGAGAATAAATCGTGATCAGGGCGATTTCAGCAGCCTCAGTGCTGCAACAATGAATGCAAATCTATATCCACTACATAAATATTCTCTAGTGTTCATTATATGGTTGGACTAAATGAATTCCCTCAAAGTACCTACCTTGAGAAAAACATTTGTCGAACGTAACTTACATAAATGTAATGTAACAATCATGAGGAAGGCAGAAATGCTAGACAACTTGAATGAAGAAATGAAAAGAAACAGTATTGGCACCACATGTTTGAGAGGAGGAGGAGAAGGGTAGCATAACTCCGAAGAATTCGCGGTAGTTGACCCTAGAATGCGTCGCAAGAGAATTATGAAAATTATTTAGAAAGTAAATAATGACAACAGATAGGTTCATGGCAATCATTAAAGGTGAAAGCAATATCAATGAAAATAGATAATCCAGGTGTATAGATTTGCCGCAAAGATAAGAACATGTGCGGATTTCGACCGCGCACGGAGGGAAAATTCCCTAGGTCATCTTGACTTCCCCCACCCCACTACTAGCCCATCCTTCTCCTCCTTAGGTTGTCAGTTCCCACTATTTACAATTGCTGCCTAGAAGAAATTTTGCGAATAATTGGCAACAGTCTAGTTAGAAAATGACCGAGACAGCGATAGCCCGTGCGGTAAAGAATGGCGAGAGGGGAGGGTGCCAAGTGGAGTGGGGGATTAGGCCACACCCACTGTGAACCATAAATGTTCTTTTGATCGCGGTAGAACCATAAATGCCAACTTACCTTCATGGATAAGAAGAGATCGATGAGATGTATGAAAAAATTAACGACATTTTTGAAGGGTAGAGAAAAAGGAAATTAAGTGAATAATATTAAGAGATTGGAGAACCATAGTTGGAGAAGGAGAATATTCTGTCGTCCAACACGGACATGGAAAAAGAAACCGAGGATGACAATGCTGGCGTAAATCTTCATTATTAACCACCTAGTAATCAACGACACCTAGTTCAGAAAACATAAACACAGACTGTATACATGGAAGAGCCCAGAAGATAGCATGAGATACAAAATGAATTGCGTAAGAGTAAAGCAGAAATTATGGAATACCACAAACAATACAAAGACCTTACCAGGGACAAACTGATTCAGATCTAAAATTTTATAGTTGCAAATTTTAACTAAATTCTAAAAGTAAAGAATATGAGAAAAGAAAAACAGAACTGGGACCTTGGCAAACTGAAAGAAAAGCGGATTGCATTCAGTATAAAGTGAAAAGAGCGCCTTATAAATTTTTAAAAATACCCAAATTGTGGATGCAAGATAATATTAAATAAAGTCCCAAAGCAAGTATAAAAAAGAGATAGTAAATCAAGAAAAGCAAATCAGAAAACCATGGATAATTTTGGAAATTATCAAAAAAGAGCGAGAGAAAAGTGAAAAAACGTTCACAATCAAGAATGTAAAATTAATTAATTCATTAATTATAATAGAAATTCTTTTCAAATTATTTGGCATCAGTAACCTGACAAACTATATCATAAGTCCTGTAGTTTTTGTATTTAATCATTGATGCCTCAAAAATTCACCTTCACTGGTATACTCATTTTATTTTTGGCGTTTGTAAAGAGATTGATAAAGAAGTATTTTTTCCCTTTTAGAATGATGCCGCTTATCACAAAATGCTAAATCCTTCTCCTAGTGCGTCTCGCGTTAAATGGTGTGCGCTCCAACGTCTCGTGTTCCACTCGGTGCATACGATTACGCTCCGCCCCCGCCACCGCCCCCCGCTCCCCTCCTCGCCACTTTCGCTCGCTCCTCTTTCTCCCTTATCTCGGAGAGACACACTTCTCTGCACACATCTCACTCAATCTTGGCTGGCGGTTGTCCTTATCCAAGGCAACCATGTCTCAGAGGCGAATACTTGACATTCCTGCACGGTCATTTGGGTTTCATTCAGTGGATAAAATAAAAAAAATGCTCGTATCTACCAATAAATAATTCATATGTCGACAGATCCGCTTTGGAGGTTATGGAATTACTGGAGGCGGGGATAATCGGCGGAATTTGATTCGGAATTGTGCGTCAAACGCTTTAATTCTACAATTCTTAAAGCCAAGTGTTAAGAATTCGATCCTCTTCAAATTGATGATTTGCTCAGTCCTCTGTATTTTACAATGAAATGAATCGATTTAATGAACATATTTCTTCTAATTTTCAGAAATTTCTACATTATCATAACACAATATTCCTGGGTGAGTTCTTCCCCAAGTTTGGGGAGAAAGAATCTCTCGAAAAATCGTTTTAATTATATCATATACTTAAGCATAATTTGATTTCAGTACACCACATATATTTGTCCACTTTCTTACTTATCTCTTCCATCCAATCACTTAGGTATAGTCTATAATTATATTGATTTAAAACAACCACTACTAACGATGTATCTAGACAATAATATCATAATTTTTGACGATACATTTCCATTATTGCTGGTACATAGGACTCTCACAACAACAATAATACCTCATCCCGTGAAACTAATAACCGACTAACTTGCCCTACTCCAAACTGAAGAAATTTTTCTCTTTTTGCCTTCCTTCCTTTTCTCCCTCCGTCCCTCACTTCTACTCTCCACTCTCTTTCTCTCCCCTCCCTTTCTCTCCCCTCACTCTTTCTCTCCCGCTCCCTCTCTTCTCTCCCGTTCTCCTCTTTCCGTTCTCTCATTTCCCCATATCCCTTCCTCCCACATTCCTTCCTCCCCTCTTTTTCTCCCCCCTTTCTTTCTTGTCTCTATCTCCCCATCTCTCTTTTTCTCCTCCTGACTCTTATCTATTTCTCTCCGTTTCTCTTACTCCCATTCTCCTCTTTCCTCCCCTCTCCTTTCTCGATCTCTTTCTCTCCCTCTCTTTCTTTCCCTCTCTTTCTCTCCCTCTCTTTCTCTCCCTCTCTTTCTCTCCCTCTCTTTCTCCCCCTCTCTTTCTCCCCCTCTCTTTTTCTTCCTCTCCTTCTCTTCCTATCTTTCTCTTCCTTTCTTTCTCCCCATCTCACTCTCTCTCCCTCTCTCTCCCCATCTCTCTTTCTCCCCATCTTTCCCTCCTTCCTCCCTTCTCCTCTCTCCCTCTCTCTCTTTCTCTCCATCTCTTTCTCCCCATCTCCCTCCCTCTCTTCCCATCTCTTTCTCCTCATTTCCCTCCCTCTCTCCCCATCTCTTTCTCCCCTCCTTTCTCCCCTCTCTTTCTTCCCATCTCCACCTCTCCCCACTCCACCTCTCTCCATCTCCACCTCACCTCATCTCCACCTCTCTCCCCCTCCCTTCCCCTCTCTCTCCCCCTCTCTCTCCTCCTCTCTCACTCTCTATCGCTCTTTCTCCCCCTCTTTCTTTCTTCTCTCCCTCTCTCTACCAGCCTCTTTCCCTCCTATCTCTCCCTCTCTTTCCACTGCAGCAGCCTGCTCAAAGCCCTCTCATCTCCAAACATTCACACACAAACACTCTCAGACACATCACATAGGCAGTTCATCGTGTCCGCAGGTATTCGGGCGTTGTTACATGATGACGAGATCGCCACTCCGTCAACAAAGGTTTTCCATGCTGGCCGTGCGCACACGGCGTAAGGCCTAAAACCAATTACCTCCGAAACATCAACGCGTTCACGCTTGTAGAGCCTTATCTTGCACGCGTCACTCGCCACCGCAACTGGCGCTCAACTCCGCTGCTCACCCCCGCCGACTGTAAGAGAGAACGACAGCTCTTATGCTGTCCGGTGTGCTCCTATAAAGGGAACTGTTGCTTGTTTAACTCTGCTCGACCGAGTTCCTTCCACCATATTTTTGCGTGAAATGATTGATGCGGGATTTTATACGAGCCTGGTGACGCATGCTCGTATTCTTATGGACGGTAAATGAGGACTGGACTGGTGTTTGCGTATCTACTGCCTTATCACGAAAAGGCATCGCGGCGGAATCATTGCTCAATTTAGAGAGGTTTCATCAGCTTTTATATTAATGATGTTTGGTAAATTTATCTCTTCGCAGTGAATCTTATTTAAAAATTCGTTATTGATTTGGAGATATAAAAATTACGCATTTCTGCTAGTTTGAAAAAATGTAACTCTTCATTCTAAGTAGAACGATGCAAATGAAACAGTTTTTTGTGGGAAGTGATAGACATTTATTCTTACAGCTCCAAGTGCAAAAAACTTTAGGGTTAAAGTGTTCGAGCATCATATCGACTCAGTTGATTCAGCTCAAAATTGAAAAATTTGGATCCAGGTAACCCTTCGAGAAACGCATTCGCGTTTTTTATTTCGTTACAGTCTCATTAGAGAATGTTTCTCTGGAATTTTTTTCTCTTGGTACTGGATTTACGGAGACAGCGCTTCTGCTTGATTAAAGTAACTCAATGACTGCAAACTCACACACAGCCACGTAAGTGGGTGCGCTAAGGAGCAATATAGAGAGAGAGATAGAGAGGAATGGGAGGTGAGTGGAGGTATGGAAGTTGGCATATAGTTTATATATAGCGACGGGCAAAGTACGGCTATAGCACACTGTGGTCAAGGTGACCTCTAAACAACGCGCGCGGTCTGTCTGAAGCGCTGAGTTTTCATTTTGATAATGTAGCGTCTATGTCTCGCATATTGCAAGGAGGCGCACGAGGCAAAGTCTCTCTACTATTAAGGGTCTTATCAAACCTTAGCACATCATACTAGTTCTCCTGGGTAGAAATAAAACATGTATGATAAAATATATATATATATATATATATATATTTATTTATTTTTTAATTATTCTTATGCTAGATGAAAGGAAGTACATATATTGTAGGATGAATTTTTAGGTTTAAAAATTTTGTTTTGGAATTTAAACGTGGAATTACATTAAAGTTGATCCAGAAATTATTTTTAAAGCAACTAAAGGTATTTTAAAGGTTTTATGCTAAAAATGTGTCTCAACGGTGTTAATCTATCGTTTTTAGAGTTCTAGTAATCATGCGGTGTTGCTGAATCTATGAAGGCAGTTTCGCCTTAGTTTATTTTAGCATAAAATCTATTTTTTATGGGAACAATAGTTAAGAGCGTTTGTTGGTTCCATCACATAAACTCAACTCAGTACTTCAGTTTTTATTAATTAATCTTTCGAAAATGACACGATGGATTCTGTTGAGATGTTTCAGCAACGAAATTCATCTTATTTGAACTTAATTGCACACATTTTCTTACTCAATTTATCTCGCTAATTGAACGTTTAACAATTATGTTTGGTCTGTTATGAGAAGATTTGTTAACACGAATATTTTACCGCAAGGTTTCCAAATCGTGCTAGTACATTTGTAGAGAGAGAATAGCATTATGTATAACTTTGATGATGTAGTCATTATTAGTCACTATCAAATAAACAAGTAGAATAATATTCATGAGCATGAATAGAACAAATGGAAGAGAGGAGTAGGTGGAAGCGAGTTAAAACAGATTATGGATGGATAATGTATAGAGAGTGAAATAATGTCAGAAGGCAAATTACAAAAGCGAGAGAGTTATGGTAGAAAGGGAAATATGAGGATATAAAATAACTGTAGAAACATAGCAGAATAGATTTATTGTAAGGAAAAGTGAAAGAAATAACTGGAAAAAAGAAGAGAAATACGCTGGCCGAAATTAAAGACAAACAGAAATTAGTTATTTGAGCTAGAGGATGTGAGGAATAGATGGAAAGAGTATATTTATGGGTTACACGCTATAGATTTCAAGCCAGAATCTATTCAGACAGGGAGGGAGAAAGATTCTGGCACTAGGGATGCCATAAGTGTGATGAGGATATTGTTAGAAAGAAATATTGAATACAGCCAATATGTATTCGCGTGCTTTGTGGATTTCAAAAAGACATATGATGGAGTAATATGGCCTACGTTGATGGAGGCCTTGAGAAAAATAGGTGTGAATTGGAGCGTTAGACTATTATTCGGAAATCTGTACACGAACGAGACTTCGCAGGTAAGGTTAGCAGAGGGATAATCATCTTGGCCAACGATAGAATGAGGCGTGAGACAGGGATGCCGATTCTCACCGGCATTGATTAATATTTGTGCCGAGGGAATAATGAGGGAAGCAAGGAAAGGTGGATGAACAGGGGTAAAAGTGGGAAGGAGGCTGGTTAAATCAGATATACTGTCGAAAAAGCATTTGTAAGAAATTCTGAAAGGGACCTTCAGAATTTAGTGATGATAAGGCGTTTGGGATGAAAATTAATAATAGGAAAACGAAAGTCAGGAGTTTTTCCATGAGTGGAGATAGCCAGGTTAGTGTTACAGTGGAGGGGAAAAGGCTGGAAAAGGTGAAAGTTTTCAGTTAATTATATAGTATTCCGTCACCGGATGGAAGAAGTACGATAGAGCTCCGGAGGAGAATAGCAATAGCAAAGGAAGCATTTACGAGACGACGAGAGTTATTGAGATGAATTCTGGGTAAAGATATTAAGTAGAGCATAGGTTCCCAACGCCATGGCGCCCGCCGAGGTTTGCTAAGGTATCCTCCCTAAAAAAATTAGCTCTTTAGACGCATAGTGATGAGCGTCCACAGAATCTAGAAAGTACTAATCTAAAAAGACTTCATGACTTAGGGGTGTAGGGAATATCAGGTGAAATCGAGATTAAAGACAGAGTGCAATAAACCGGTCATATTGTTTTGTCCCGTACCCGTGTCATCTCAGTATGGATCCTTAAGACGTAAGGGATCTTAGAAAGGGTTTGGAATGCCGATTGAAGTGTGGCTGTTTGGTATGAAAAACGTCGATTTTCTCTTTTATTTTAGGCGTTTGGCGTTGAAATTAATCAAATTTAAGTTTGACAAAGCAAATTTAATAATCCTGATAATTTCATAGAAAATTTAGTAGTGAAAAATCGACAATTCATTTTCGTCGATTTTGAAATTTTTACGAATTTAATTTTTATCGACATTTATCGATTTAAATCGACTCCTACCAAACCTAATTGTAAATAAACATAGCTACGAACTGAGCTGTAAGTGCTGAGCGGGCGGGGGGAGGGGGAGGAGAGGGGGAGTAAAATATCGGCGGCGCCCGCCTCTTTCGCTTTTTAAATCGAAGGTGCCCTTGCCAACATAAAGGTTGGGAACCCTTGAAATAGAGGTTAGCGAAAACTCGGATATGGAGTCTAGCATTATATGGGTGCTAGAAATGGGCAATGAGAACATAAAAGGCAAGAAGTTTGGAGGCGTTTGAGATGTGGCTATGGAGTGGGCTAGATAAAATTAGTTGGACAAAGAGCAAAATTAATTTTTTTTATTTCAGCAGGGGAAGCGAGTACCTTAATTAGAGTAATAAGGGGCAGACTGGAGAAGTGGATGGGTCAAAATTTTTAAAGGAATGGTTTATTGGAAGAAGTCATAGAAGGAAAAATGTTAGGAAAGGGACAAATAGTTAGGAAGATAGAATAGAATATATACTTTAAGAGTAGGAATTGGCTATGAGAACTTGAACAGAAAGCTTAGGATAGTAAAGATTGGATTGGCTTCCTAAAATCTACCGGATGGAAGAGTTACATTGTAATCGTTTACGGTTTCGTCACAATTTCAAGCAATGTGAGTAAGTTTACAGACAGACTGACGCCAAAGTGGAACTTTAAGACCACTAAAAAACAATTTTCAATAGAGTTTAGAGATATTTTGGTTTTAATTTGGAGATAAACGGAAAAAGTTTCCGAAATGAATAAAAAATAAAAATAAAGTCAAAATTTTATTGGAAAATTAAACTGAGAAAACAGAAATTGATATCCATCACTAATATTTGCCAATTAAAAGAAAAGACTTATCGCAATGAAAAATTTAATTTAGATTATGGGAAAGTTTAATGAAAAGCAAAAGCTTCTGTTAACGCTATCAGTTGTTAGTTTTCGTTATCTGTTAAGAAGTGCTTCAGTGAATTTTAAAGGAGCTTATACAGAGTAACAAGGACTAAACAGACGTTCATTCCCACAATAGAATTCAAATCTTGTGAATGACTCGCTGCCACTTCCATCGCCATTTTAAAAAATAACTTTAAAACGTTGCTTTGCTTCCTTGCCTGAATTATCTACCTCGGTAAATTACCAATTTTTTACAGATGCTTAAATAATCACGTTCCAATTAATTAAGTTTTTATGATTCTGAGAGCAACCTTTAGGAAGCGTTAATACTATCAATGTGTAATGTTGTTAAGTATCTAACGTAACCTATCCTCTGTTGATATAAAATTCTTTTATTTAATCGATAATACACCTAAAATGTTGTTCAATGTTATATTATAATCTAGTTTCCAGATTAGAAAATCGGGGAATGAAAGTTTGTTAGATAGAGATTTGTGATTAATTACGTGAAATAAATGAATATATACAAAGTGAGGTATTTTTGCCAATTAATTCGTTAGGCTGCTTTTAAGACAATTTTAGTTTTTATAAAGACAAAGATAAGCAAAATGTACAGCAAACAACTCATATTTTTATCTTGAAGATAAATCTATTAAGGATTACTTCCTAAAGAAGAAGAATTGCTGCGTGTTTGCAGTTAAGAGTTAGGTAGTCCGCTCACCGCACAATTAAACGCAGGCAAGCGGGCTCCACGTGCGTTCATTTTCACTCTGTTGCTCTAAAGAAGGAGAATTATTATCTAAAGGTAAAAATGAGAAGTTTCCACTATAAACAAGTTAAATAAAAGGAGAAAAACGAAAATTAAAGCCTAATAGTCCGATCTCCCTCGCTTGTGGAAAAATACCATATTTGGGATCATAGTTGAATTGGTAAATATATTAAGTAATTTTTATTGTTTATGGCGACCATTCCTGAAAAGAAATATTTTTTCCTTGGAACCTATATTTCCGTTGATGACTGGAATTTCGCGTTGTAAATGATGCAAAGGTGTTTTTGAGTAAAAAGGATAAGCATTTCAGTGTTACTTAGGTTAATATCAGGATACGTATTGTTGGTTTTATTGATTTTCATTTAGGATGCCTAGCATCACATTCGCTTGCTGTTTGCGATGCCTATGATACGCATCGTGTTTTGTTTGGAATGCCTAATAGTAATGGTATGATGATTGTTTCGGATTGCCTTATGTATCTTTCCATCAACATACAAGAATGGTAAGTGTGCTATGTTCTTCTGGTTGCCCACCATAAAGAATCAGTTAATATTTTATTTTGGTTCGCTAACTCATAACGCATAAAGTGGAGTAGTCCCACCATATTCGGGGGTTACGATCCTAGAATATGGCGCGAGCATGGCAGTTAAACAACGCTGTTTTTCAAAAACAAGAAAAATGCGTATTTTTTGTCGTAGTAAAAATTATCGGGCTAATAATCTCTAAGCATTCACGTAAGTAACATTTTGTAGTTTGAAGGCGAAGTGACGAATACGAAAATCACAGGGAGAATGGATGTGGAGAAAACGGAAGGAGGCAGTAGATGAAAAGAATCAATTGCGTCTTATGTGCAAAATGGAGGGCGGGACGGGATGAAAGGGAAGAGACATGCGTGCTGGAGTGCGCGGATAAATATTATGCTAAATGCAGCAACCCGAGGAATGTGATGGAAACTGTTAGATTAATAGAAAGTTTAATGGTGTTTATAGTGCTGCGGATAAAATGTTCGTAAAGTTAACTTTGCAGGAAAGAAAGAGAAAGATATTAGAGTCATAGAAAGTAATTACTGCTATGATATTACGCGTTTTATTCTCGTTATGACACCTTGCTGTAGCATCTACGCTTCTTGCAAATGCGATGGTTTCGTCAAACGCGCTTATGTGCGGAGTTTGTGTTTGCTTCTTAGAGTTTGCAAACATTCGCGGCTGCATATGTATGATATGCAAGCGCTCCCATATATGCGTGAATTGTCTACTGTAGCAACTCTTTGCGTTTCCCGGGAATTTTAATCGTCCGAGTCACAGTTGTAACATTTACTTAATGCGAACACTACGGTTTTTTTATGATATACTTTTGCTTATTTTTTACGATACTATGCTCATTTTTGTTAGATTTTCCGAGCTTCGGAAGCCGCTTTCATTGGTCGTAAAGGGCAGCAGTATGCAGCCTCTGGCTGGAAATGTCATATAAAAGATGTGCTAAAGAGCGCTATTTTTTAAATGTGCGAACAGAGGGTTGTTTGCGAGCGGGGGCTCATTTCCTCCCCTTCGCGTATCATTTCTTCCCACTCCCTACTTATGCATTTCATACTGTAATTTCAGATAGAATAGCACTCCATCTCATCTCTTCCATCCAAGCCTTAGGGTTTAATTTGACGTGATGCGTGATAAAGCGGGTTAAGGGAACCTAGAGATTTGAGAATCGTATCTCTAGGCATTAAGGCGTATTCTCAAATAATTAGATTTTGAGCTTCAATTTTCTTTCCGTGATTATCCTGAGCACACAAAAACCATATGGACAACTATTTGAGCGTAAAAAGTAAGTATATATATAATTTATAAAGCTACAAATAATAAGTTTTGTATTTGAAATATTATTATCTATGAAGGTTGTTTCCATCTATTCATTAAGGTAATAGCTGCAAAGCTATTTTGTATAAATTTGAAGCATATGAATTAGGCTTAAAAAATAGTATTTTTGATATAAAGCACATACCAGTTTATAAATGGAAGATTTTGGTATTTTATGATGGGTATTTTGTGGCGTATCAAGTATATTTAGAATAATTACAGATAATTCGATAAAGAAAGTTCAAATTCGTTTAGATAGTATTAATAATGTATAAAATTCCTTTCAATTCCTTTTTACTGCTTAAAATGAAAGGTATGCCATCACCAATGCAAATCCATAGCTACTTTTACGGCTCGAGTCATTATTACTTATATTTTGTAAACTTACAAGTATTAAATATATTGTAAATGATTTTTAAAAATGTTAACGTAAATGGCAGGTATTTATTTGCAGTTCAGTGCGTAACAGCTCCTAATCCATATTGTTTTCAAACCACATAACTTTCTATATTGGTTTTATTAAGTAACCTTGGGCACCAAGGTCGCAGGAGTGAAAATTTATAGGCTCGAGGTACGATATCGTTCAAATTAAGGAGCACCAACCGCCCCTGCGCCGAAAGTTTATTGTCTCTGGGCAGTGATATCAGGGGACATCAATCCAGTTGACCTTTGCGCCGAAATACCGTCCCTTTAGGGCAAAGAGGATACTCCGGAATATGCTGGAAGCATCTCTGCCCCTGGGACACACGAAACGTTGGGGTTTTACTTGCGCCATCTGATTCTTAATACTCCCAAAAAAATATTATCTCTCCAAAATTAGTAACATGTATATATAATATTGCCAACCAATTTTAAGATAATGATCTATATAAGGTTGCCCCTCCTGGTTGCGAGTGTGTGTGTGTGTGTGTATATATATTTAGAGTTTAGAATTTTTCATGCACATATCACTCGGTAATATTTTCATCCAAAGTCAAAGACCAATATTCCCCGTTAATTGGTATGAACAAATTAAATATAGACTCAAATTTGATACCTCCCTCCCCCAAGAAATCCAAGTTCTTACACGGAGGTGCATATCCTCAACACCTCTTTAGTATGTGTTACCGGCAAAGTGTAAAAACCAGGCTTTGCATAAAATTCCTAGGCGTTCTATTCAATGCATAAAACATTTTGGCAAAGCATGAAATAAGCGTGTTTTAATCTAATCCTTCATAATTTACCTAGGGATTCTATACAATACCTAGAAATAATGGCATTTGAAGGAGTGTTGGGCGCCTGCGGCGCCCTAACTAAACGAATCTCTTTCTCATCACACCAGCGGTGATTGGGTGCCCGAACAGTGATGTACACTGTTTATCCTTTTACAATTTATTCCATACATTGCCTAACAGTTTTAGGAATTGTATAAATTGCCTAGGAATTCTAGCTTTCCCCATTTCATGAATTAGGCAATTTTACACCCTATATCGTGAATTGGGCAGAGGAAGGATTTTAACTATTAATGTATTTTTCTGTTATATCAAAATATTTTTCTATGCGTATGCTTTCATAGTAAATAACTGAAAATATATAGTATATATATATATATATATATATATATATATATATATATATATATATATAGATATATACACACACATACATACATACATACATAAAATCTTCTTGCTATCGGGTATGCGTGAATTAAGTATTAAGTCAAAACTGAAATAAAGATTATTGAAACCAACTTTTAAATGCATTAATATGTATAAAATATAAAAATCATCCACTTGAATGTTCTAGAGAGTAAAATTAGTTTTGGGTGGATAGAAATTGTATGACAAAGAAATACATTTTGCTATACAATTCTTATGCTCTCGAAATTATATGTGACGATAAGAACACCAAATATAATTTATTTCTCTATAAAACTGTATATTTCTAATTTTAATTTTACAAGAGAGTATAAGCCTGTAAGTCGAAAGATATTATTTTACGTGTTATCTTGTGGGAAATGGCACCCCCTCCTCCACTTCTCCCCCCACCCCCGCATAAATCGAAATTCTGGCCCCGAGGTGCACATCCTCGTGTCCCATTATTAAGTGTACCGAGTTTTTAGTACCTAATTTTCTTGGTTGTCGAGATATGCTATTCATATACACATCGCCTTTTATGATTGTTATTTTATACTAGGGGGCAAGCCCCCTGCTCGCTGACGCTCGCCAACCCCCCTCCCCTTTGCTTGCTGTTTCTTCGTTCCTACCATATACCTATTGGATTTAGATTAGTTTCAAGTGAATATGTTTTGAATATGGTTTTAATTAAATATGGGTATTTCATACGGAATGTACATTTGGTTTCTAATGACAAATTAACAAAAATTATAAATTTAAATGACATTTAATTTAACACTTAATTACAAGGGTGGACTGGGCCGCCGGGACACCGGGAATTTTCCCGGTGGGCCGGTCTTTCAGTACGAAAATGGCGCCGCTCTGTAGACGAAATTTTGTTCACGCTACTCGCGTAAAAACAAAAATAATACACTCGTAATTACTTTTAAATAACTGGTCGTAAGAATGACAATATAGTCTATATCTGTAATGGAGAGTGAGAGTGGTAGGTATGGTGGATTAAACTCAGATAAGGCAGATGATTTAAAAAATTAACGCTTATCTTTTCCACTTGAGTATTTTTTTCCCAGACGCGCACGTCCTCTCGGGTTAATTTCCACCAGTTTCGGCTTCCTCACATATTTTATTCTTCACTCGATAATCACAGTTTCGGTAAGCTTATTGGGAAGAATAAAGAAATAATCGTGGGAATGTTCTTGAAAAATTCCATCCCTTCTCCATATGAGCTGTATGCATCATCCATCACTCTCCTCTAGTTCCCGCAAAAGTATCCTTCCGTTTTTATCTTGGACGTATTACCAGAGGCGGATTTATGCACAGACGCATGAGGTGATAGCCTCGGGCCTCGCCGAAAAATGGGCCTCGCAAATGGGTTTTCGTCGATAAATGAGCCTCACCAAAGGTCGTCAAGGAGGCCGGTCAAGTAAATTTTTCCCGGGCCGGAAAAAATTGCCAGTCCGCGCTTGCTTCATTATAGCAACATTTTTAATTACTTGATTTTCTGCTATATTGTCATTTCCAGTTATTTGTATTTTCACACCCAGACGTGAGTTTAATCTATGTTTTTTATGAATGTATGTTTTGATTTTCAATAAGAAATTAAGAAAATTAGTCGAATAACTCGATAAAAAAGAGAACTGAAATTCCCGGAGATTAAAAATGGCTGAGGTATAGAGCGATAAACAGAGAGAGACGACCAGAAATAGGAATTTAGTAATATAGATAAAAAATATAACTAACATGAATACTGCGTCTGATTTATTTGCATTTAATTCATATCTTCGGTCATTTCTAGCAAGTTTTAATCATATTTTCGATCTTTAGGTGCATATACGCTGAAATTGCCGGAGATAACAATACCCGTAACAATTAAATGTTAGTATTGAAATGTTATAAAATTTACCAAAACTCCAGTATAAAATGAAACTATGAGCAAATTCGCAAGAGATTGAGTATTCGACGGTAATAATAAGAATTCTCTTTCATTTTGGCGTGATGTAGCGTCAATTTTGTGTCGATAACTTAATTTTAAGATATTTTAAAGAGTGAAAGAATGATAGCCTTCAAACCAAAAATGTGATTTTTACGTGTTATCTTATGGGAAACGACATTCATCCTCTGGAGTCAAACCCGTGACCTCATTCGAAATTATTTTCAGTCATAACGTTGAGATTTATTTTCACTAAAATTCTGAGGAATTTCAAACTTCTAAGTTAATTTATAATTGAGTTGTTCACAAAATTAGAGCGTTGCGCATCATGATGATCATTACGATTTTATAATAGTATACTAGGGGCTCTGCCCCTACGCGCTAAGAGCGTCAACCCCATTCCTCACTCCGCTAGGCGAATTCGTCTGCTGTCCGTTTGCAGCCCTGATCCTCCTCCTTTCAGCACATATTTATGATAGAAAACTATATTTAGCCGTATTTTCGGGCTCCTCTCTCCCTTCCTCCCATTCCCCTCCCTCTCTTTACTTCCCTATGTGCCCATCCCTTCCATCAAACCTCCCGCTTTCCCAAACTTCCACTTTCCCTCATTCTCTCCCTTTCCCTCTCTTTCCCCCCTCTCTCTCTCTCCTTCCTTCTCTCTTTCACTCTTTCTTTTGCCCATATTCCCGTCTTCCTTCATTTTCCCAATACGGTCCTTTATAATTTTGAGTACGGCAACAATGCTGTTGGTTCTTGGCAACGAAATATTTTATTCACAAATAACTTAAAATTTTCGTCTACAGAACAATTTTATGAGTCAATTTGAATACTATTTGAATATCTACGGTAAATAAATTAATTTACATTCTTTTGCACATACGATGGCTCAAGTTTCTAATTTCTATGACAACGAATGCAGAATGGAAACTTTACTGGCATCGAACCCGTCTACTCATATTAGATAACTGCATATTTGTCACATGAAAAACCTTACGCCGAGTATTACAATAAAAATTTCGGTGAAATCGAACTTACTTATCGCGATTTATTTACTCCATGTACCGCGTACATTCCGAGTTTGAACGCCAAATTGCATTTGAAATTTTAACATGAAAGATGTGCTTTGGTTCATCGCTCGTGCCAGTGACATGGTAAATTCGTCAACACCAACAAAACACTCGTATAAATTATGGCCTGCCTTTATGTTTGAGAAATGCCCTGATGAAAATGATTTTACACGATTTCGTATAACAAAAGAGAAAGAAGCTGTTCTCAAGCTGCTAGTATGTCAGAAATGTTACAGAACTTATTGCCAAGGGTATAGCAACTAGGCTAAGTGAAGAAAATCTGGCTTTGTGGATGAATCTGTACGAAGATGCACATGTTGTCCATCAGTATACTTACTCGGAAATTGTATAAATGGTTGTAAATCCTAATAAATACAATAGAAGTGATGAAGAAACCAGTGATGAAGATGAAACAGAAGTAGCTGAAAGACTTTCTATTGATCGTTTAATTGAGTTATCCAGTGAATTTATCAAAGGGTTAGAGCAACGTAGCTTCATGGCATATCAAGAATTAATGAGTCTCTACTTGGTACATGAAAAATTAATCAGGGAACGACCAAAGAACATGAAACAGCTTCGACTGAACGATATGTTTAAGAAAATAGCCAAGAAGAATGCGAGTAAGAGCAATACACCAGAAAATGCTGTGACCTCAACTTCAGCTACCCTAGATATGCCATCTTCGACATATCCACTTCATGATGTACTGGTAACTACAATAAACTCTCATGATGAAACAGGCAGTAGTCCTGACAGTCTCCCGCTTCCGGAACTTTGTGTTTAGCTCTAAAGTATGACTCTTAAATTCACCACTTGGGGAGCAGCAGTACTACAACATGTTATGTAAGAGATTAATAAACCTGTATCATTTTTACTTATACTGTATTTAACTTAATACAGTAATTTAATTTACATTTAATAATTGTTTAATTTGAGTTTCTAGCAGTCTTTGGTGCTTTAGAGATACTGGGAGGTCTATGGTTAGTGGGTCAAAGGTGCATTAGTGAATTGTTAGTGGAGTATTAGAGGCATTGAAGGTTGTTATTACATGACCATTGGTTAATCCGGCAAAACGGATTATCTAACAAGACTGAAGAACCGAGGGTTCCATAAATTCGGTGGTCAACCCGTGTGTGTGTATGTATATGTGTGTGTGTATATATATATATATGTGTGTGTGTGTGTATGCTTTGTTCTTTTATTAAATGTTGACTATCTATTCCCGGGTATTATTTCATCTGAAAACGATTGTCAGTTTTATATCTTAGTTACAAAGTTTATTTCCATGTTTTTGCATGTACATATTGGTCAACCACGTATAACTATATAAGGCAGCGGCTACACTGCAAGCGGATCAAACCCGACCCGATCTCCTGATTCGACTTCAGACTTGTCGGGTGGAATCAAACGTACCGTTTTGGATTTGAGTGGCTACACTGGCACCACCCGACCGTAACAGACTTGACCCGACTTCGCCAGGCCACTTCAAACGGTCGGAAGAAACCAAACCAGTTTGATTTTTCGCCTGATTTCGCCAGACTTTCTACTGCACAGTTGAATGTTGAGATAAAATTCCCGTTAATAAAAAGAGTACGAGAGAAGTTAGAGACTTGACATTAGGTACGATTATTGGTTTTTGGTCACAATCACACAGAAAAATCATAAATACTAAAATTGATTATTTTAGGGGTTGTTTTTACCTCATTTATACGTTAAAGTTTGATAATTTTTATCTCTTAAACATTAATTCGTAGAAAATGCTATCATCCGTATGAATAAATTTCTTAATCGATACCTTACAGATCACATATGGGCAAAGGAAGGCGATCGATTTACAGTTATTACAATTTAATAATATTTATCACTGAAACTATAAGTCGTAGATACATGCTCTCGTGGACATTTTTGTAGCCAATGTTGTCTTCCACCTGAATAAATGTTTAATTGATACTCTACAAAACATATAAGGGCTAGGGAAAGCAAATGAAATATTCCTGATTCTTGGTGACGTTATCACGCCAAGATATCGTGTAGTTGCGGAAAACAAGCAAGAATCGCCCACTGCACTTCTTAATGAGCATACCATGACTATTCGTTCTAAAGATAATTTTTCCATGAGGAGGTTCTCAATCCTAATTTTCTATTGCACAATGCAAGCAACTTTAATAATTAATAATAAAACATTAATGATTTTCCAGGCTAATTCCTCAACTTCACACTTTTTAAAATATTCATCCTCTATGTAATCGACAAAGGCTATGCACCCAAAATCGTCTATTAGTATTCCCCTAATCAAGGGCGTCTTCAATTAAATACTCATCCCACTCGTCGTTGGACTTGAGGAGCTCATGAATCACAGTATTTACAATGGACAAAGTCGCCCGACTAGTCTGAACCACTCTAGCCCCCGGTCTGTCAAGTCGGCCAGTCGTATCGAGTCTGGAGGTCGGGTCGGGTCTGATCCGCTTGCAGTGTAGCCGCTGCCTAAGTATAACATTCAATTAACGAATGCGTGTCTGATTCATTTTTCGTAGCATTTACATTTATATTCAATTAGTGGATACTTCATTGGCTACCTACAAACTTAAGTCACTCATAAACACTGACATAGTCCCAAATGATCTATACTCGCATTTAGCAAATGCATAATACCGGCGACTGACCATTTATATGTATTTCCTTTTGAAATGGATCCTAGAACTCGAAGCAACATTGTGCGATTAACCGATTCACCATAAATATTCCATTCCATTTTGTTCCTTATGATTCTGTATACTCCTTATATGGGGTATATGTCGTTCACGTTTCGTTGGTCTGCACCGTCGGAATTCAAACTCAAGGGCAAGTATTATTCCACCTTTATTTATCTTTCTCATTAAAATGAGATAGTGGACAATTGCTTCATTTTTACTTCACAACATCAATCCTCACAAATTCCCTCAGATATGGATTGCTTTTTTGATGCGACATTTATCGTGAATTACTCGGGTAAATTTTAAATATTTTAAATAATAGTTTCAATTTTAAAATTCATTAAAAACAAAAACCGGATGGAATCACTGTTATTTCTGCACCTTTTATTCAAGTATATATTTACAATTACAATGGGTGAACAAAACATTCAAATATACCCATTCCATTTAGAGAATTCATCTGAAATATTGAGCATCTCTGATAGACACCCAGAAACATTCTTTCCCGCCATGATTCTGGATTGAATATAAATCTCCGAGTCCGTCGCGGACTAATGCTTAAATTAAATTTCCGCTCCTCGCACACACAATCGTCACTGGAAACACAAATTCTACCTATATATTCCCAGAGACGCATTATGCTCAGGTAACGGATTCGTACTGGATGTAACCCACACTCTAACGAATAAACTTTAGCTCAAAAGGATGGTATATTTCGAGAATTTTGCGATTTTCGCCTCTCTTTCTCATCCATTCTTCCCATTTCTCCGTCGCTTCACCCTCCTCCTCCTGCTCACTTTCTACAAAGGGCCCTTTTTTCATCTCGTCCAATCTCCCTAATTGCGCCGGTTTCTCCTCTTGAGTCTCTTGTCCTTGGCAATCGCCTCCCCTTGACTGTACTCTCCTTATTTCTCTCCCTTCCTCTCTCTCTCATTCTCTCTATTTCAGTTCGTCGGCGGAATGTTCTCACTTCGCCTCAACGTATCTTCATCATCCATTTCCTTTTCATCTTTTGCTCTCTTCCGGTTCAAACGCCACCCTTTTTCCTTTAATTAGTATTTTTGCTGGAAAAAAATTTCCCCACGATACATCTCATTAAGAAAAGAAATCAGAAAATTACGGACTCGTGCTATTGATATCTGAATCAAACATTTTCATTAGATTTTCATATAAAGAATTACTTCACGTTTGGATGCTTTACAGAAACGCCAGACCATAACGAGCGATTCTGGAGTCATCTATTTACTAAAATGATTGGGTCTGGGATGAGAAACTCCACTCCTTTTGGTCTTATTTCTTATTTCATCAAATTTAATTGTATTTTAGGCGTACATACGACGAAGTACTAAAGATTCTGATAGCAGATAACCCATGAAAATATTTTTCACGAAGGCTTCGCAGCATCCTTGATTGCTGACAGAAGGTTTCGTGTTTCGCTGTTTGTAGATCCAATTTCCTGAATATGCAACGAGTGAGAAACGAATATTAGCCATGTTTTCCTTGAAATGAAACTAGAAATCTCCGTCAGTACTTATAAATTTGTTAGTGTAATATTCAGTGATGTGAGTGAATTTTATTTCTATTTGTTGACAGAAGAACGAATTCCCTCCTCTCTTTAATCACCCGTCGTTAAAATTCTTATTTTAGGTGACACTTTCTATAAGAGGCTATCACTTGAAACCGTTAGGTACATTAACAAAGCTATTTCCTGTATTTTATGGATCACAACTCTCTGCACTGAGCCATTTCTAAATTTATTTACATTTCCTCCGCATTTCTTTTCTCGAAATGCAGCATATAAGAAATTCCGATTGAGTATGAATCGATTTTGGTTCCTGGTCAAGGCCGAGTTTTTTCTCTGCTCTCTATAAACCCTTAGTGTCCAGCACATGTCTGCATGCATAGAATTCAAGATTAGCACTTCGCATCGTGTCTATATATTTTGGGTACGGTGTTATAGAAAATTAGTGTATGTTTGACATATTATCTGTGTGTTGCACTAAGTGCCATGTTTCTTAATTTCTCTGTAAACAAAAACTAAGGGTAATGTTCGACTGACCATCTTATAAATGAATAAGCTATCTTGTGCGCTTGGAGTTTTAATTTAACTCAAGCAATTGTGATTGTTTTTTACTTTTCCCGCTCATTCGTTGGGCATGGCGAACCGCGTTTGGCGTCAATACCTCCATTCATTGACATTTACAATGCTTTTCTCAAAAAATTACACTTGATGTTTTTTCCAGCAATGATGAACATAGGTACCGAATTGTTTGTAAGTAAGGTCGTAGTTGTAGAATTTCGTCGGTGTTATTACATATTTTATTTTTTCTAATTCACATCATATTTTAATCATAGCAAATTGTTGAGTGAGCTTTATATCTAAAGCTGGTGTACCTCATACCAATTTTGGGCACCTTTTTAGCAATTTTTCTTTAAAAAACGTTGGCAAACCATTTTTTTCCCTTAAGATCTCTTTGTTTCTCACTTGGGGAAAGGATCCAATTCTTTAGTTACTAATCTAATCTATTTGATTACATATTTTTGGAATGCGTGAAAGTCACTTGCAGAAAATATGATTGAAATTTAGCAGGAATGAATTTTTATCTTCAGATTCAGACAAAATTCAGCACTGTAAGTTGTAACACGTCTCTTGCAACATCAGCTCAATAGGTTTCTTACATTCTTGTTAGTTTTTATACATCGCTCTTTTGGTCCCGTCTGCCTCTGAAACTTATACAGCCTAACTTACACAATATATCTCCCTGATTGTGTCAGCCATTCTACACGTTTTCTTCTGTCCACACAGGCATCCCGAGAAACGAAATCCGGAAATGGGTCGAAAGCCTTTTACAATAGTAACTAATTATAATTGAAATTGATAAATATATTATATTTTTGGGGGATTTAATGGTTCGAATGTATAGTTGATAGCCGCTAATCATTTAAGACAGTGGTGCCCAAAGTACGGCCCGCGGGCCAAATGCGGCCCGCTAGCCGCTAATCATTTAAGACAGTGGTACCCAAAGTACGGCCCGCGAAGGGTTTTTGTGCGGCCCGCGAAGCTATGGCAAAAAAGCAATTCGAATAATTTAACACGCAAATTCATACATTCTTTTGAAATTTTGGTTATAAAACTTTAAATATTGAAATGTTAGCCATGAAAAACTTATTTTGGCTTGATTTTCACTTATATGGCACCTTAGAATGTATAAAAAAACTTCCGATTTAAAGTCTAATCCGGCCCGCCGAAGAATTGGCAACTTCCAATGCGGCCCGCCAAGGGATTCGCAACCACCGATGTGGCCCACCATTGGGGAAGTTTGAACACCACTGATTTAAGATATAAAGATCAGAAATGAAAAAAAACCCATTAGGATTCGTGTTCTGAACCAATTTGCTTTATTGGCTCATAATGTAAATTTTGCCGATAAAAAATATTCGAAACCGAGTTCTTAACTATCAATTTCAGTTGACTCATATTGTAAATATTTCTGGTCGTCTTGGATTGATTTAATTATTCTCCCATCAGCTGTAACCGCTAATCACCAATCCCTTAGCCTCTGACCTTCCACCCTTCTCCTGGCTAGATTAGCCGTTCAAGTGTATTGTTTGTCCTTCGGTCTTGTCAGCTAATTGTATGTTGTGGGTTCTTTTGGTGCCTTTTGACCCAGACCCACAAATAGATAAGTAGTAGTACTTCGTCGCGATCCAATGTTACTGGAAAATATTTTAACTTGTGATGAATCGTGATTTCACCGCTACTACCCTTAAGTCCCAATGTTGCCTAATGAAACTCTTAGGGTCTACCCTGCTCTAAATGAAGAAGTTCTGTCAATGCGCCTGTGAATGTATGCATCTTTTTTCTTTGACAAAATGAGGTCATCTGCGGTAACTTTGAACCAAGTGGTCAAGGGGTAAACGGCGAACCCTACCGAGAGGCTCATTATCAGTCGAACTCAAGTGTAAACTTCTATATCTTATTGAAGACGGTTAGATCTTGCAACACTATAACGCACATGTGTATCGCTGTTAGGTTTACCAACACCACCGAATGATTTTGTGTTCGAGATTATGGCTCATCCACCATAACGATCAGAAGGAGTACTCTGTGATTTTTTCCTCTTTCCGAAAGGAATTGAGAGGTAGCCATTTTGATTCATATATTAACCAATCCAATGCTACTACGAACATACTAAAAAAAATTTCTCATGTCTTTGATAAATGAAAAATAACACGAGATATGTGCATTACGGTTGAGGGAGAGTATTTGAAGAGAAGTAAATAAATTTTAACTGTGTTCCCCTCAGCACATTTATTTTCGTATCACCCCTCGCATTTCACTTTTCAGTGAGAAATTACATGTGAATTTTTACCCTACTTTTCAGAATGTAAATAGGCTTATAGTTTTGTCGATGTGTCTGTCTGTCTGTCCGTCTCTCCCATTAAATTTCAAAAAAATAGACCGATTTTCATGAAACTTGGTGAAAATCTCTTGCTACATGGACCGAACTCCCGAGGATAATATTTGTTGCGAAGATTGAAGTCCCAGGTTCGATTCCAGGAACTATACTTCCCATTTTATTTACATGATAAATCTGAAATCCATCGTGCAGGGTAATTTTCTCTTGCACATTAAAATATCTTAAAATTGTAATATCGGAGAGTGATTTGTACTGTTTTCTGAGGAAATGAATGGAGATTCTAATTTCCATCGTATAATTTCGCATATCGATCGTATTTTTTTCGAATTTTGCGTAAATGCTAGCGTTTTTGCATTTTTTATCACTCTTTACGTGATTGTTGCCATAGCAACGACTATCGTTGGACTCGGATTCGGTATATTCTAATACGTACACGCGTTATTTTTGCCCCACAAATACGGGTGACCAATTTAATATTCCGTTCTAATGTATTTGAAGTTTTTTATAACTCTAAATTATGAAATTTGGAAACAGAAGGAGCTACATATCCGCGATGACTTTTAAAGTCAATATGAGTATTAAATAAATGATTAAATGGGAAGAAGGCATCATAAGTTCTGTTTGGATCATCTTGTTAAGCTATAAATATGCTGGCTGTGTATCAAGGGATAGTGTTGCTTTCTACTGGAGGTTCTGAAAATAGCAAGAATTTCGAGTTTATCCTTAAATAATTAACAAAATACAAAATATGAGCATATGGTGCAGGAGTGCTGAAATTATTTTTTTGAACATCGAAGAATACTTCGTAGTCAATAACAAGAGAATCCCGACCGTAGTAGAACGATTTTCAGTTCAGCTCGTATCTTGCTGGATTCGCACGTGTTGCACTAGGGAGTTGGCACAGGAAATTGGGTGCGAAAGTGAAATGGAAAGCAGCTCCAAAATTACCGCCTGTTTACATTCTTCCCGTGCAAACGGATTGTTTTGAGTCGGAATGGATGCTCGCAAAATGGACAGAGGAAAATTGAAAGACAACATAAGACACACTCTAAAGCTTTATTCCATCCTGCTATTATTTTTCTCTTGGTGGATAAATTTAGGTTTATTTTAGTTTTGGCAAATTAAATTGTGACAAACTTTTATTCGTTGATTTCGAACTGAGAGGAGCATGGCGCCACCAAACATTCCGCTACGCTATGTCGACTGAAAACAAAAGGAGGGGGATGAGTGTGAGGTGAGAGAATGGAGGGGAGACGATGGGATGAAGGGGGAGTGGGAAAAGCGGGATGAGTGGGGGAAGAGGGGAGGGAGGAAGAGGGGTTGAAAAAGGTGTTCTCTCAGAGGAAGACGATGGAGTAAGGAATAAGGTTTGCATATGTAAGAAAAAAGATATCGAAATGAGAAAAAATATATAAATGGGGTTTTCTTGGCTTCCTTCCTCTTTCCTACACGTCGCCCATTCTCTCCTCTTAACTTGCATTCTTTACTCCTTCTCGCATTCACCCTCCTATACTTATTTTCTACTCGGAACCATCATATCTTTCAAACCCTCGTGTTGCCTCTTATCGATTTCCGACCACTTTAGCATTCCCGAGGATCCTGTTTTGTTTTCGCGAGGGATTCAAATTACCGCAAGATCAGGTTTGATGGCAGTATTACTCGGTCATTCGACGTAATGTACCGTTAGTTTCTTTTGTTTTCTTTTTCGATTAAAATCCGTTATTGTTAACCTTCGCGGGTCTTGTAACAGTCATCACAAACGTAGAAAAATGGAACAGTATAGATGGACTTTAAATTGCAGATAAACTGCTAAAAAGGAGTCACATTCTTCGAAATATAAAGAGGTAAGAAAGTGGCGAATCTATATAATTAGGTTTCTAATAAATTAGCGATCTATAGAAATCCGTCTGTAGGAGCTGTAGTCTCTTTTTCTTTGTAATTGTCTTTGGTTCAAGGAAGATATTCCGTGTGCGGTCCATTGGAAATTACTTCTATTCTAACGATTCCAAGGTGCATTTTGCAGAAAGTTATTGATACATTTACAAATCCTCTTTTCGTCGATCATGAAGATTAGGCTCGGGGTTTCCTCGGCGGTAACAGAAGAACAAATAAGTTAACTCGACTCAATATGGCCTATTCCCCAATATGGCCTAGTCGCCGTATCGAACGTTCTACGTGACAAAATTGAAAGATGGTGGTTGCAACATATTGACAGACTGCTAACTATTGAGTTTATATGGGATTCCGCTGGATGCGCTCAGTTGGATGAATTTTCTGGAGTGTTTTATTTGAGACCAGCGTTTGTGATTATGTGCATCTAATTTCAAGACGCTGGTTAAGACATTGCTTATACAGGTAAAAGTTAATTAATTAATTTGAACTTGGGCATTCTACAAGATAATTGTCTCTACTATTAGTGGTGTGACTGGTTTGACAATTCATTGAGATGTCATGTGGTTCCAACGGAATATTTTTTACTAGTCCAAGTCTCCCCAATACAGTCTATGTAGACCATATTGCCCATTTTGTGAGCGTTAAATAATGACAATGAATTTTTTGAACGATTTTAGATCTCATTTTGTTGTTAATTTCTTTATTTAAATTAAATTTTGACCTCATGTGCCTAAATATTTGGTGGTAAAATTTTACGAGGCCTGAGTAAAATTAGAATCTTGAGTTTTATTATATCATTTTTTAGTTATTTTTTCCTACCTACAATTTATTGTAACCATTTTTGAGCAATCAAGCATTATAATTTTGATGCAAGTATTTGATAAATATTTCAGATCCTTGTTCTTTAATTTTTTTAACAATAACCCAATAGGCCATATTGAGATAATATACTCCTAATATGGCCTAACACCAAGGTTTTGCAAAAATGCTAACCAGTAATTCCACGTTGAAGCTTTATAGTTGTAACATTTTTTTCTGTTTACTTAAATAAACTGTCTAACTAAGAGTATATTATGTTAGTTTTACTTTCAGCATTTGGGAAAGATGCTTAAAAAATTAATCAAGCTTTCATAGACCATATTGGGTCGAGTTACCTTAGTTGCGAAAATTGCTCTAGAACACTTGAGTGCAAAGGGAGACTAGTTTTCCCGCGACGCTTTAATGATAACAAAAACTTGAATCATTTGATAGTTTGTTGGACTACTCCAAGTCGAGCGCACGATGCTGGAGGCTATAGGAATCTGATGCAAATCAATTGCGCATAAATCTCTCCAAAAATCAACCTTAGATAATCAGACGCTAATATTTATAATTATTCGAACATTTTCTTTTTATGGTCGCTCACTATCGTAGGACAGTGATCGTGTTTCCCTGAAAATGTCGACTACTTTTTCTCTACAAAATTTAGTGCCAAATTCTCAAACTTTATGTCATAGAAATCCTGTAGAATTCATAAAACGAGGTTTCACCGCAGATCACCACTTCAGAAGATCCTTAATAACCATCGGCACGGGAAGCTTTTATCCGCTGCCACATCCTCCCGCCAAACCAAGGTCCACGACATTTTCTTTTATTTTAAAACCCTTCAAGATAGTATCCGTTGTTAATCTCGGAGATGGTCGGGAGCGAGCTCCTTTTCTAGTCATAAAACCTCGAAGAATTGCCGATTCGCAGAACAGCCGCAGTACACGTTTGTGGCAACCGAGTTATTCCAGAGACCCTCCGATCGCCTTAGCTCTCGCTCTCCTCCTCTTTCTATTGGCTCGAGTGATGCCGTCACCAACTCCCACCGCGCTTCTTCCATTCCCCTCTGCCTCCACCATACCTTCCGTCCTCCAAAAACCAACCCCCCCCACCTCCCCTTCGGTCTTCCACATCCCTCCAACACCCTTCCCTCCTCCACCGCCCCTTCCCTCCTCCACCACCCCTTCCCCCCACCACCCCTTCCCTCCTCCACCACCCCTTCTCCCCATCAAAGCTTCCTTCCTCCACCACCCCTTCCCTCCGCCACCATCCCATCCCTCCTCCACAACCCCTTCCCTCCTCCACCATCCCTTCCCTCCTCCACCACCCCTTCCCTCCACCATTCCTTCCTTCCACTACCCCTTCCCTCCTCCACCATCCCTTACCTCCTCCACCATCCCTTTCCTTCTCCACCATCCCCTCCCTTCTCCACCATCCCTTCCCTCCTCCACCACCCCTTCCCTCCTCTACCAACCCTTCTCCCTTTCCCTCCATCTGTATACTTCACCCTATTTCCATGTACGGCCATCTTCTTCGTGGTCGGCTTCCAGGGATGCTCGTATTCGCCTGGCCATCTACGCCGCTCGATCCCGCCCTTTCTGAGAGGGGTTTGACCTCGAAAACACCCTCTTCTAGTAACTCTTCCCAGCAGACGCTCTCTGTTTCCAAAAGAAAAAAATAAATGCACTTTCCATTCTTTTGCCAACACTGCCCCGCCTCTGCTTTGGAGAGTATTCGACAATATCCTCTTTCCTCCTTCGTCTCTATTCTTTTTTCTCCATCTTTGTCCCTTATCCAACTTTCATTAAAGTCGTTTCGAGAGCTTAAGCACCGCTCTCCGTTTCATTGAACTTTTAAGCGATTTTCATTTTATAAAATTTTACTTTTTTACCTACGGTTTAAGTATGAATCTAAATTTATCTCATTCCCATTTTTATAAGTTGTGCAATGTCTAATCAATATCCATTTTATCGATGCGTTTGATGTAATCTCTACTTTTATAAAAATACGTTTTTTCCCAACTGAGGCATTTGGTGACGACAGTCTAGGGCAGTGGTTCTCAACCGGGGTGACATCACACCCCAGGGTGACGCGAGAGTTATTGAGGGGTGACGCAGATATTTGATAAATTCACATTGAATCATATTCTGGCTTCTAATAATAAATAAAACCAGATGAATACCTTCCTCTGCTTCTTTAAATGCATAAGTTTTTATCTTTATATGTTAGATAAAGCTCAATTTACCTTCACAGTTGACTTGAAGGATATGGAACTGTAAACAGGGTTACGCAAAACTGAAATGGGGTGACGCAAACAAGAAAAGGTTGAGAACCACTGGTCTAGGGGTTACATTACCGGTAAATGATACAAAATGTATTTTCGGTAATACCGGTAATTGCTCACTCTATTACCGGTAATTTTGTCATTTTCTATTTAATTTATTTTTCCTTTTATTTGCCTGGTTAGCATTCATCTATTGTAATCAAAGCAGATAAACGAACAGAACTCAGCCTAAAACTCAAGCCGTAAAAAAAAATACTTTTTCCGTAGTGGAGCTGAGCCCGAACAGAAAAACAAGGCCGAGCCTAGTGGTTGTTCACGTTGTTAAAAAAACACAGGCGCCCAAATCAAAAGGCGGCTTAAATGTATCAGATTAAAATTATTTTGAATTTATGTTGTATTCAAGCTGCAACACTGTATAGGACTCAAATTAATTTATTTGTAAGAGGCGGCTGTATTTCATACTACATTGTAATTATTTGTTTCCATCTTCAGATGTCTTCATCTTCTCCTTTCTCTGTATGCGTAGCAGTGCCCAGTCTATGCCTGCTATAGATTGAAGAAGTATCGCTCCGCGTTTGTTCTTTTTGCTTATTTTGTTTTGGTTTTCCTTAATTGGAGTTTAGTAACTTAAATAGGTGTGTATTTTTAATTCGTAAAAGTAAATTTTATATGGGATGTTAATAGTTCCCCAAAATAGGAATAAAAATTATATCCATTATTTATATCAACATATTTAGGTTATCGGTGTTACCAGCATTAATGATAAAGGAGCCGAAGTCTTTGAAGCATTAAGCAGAAGATAAATCATCCAGCGCGGGAAAAGTAAGTGTTAATATCTATTTTTACTTTAATTTCAAGAGAATATGTTGTATAGAGAGAAATTAATTCAAAGTAATTCATTTCTGTGACTTTAATGCAACGGGTTTAATAGTTGATAATCACATCATTGAAATCAAATAAATTATCAAACTTGCAATTTCGGTTTCAAATGCTATTTCTATATTCGTCCATCTATTTGTATTATTTAAGATACATTAAATGTATGTTTTCTTCTGAATTTGTAAAATTCGACTTTGGAAAAGCACAATCAATAATAGAAGACACCTTTTCTCGTTTATACTTAACTTTTTTAGAAAAATAAATAATTATTTTACAACCCCTCAATGGAAAACAGCGGAAGAAAGATAGTCTCTCCTTGGAAACACTTTGAACGTGTTAATGATTCTGGAATATGTGAAATTTAGGAGTGTGGAAAGCGGATCAAAGCAGCTGGTGGCAGTACAAGTGGATTGCTTGCTCATCGAAGAAGCATACTTAAAATAAATTTATTAAAAAGAGACCAGGATAATTCTGAAACAAAGAATTAATTAAAAAATCAGATATTGCCACTCTTTTTAAAATAACCATATTTTAAAAAGAAAAATTGATGCATCTTTGCCAGCTGTTATTTCTCGCATGGTAGCTAGAGATGGCATCCGATTCTCTAAAATTTTCACGTCTTATGATATTCGCCGCCTCCTTATATCTAAAGGCTATGAAAACATCCCAGTGTCTCTAAAAACAGTTTGAAAAATGGTAATAGATAATGCAGAAAAAATTCGAAAACAAGTTACAGAAGAAACATAGTCTTGCAAGCACAGCACAGCCAGATTTATTATTAACGTACATGGAAACAATAAATTTTGGAATCTTGGCCTTGCAAGAGTTCATGAAAAAATGCCAGCCAAAAAATGTAGAGAGATAATTAAAGCTAAACTGGCCACATTTGGCCTTCTTTATGAAGATAGTTGGCGTTGCAACAGATGGTGAATCAGTAATGCAGAAATTTGGCCACCTTTCGCACATTATTCATCAGTTGTGCTTAGCTCATGGAATGTAATTGGCCGTTGTAAAAATTCTTTATAGAAACGTTACATCAACAGCTGAATTAGAAGACGAGGAGAAAAATAGTGCATCCACAAACTCCATTGATAACGATGGTTCGGAAGAAGGGATTGAGAATGATGAAGGTATGGATTTAATAATTGACGCGTCGTTTCAAAATGATATGATGCATTCTAATATCAATGCATTAATAGCCACTATTCTAAAAGTTGTAAAAATGTTTAGAAAATCTGCTACAAAAATGATGAAGTACTACAGAAATATGTTGTTGAAAAGAAAAGGCATTAATCATCGACTCAAAAACCAGGTGGAGAAGTTGATTTGCTATACTGGAGCGTTTTTATGATGTTAGAGGTTGTATCAGAAAGAGCCTTATTGATTTGAGAGTTGATTTAAACTTCAATCAGAATGAATTGGACTTATTATATAATGTGATATCTGCTGTACAGCCACTAAAAGTTGCTGTAGAAACAATTTGTTTCGAGGATGCTAATTTATTTAGTGCAGATGTTATATTAAAATTTATGTTAGATGAATTATCAAGGCAGAATGGCACGCTGAGTAACGAACTTAAGAAAGAATTAATTAAACGTATAAAAGAAAGACGAACCAGTTATTCTGATGTCTTGAAATTTCTTCACAATCCGGGTGAAATAGATGATGATGATGACTACAATCTATTCAATAAAAAATCTAAAACGGCTATAACAAAACTAGTAATGGAATAAAGCGATCTAAAGATCCTATGCAGACAGGCATAAGCTGTAATGTTGGGAATAATTTTGAAACGAGAAAAAAGTCTGCTATGACTGGTAGTCGAACCCGGGTCTTCCACTTGCCGGGCGGATATTATACCACTGAACCGTTGGGGTAGTTTGATACTAGCTTGGCTAGTTCTGTCCCAACCAAGAAAACATCCTCGTTAAGAAACGAGAACATTGATCTGCTAAGATAGTTCAGTGGTAGAATATCCTTTCGGCAAGTGGAAGACCCGGGTTCGGCTCCCGGTCATAGCAGACTTTTTTCTCGTTTCAAAATTATTCCCAAAACTAGTAATAGAAAAAGCGGAACGCTTGAATGTAAGTGAAGATAATACAAATTCCAATGACCATAACTCTGATGAAGGTGACAATGATGTTGTTTTAACGTCAGAGGTGCCCACCAGTTCCCTAACAATGAAATAAGGACTCCATCTGTTGATTAAATAAAGAACTTGCGCTAAGATAGTAACTCAAACGAATATGCAAGAATCCGCAAAAGATATCGGTAAAGTGGAACGAAAGGAAATGAAGACATTTTTTGAGGAAAAAGTACGAGGAAAATATTTAGAACGGGTTTATAAATACTTAATGACAATCCGGCCAACAAGTGTTGAAACAGAAAGAGCATTTACGGCAGCAGGACTGATGTCCACCCAAGTCAGATCAAAATTAAATGATGAAAGCCATGATTCTTTATACTTACTACGAGCACATTTCAATGGCCAAAGTGGATTAAAAAATTCTTCGATTAATTATTAATTGATGCTGATATATACCAGAAACAATGTAATAAATGGAATTAAACTTACAAAAACATTTAATTTTCAAATTATTTACCGGTAATGGAACAAAGATTTTCGGTATTACCGTTAATGGGAAAATACGGTAATTTTGCAATCCCTATGACAGTCATGTTGAAACCGGGCATTGCTGAGCAGTTAGAAGGGGGTGCGGCGCTTGCTGCTCGAAAAGGCAGCGGGCACGAATCCTGATAAAGTAGGATTTTTCCAAGGTCGCCGGGCCTCTGTTTGTGAGGTTTGAGGAAACCGCACAAATTCAGCGTTCCGTCCTTCGGAATTGACGTTAAGCCGTTAGCCCACTTGGTGCTATTCGCTAAGAGTAGGCTAATGCCGGCAACGGGTTTCCCTCCTCCCTTGTGAGTGTGTTCGGTGTAGAAGGAGCTATGGCTACAATAATCCAAGAGGTTGATTTGCCAAAGTACACACACACACAGCAGTTAGAAATGTATCTTTTTCTTATTTCGATTGATAAATACGCTTAAAAAACTAATAGATGTAAAGATCTATAATTGAATTCATCCGTAAACACCTGGCGTTATATTCAAGCCCACAAAATGGAAAATGTAGAAGAAATTTAAAATTATCTTTAATAACAAAACTAAAATACTTGCGATTTATAAAAAATTAATGTTTTGAATTTCGAACAAACTCAAAATGCTCATTAAAAGTAATATTTTCTAAAAGTAAAATGGTATAAATAGGAAAATAATCTATAATTTCCATTGATTACGAATTTCCTCATCCTCTCGCCTGCTTCAAAGAGCTAAAAGGAAATTTCGCCGCTCCCCCCTCTCCTCTTTTCCGCAATTCTCTAAGAGCGTCTTTTCTTATAAACCTCCAAACATTCTCATTCCTCCCTTCTATCTTACGCCAGAATCAAGTTTTCCTTATCTCACTGTCTTTCGGGAAAGTAACCCTCGCCGTTTCGGACGATGGCGTCTCCACCGTTTGCTTCCCTTTAATATTATCCCTTATATGAATTCTTCTCCGGTTACTCTCCCGTTTTCCTTTTCCAATACCTTTTATCGAGTATATCGTCGTCATTAGCATCATTGTGGAAAACTGCTCCTCCTGCCAGTCTCTCTCGATATATTTTTCTCTCTCGATCTATTTCTCTCTCTCTCTCTGGATATATTTCTCTCTCTCTCTCTCGATGTATTTTTCTCTCGATTTCTTTTTCTCTCTTCATCTTTTTCTCTCTATTCTCTTTTGCTCTCATTTTACCACATCTTTTCTTTATAATCGATACATACTTATTTCCCTTTGAGTAAGTTTTTCCTCTCTCGTCACTAGTTTTTCTGTGCATTTTCACTACTTGTTCCTTGTTGAAAACTAACAGGCTTCATTTCTTTATATTTTGTTCTTTGAGAACAATTTTCCTTGTATTTAATCGAGTAGAACTTTTTCCCAGTAATCCAGAGCTTTTCAAAATATTATTTAAGAACGTGCTATCTACTTTAGGTTTTCTAAATAGGTTCTGGCTAACGCAGTGTCCTTTCTTTGACCATGAAATTTTTCTCTTTTTATTGTTCTTCTTGTCGCTTCCGCCATCTCCTTCTTTGAATTTTCTTTCTTTTCATCTCTCTCGCTCTTAACAGTTTTCATGTCTTTTTCTTCCAATCGTATTTTGTTACTTATCTCCTGTGTTTCTTTTCACTGCCCCCGGTCGTCTATTTGTGCTTCGTTTACATCCCAGGCCCAAAACGGCATTAAATGCTCTCCCTCATGTGCAATTTATTCTTAAGTCGTTCTTTTGCCCCGCTTCTTGAAAACTAACAAAGTTTTATCGATAGAGCTTTATTTATTTATGAAAAAGGATTTCATTTTATTTTTCTTAGAGGCAATGATATTCAATATGTATACATTATGTGATATAGGAAACTATTATTTTAAATATAGTCCTCTATTAATTAAATGCTAATACTAAATGATTGTTTAAAAATATCACGTTTTTATTTTTTTACAATTTTATGCTTTAAAATTTTCTTGCATTGACTGCCTCTAAATTAATGAGTTTTTTCTTTTATTGTTGTTGTTTTGTATTTACGTCTAATCAATCTCTTGGATTATTATAGCCATAACTCCTTACACACCAGACTCAAGAAATGAGGGAAACCTGGTGCCGGCATTAGCCTGCTCTTTACGAATAGCAGCAAGAGGTCCAACTGCTTAACGTCCATTCCGAAGGGCGGAGCGCTCACTTGCGCTGTCTTTCTAGTTCTGTGTGGTGTTCATAGGCATGCCGACAGTGGAGTTATTAGCACCTTGTTACAGTTTTTCCGCCCAGTAACTTCATTTTATTTTGTGTTTCATTCTCTTATCCTTTATTAAATATTAATATTAGCCACGGGTTTATTGATTTTGATCATCACCTTATTTGTTTTAGATACAAAAGCAGACTTTAAATTATATCATAAAATATTTTTGAAGAACAAATGGTCATATATAAATGGGGTTTACTAAAAAAATTCGATTTTTGTTTGTTCAACATACTATGTTATTTAAAAAAAACTCAATTAGAAAAAACAACTTCGAATTAAGGAAAC
The DNA here is from genome assembly GCA_028673005.1 of Tanypteryx hageni. Lineage (NCBI taxonomy): Eukaryota > Metazoa > Arthropoda > Insecta > Odonata > Petaluridae > Tanypteryx > Tanypteryx hageni. The sequence goes on from CM054113.1 coordinate 118,577,607, forward strand.
ATACTGAGCAATTTCTGGTGTTGCTCCGCCGTTATGTGGCCGACATCTTAAAAGGAAAATCACTAAGTCACATATCTTCTTCTAAAAATATCGAAGCCAAATAATTATTTTTTAATTTACGAAAAGTCTCTTATTCGAACTCAATTCAAAATGTATTCTTCCACTTTGCAACACTTTCGGAAATTGACGGGTCCAGCCATTCATTCATAGCAAGAGAGTAATAAGATTATGCACCGAATACAACCACTTGAATAATGCAATGAAATAAATGCAGGCCACAAGTCAGCGAAATGCCTCTCTTCCCAATCTGCCCCTCCCTCTTCTTTCCTCCCATCTACATCATCTATCCCTCTCCTATCTCTCTCTCTCTCCTCCCTATCTCTGGTCCTCCTCATTTCCCCTCCTCCCATCTATGCCAACTCTCCTACTCCCTTCTCTCTCTCTCTCTCCTACCTCTCTCTGGTCCTCCTTATTTCCCCTCCGCCCTCCTCTTTGTCAATTCTCCTAAGACCGGCTTTGTAAAGTGGATATGCATTGTATGTGAGCACACCTCAAAATCATCAAGGAGACGAGATGTAATTAAAGATTTTGTTGGGTGATATCAGGGATGAGGGTCTTTTTAACTGTGTATCCAATGGATTTGATGAGCAAAAAATAAAACTGAAACGAAGTTACTGATATTGACAATGGAAAACATTCGTTAATTTACATTTTTAATATAGATTATAACAGTATTTTTGACAATAATAATAAGAAAAAGAAGAAGAATACTGATTACAAAATTTGGGCGAAATGTGATAATATCGTGATCGTCGGTGGTGTAGTACAACTGAGTATAAATAGAGAGGTATCATGTCGGTCAGGATGTTGTGTAGAATACCGAGTACGCGGCAGTTTCCCGGAGCATCTGGTCCCGGGATCGGCAGCTTATGGCACAAGTGTCCAAAATGGAACGCTTACAGATTTTACAAGGCATATCACACAGCTGTCGAAGGAAGAGGAGCAAAGAGGGGTAGGGTGAAGTGAAAACGGAGGCGATTGCCTCCATCGTCCCCCTTCACATGAATCCTCCGCTGGCCTAATGTTCTACTCTAAGGGATTTCACATTGCACACTAGCTCACGGAGAAATTAGAAAAAACACATTTTCACGAGGATTTAAATTTAGCCCAATATTCTTATAATTCTGACTCATAATAAGCACTTTTAAAACTAAAAGAATCGCTTTTTAGCAATCTTTAAATACAAAACTACTTGAATGACAAATAGGGTCATAAATTTAAATTTGAATGAATAGCAGTAACCAATAGAAATAGATTTCCGAGCCCTGATCTAATTTGAGCCTAGACAATGCACTGTAATAAGGAGAAATGTGTTAGCTCTTTTTAAAGTTGAATACATATTTCATACGTAAATTATACGGTCATTGTAGGACAGAAAATGTATGCGTTAAGTCTAGATACACTGCGTCATAATAATCATTGTATTGAGGAGAGTAAAATACAATATTACAACATATTTTCCAATCTTTTAAAATGATTAGTTGACGATTTTTTTTAATTTTAATTAAATTGCTTTAATTCTGGTTTATCTAAACAGATTCTTATGGTGTTTAATGCTTGTGTTACATTTGCATAGATACCTTCCATTGTTTTGTGAAATGAAATATTTACGAAAACTTTTTCTTTCCAGGTTCTGACCGTGATGAAAAATTAAGTGAGTACCAGATTTTATTTAGCTTTTCAATTTAAAATAAATATTTATAGTATTTGTTTAATACGTTAATAATCAGTTTTTAGTCATAAGTCGATTACTTAATGCGCCGTTAACTATTTTTTTCAACTTTGGTACAATTATTAGATTAACAGGTTAAAACAAAGTAATTTACATTTAGATTTGTGTCGGCGAATTTTTTCCTATAAAGTGCTATATTGAGCATCTATCATGTTACACCTACAAAGTTAACTAAATAGGCAACCTAATCATATGTTAACTAGCTTAAAAAGTTTTATAAAAACTATTCTAACAATATTATTTTTGTTTCATTTTAGTCTGCTAGATATCCGACACTTTTCTTGATGCCAAAATTGTCGTCTACCGTATGTTCATCGTACTAAATACAACACAAACAAATTTGTTGAGCTTAATTCATCGCAATAAAAAATCATCGCACGGAACTTCATAGCAAAAGAAACTCAACTCACGACAAATACGTCAGAGGCAATTTCATCAAAAAGGAATTCATTACCGGACAAACTCATCGCAGACGAATTCATCGCTGACCAGTTTTCAATTGTGTTTTAATTCATCAAAATCTGATACCAGCAGTTACTTGATAGACGAGTGACTTAATCCACTTTATGCTTAGACCCATCGTGGTTGTTACATATCCGACGCATAACAGGAGAAGCACAGAAAAGGGTAGAAATTCTTTAAAGTTCTTGGCAGAAGTGACGATAAAATACGTAAGATTAGAAACTTTGCGCAAGTTAGACCTATACTCAGCAACCGTATGTAGCATACGGTTCCAATATGAGAAAGGCCATCTCCGATTTTGAGAAAGTACCGAGAAAGAGGGCACCAAACGTCGTTATGATAAAGAAGTTCGAGTAACTAATGGAGGAACTAAGCTTGGAATACCTATAGAAAAGACATGATTGGAAACGTGTACTACATGTCGGAGTACACATTTCCAAAATGCGTTCTTTGAGATTTCACAATCCTGAAAGTTGTAAATTTTTTTTGAAGTTTTTTTGGAAGAATAGTACTTTATGTCATTATGCTTACTTCATGGGATATTAGTTTACTATAACTAACATTAAAATTTATTATTACAATCAAGGAAACTGTATGTTTCGTGAGCTTTTGTGTATAATTTTTGTTCCACTTGCCTGTATTCGGGGTCATCATGTCCTCGTCATTTCCGCTCAGCAATCATTTGTTTTCTCCCTCCTGACGGAGCTTATGCTCTTCTGCTGTTACTTTTTCTGTTGGGCATAATCAACAAATTTTTCATATAATAAATTACCATCATATGTTTGGACAATTAAGCACGACAAATGGTACATTCTTTCCAATCTTTTTTGCAACCTATCTAAACAAGATTAGCTAAAATTGCCTAAATACGTTAACTTCCTTTTGTGCACACACACACAGCGTTAATTGAAAAAATGGATTAACAATGACGAAGAAATGAACGTAAAATACTTTTTTATTAACTTTTCGTGCACAAAAAGAATTTTAATTGAAAAGAAATTAATTATTTACTACGATGGCATGAACGGGGGTAAAAAAGATAATAAAAGCACTTATAGCCAAGCTATTACTCAAAGTTATACCTGATTATGTTAACTATACGAATGAACGTGAACCTAAATATTACATCATAGCCATTAAATTAACGTGAGTCATGTTGCGAATAATTTTCGAATGTGAAATTATCCAGTAAAAATGATCGGTTTTTCTTTTAGGTACAATCAACATATTCTCATAGAATAAATCAGTAAATTACCATAATATGCTATGATGGCGTAACTACGTAAATTTTTTTTCGTTTACACCCAGTGTTAAGTAACTGGAACGAAATGTTATGGCTGATTCTGTTAACTATATGAATGAACGTGAACATAAAATTACATCACTACCACTCAACTCAAGTGGGGTATGTTCCAAATAAATTTTAGTTGTGAACTGTGAATATTTTCATAAAATAGAACAGAAAATTACCTTTGTAAGTTTGAACGCTTGAGCACGACAAATAGTTTTTGTTTAAATATAAATATTGGTCCCAGTTGATATAAACATGATTTGCAATAATTACGTAAATACGTTAATTTCCTTTTCTTTAAATTTATTGTAAACCCTACATTTTTAGAGGAAAAATTATTTCACAAAAATGTGTATTTAATTATTTTATTCAACTTCTGTTCTCAATATTTTTCGCCCAGATGAGTATTTAACGAGATACTTGCGAGGTATGTTGTAAAATAAATGTAGGTCTTCATGTAAATTGGTCGTTATTATCGTCCGATTTTAACCAAAATTGGAATCGCTCGACAAATTTTAGTAAATCTCCCCAATACCGAATTTCATCAAAATACGTCCAGCGGTTCCCGAATTGAAACATGCGGACGGACGGAGACTACCTATTTACCTTATATGCGTTCACTTTGTGCAAAGAACGCATAAAAATGGTAGGCATCACCTCTTAGAAAAAATAAAGAAGGACTAATTCCTCCAGTAGAGCAACAAAATCTTCCGACTTTCCTATAATTGAAGGGACCCCGTTTATTCCAATTCTAACTAATTTTCATTAAATTAACTCTCTTTATTCAAGAAAACATTTCATTTATTCAAATATGTCTTCACCATTAGTTGAAAGTAGTTAACGCAAACCTAGAAGTCCATTTATTATATCAAAACTATTGTAATTTCACGTCAAAAATTACGGGTATAAAAGTTAAGACATTTACCATACTCTTTAATACTCCTTTTTCCCTTCCATTTTTCCCTCTCTCTCTCTCTCCATAATATTTTCTCTCACTCTCTTTTTTACCCTTCACTAAAAGTAGTTTTCTCTCTCAGTGTGGCATGTATGAAATTCAAATATTGACAAAAACAAACTGCGAACGGAATATAATCACACTCAGTAAGCACTGATATGTATCATGTCTTGCGTAAAAAACTATTTATTAGTTGTTATGTACTTAAATAAAAAACGAAGAATGAAACACGCATGCACAAATCAGGTGTGTATATATATATATACGTAAACTATTTCCCACTAGCATTCTTGTTACAACTACACTATTAATTAATTTATAATTAGAATTTACAAAACTGTAGTAGTGGAAAAAGCTACTTACTAACCAAAGATAATTTTGTCAAGTTGGAGGTATTTATAGTACTAGAGGAGGGAAGAAGAGACAGGGTCTGCGAGAAAAAATTGTTTTCGCAACGATAAATTACCTAATCACAAAGGTATGTATTTTGTCTCAAAAACGTTAAGTAGCGTAACATGTACAAAATTTTTCAACAAAAATGTTAAGTAATAACGCTCTATCTTTCTCTTTCTATCCCTCCCCATCTCCTTCTATCACACTCTCCCTCTCTCTTTCTATCCCTATCTCTCTCCACCTCCCTCTCTCCACATCCCTTTCTCCCCATCCCTCTATCTTTCCTTCTCTCATTCCCCGCGTCTCTCACTCTCTCTCTATACCTCTCTCCCTACCTCTCTCCCTACCTCTCTCCCTACCTCTCTCCCTACCTCTCTCCCTACCTCTCTCTCTACCTCTCTCCATCCCCCTCTCTCTCTCCCTTTCTATTTCTCTCCCTCTCTATCTCTCTCCCTCTCTATCTCTCTCCCTCTCTATCTCTCTCCCTCTCTATCTCTCTCCCTATCTATCTCTCTCCCTTTCTATCTCTCTCCCTCTCTGTCTCTCTTCCTCTATCTCTCTCTCTAACTCTCAATCTCTCTTCTCTTTCCCTCGCTTAATCTCTCCTTTTTTCGTCCCTCTCTCACCCCCTTACTTTCTCTCTTTCTCTCACCCTCCTCCCTCTCTCTTTTCTCCCACTCCCTTCCCTCCCACTGCCTTCCCACCCACTCCCTTCTCTCTCACTCCCTTCTCTCTCACTCCCTTCTCTCTCTTCCGATCCAAAAACATCGCTCTTTCTCTTTTTCTCTGTCTCACTCGTTATCTCTTCCTTCTCTCCATTTTCTAATTCTATCACTCACTACCCCCTTATGATCTTTCCGCTCTATGTACCTACCTCTCCATTTCCTCACCTTTTTTCTTTATAATCTATATGGTCGTTTAGATGAGTAAAAGTATCCATATTGAGTTCCAATCCCGTTAGGATTACGTGATTTCGCGATAAATCCAATAATGATGGTTGCGATGACAGCGTACGATTATTTAAAAAAAACGTGAAATATGACGTTGAAAACGTATTTTTGGACCGAATTGAGGCGCTTTTGAAATTAAATTTTTATTCTTTTAGGCGTTCGTTGATTCAAGTCAAGGACCATTTCATAAGGCTGGAAACCAGCCTAAAAAGGGTTAATTCCAAACAAATCCTGAAAGTATGATTCAAATTAGAAATACTGTTCTAGACTCATATGTGTTTTGATAGATAAAAAAATAAATATAAATGTTCTTGACACATGTTTATTTAAAAATAAATAATAGTATAATAGAAGACGTCAAATTATTGGACTCCCAACGGCGTCGAAAATGGGAGTACTCAAGGTGCCTTACTTTTCTAATTGTTAAAATACTTTAAAAACACGTTATTTCTGTTTCTATATAGATTTTTTACGTTTATTCGACATGTATTCGGATTCTCTCTTTTTCTAAAATAAACTTTGTTCTTTCGAAAGGAGAAATGTTCATATCGCGAGTTCATGTCATTCTTTTATGTAATTATAAAATCAAAGTGTTTGATATACATCACACATCCCTGTGTTATTCAAATGTAGAAAATAAACACTCCTAGATTGGAGCCAATACATTTATTGTGTCTGGTGAACAGATTATTATTATTTAAAGTGGCATTGCCAAGTCATTACTGAAAGAATAAAAAAATGTAAAGTTTCTTAGTTATAATTTTTTTCTTATTATTCCATTTAACACCACGACTAAAATCGCTCATTATTAAATGAGATTTTCCTGAATGCTGCGCACAAACGCACGTAGCTGAGTGACATAAGTGTTTTCACGAATTTTGTAAAGAAATGATGAAAATCCTCGCAAGAGGCTACAAATGAAATGTTTTGTTTTGCAACATATCGCATTGATTCTCCTCGTTTATATTATTTGGGGTAAGCTTTGTATCCTCTGCTGTTCTTTTTACGCCTATATCATCTCTGTAATTCACTAACGTTAAAAGACTACAATGTTTTTCTTACAAGCTAGAAAAAGGAAAATTTCGTAATACATAACCACCCTAGTTGTAAATTCATCACTGTTTTTTCTAAAAAAGGAACTTCTGTGCAGACATCGTGATTTCTTATTACGTAGAAACAAATTCAGAACGTAAACTTGAAGCAACTGGATACTTGGAGTCCAAATTGTAATGGATTTACTTCAAATTTCGTTCTATACAGTTTTGTACCGCAATATAGGCGTGGCAAGCCACCCATACTGGCTTCCAATATATGCTAATATCCCAATGACTGACACTTCATATTTAGTTTTTCTGTTAAATTTCAAATAATGGGTTCACTGAAGACTATTTTTCAATTTTTTAAAAGGAATTTCAACAAATTTGAGTAATAAAACGCACAACACTATCATTGTTAGTTATATAACCGCTATTGTAATATCCGTTAAAAATTACAGGTACAAATGAATAAAGTTTTAAATTAGAGTCACTGCCCTTTCACAATCCCTCTCTCTCTCTCTCCTCTTTCTCTCCCATTCAACCTCCTCACTCTCTCTCCTCAAAGGGTTTACTACATAGGGTATATACATAAAATCCTAAACAGAAAATGGCACTAGAAAATAAAATTACGAATAGGATATACACGGAAAAAGTAACAACCATCGATACCTCACGTTATTGTTTTGCTTTTAACTGAATTCAAATATGTATACTTTCATTTCCGTGTTCATAAAATGAAGAAAATAAACCCTCTTAGAATTACACCTATGTCGTACTGGGGACCCTGAACTTTAAAAGGGATAATGCCAAGTGAATCCTGAATGTGTGATTCAAATAAAACTTACCAAAAATCCCATGGATCTTGTGCCGCATGTGGTGTTTCATCATTTAGCGTCATGGCCAGATAGAAAGACGAAGATATATATATATCTATAAAGATATACATACACAATTTAAAATTCCTGAGGTATTAAAAATGTACCCTTTATAAATGCGATAATCAACAATTGTTATATTATGACAAAGTAATATAGATTTTATGAGCTATTTTTTATTATCAGGACTCGTGTCACAAGTTCCCCAAGTGGCCTTAGACTAGAACAGTGGTCTTCAACTTTTTTCCTCTGCGTACCCCTTAAATAATTTTTGAATGACTGCGTACACCTTGGTACATTTTGAAGTTAAAAATTCTGTTAAGTTCTGTTTATATATATATATATATATATATATATATATATATATATATATATATATATATATATATATAAAATCGCGTCTCCTATTTTCTTTCCGAATTGCTGCCACCGACTCGCGCCTCTTTCACCTCGAGAGGAGTGTGACTCGCGGAATTTACGCTTTCTTTGGGACGTAAATTCGCTCAATTAAATTAAAACAAACCCAATCACGGATTTGACTGGGTTTTGTCCTTTTGCTGGTATTATTACAGAGGAAAGTTTTCAGAAATTTCATAATGGAGCTTTACAAGACAATAGTTACAATAGTCCAAAGGATGACCACCGTACAATAGGTTTTACAAGACGAAAAGTACACTAGCCAACAGGATGACTGCCGTACAATAAGTTTTACAAGGCGAAAAGTTACACTATTTCAATGGATGACCATCGCACAATAGGTTTTAAAATGCGAAAAGTTACACTAGTCCAGGATGACCGCCGTTAAATACCCTGTAGGGCTTCCTCCGTACAATTAGCCCTTCTAGTATGACCGCCGCGTAATTCCTCCTTTGTTTGTGGATGCCCAGCTGATTCGCCTCTGTCCTACGCACAGAGGGTATCTCAGAGATAGTGCAATGAATAGCCAGGGAATGGAGGAAGGAAACCCGGTGCCGGCATTTGCCTGCTCTTACGAAGAACACCAGGGGGGCCAACGCCTTAACGTCCCTTCCGAAGGACGGAACAGCTGAATTTGCGCGGTCTCCTCAAAACACACAAACAGGGGCCGGGCGACCTTGGAAAAATCCTACTTGCGCAGTATTCGTACCCGCTGCCTTTTCAAGCTGCAGGCGAGTAGCAGCCAGCGTCCTAACCACTACACCACCGGTACCACCTATTCCTCCTTTATGCTCCTGGGCCTCGTCCTTTTATGCCTCCTCTTCCCCCATGATTCCCCGCCTGACGAAAGGAAATCAGGGAAGGAGGGAGGGGGACCTCGGTGAGCCGACGTCGTCCACGCCAGGTCAAATGTCGTGACGTGATGATCGACCATGCCGAACATCGGTTCCGTCACATTTCTTCCATGAAAATATAAAAAAATTAGTGAAAACAATTTTTAAACCCAATTCGAAAATAACAATAAAATAATTCAGCAAAAATAATAAATGCAAATGATCTTTTTCATCCTGACGCCCAGTATCGTCTCCTGGATCCGGAATCGCAAAGGCACTCCAACTGGATACCAATTTTCTATCTCTGCTCCGTGGGGTTTCTGATAGACACGGGGTTGTGATGAGAGCGGATTCCACCATCGCGTCCTTATCTCCACTCGTCGGAACTCTTGCCGCGGAAAAACCAAGGGAGGGAGGTTTCTTCGGGGAATGGCAAAGGGAATGGGAAAAAGGGAACACCACACTCTCCTTTAGTCCAATGGACCCTTCACCGCCTTCTAACTAGCGCACACGGCAGTTCACCCTAGGAAAGGTTTTAAGTTTAAAAACATTTTACTTTCCTATTTCTTTGTCGTGTTCGTGCACAAACACGTTAGGCCTCTTGAAGTTCGGGTATCGGAGAACCACAGATGACCGGAAACTTTTTTAACACAATCAAACTACTCTTTGGCCTCCTCATACCACTTCCACTTTATTCCTTTCTTCAACAATACATACAACGGCCTTACCTTGTCGGCGTAATTTCGGCAAAATTTTACATAAAAATTGCAAATTCCTAAAAACGATACTTCTGTGCAACAAAATTTCTAATTCGTGATGGGCAGCGTCATGTTAGCTCGCCTGCTCCGCCTGCTTGAGGGGCGTCTCGTCCGTCAGTCTAATGCGGCGGACGTAGTTATTTATCTTCCCAGGACTCGCAGAAAACAGTCGGCGAAATTCCCAAGGTAATTCGCGTAAGCTCCTGGTCTTGTCAGCCGTCAGCTGACTTGCTGGCTTCGCAAGCTGCTTCGATTTTCTCTCTCAAATCATCATCCTCTTCTAGGAGAATTCATTGCGTAAGTGACACCTTCGTTTTCCTTAGCCGGCAAAGGTTCGACTATTTGTCTGTCGTCTATTTCCAGTACTGCCTCGTTCCGCTGAAAGTCAATGACCACATGGTATTTCATCAATAAATCCAGCCCCAGTATAAGAGGTTTAATTAAATCTTTTATAACCAGACATACAAGCTCCACCGAACAGCCGTTTATTTCCATAGTGAGGAGTACTTGTTTTCGTATAGGGGAAGACTTCCGTCCTTCGCACATCGAATATACATCGTGTTAAGAGATAAGACAGGTAGTAAGTCCCATTTTTGTTCCACCAGAGATGCACAGTAATCTTCGGACATGGCGAACGCTTGACTACCGCTATCTAACAATGCGCTGAACTTCCCCTTGAAATATTTAACATCGATGATCGGGCACACCCGCAGAAATTTCCGACTTTCGGATCATACAATAAATCCTCGGTGAGAATACCATCCACCCCACAGGTACATTTTATGGGAAGGTCCACTCCTCTCCTTCTCCTGTTTGCTATTGGGAACCTCTTCAATCCATAAGGGTTGAGTTTACTTGGCTCTCCGATCTTTCCTCGAACCGTGCTGTTGACGTAGCGGCCACGCGCGGTGAGGTCAGGTTGCCGGTCTGAGGGAATAAGGAAGGCTTGGAAGAAGGTCGACCTTTCTGGATGGGTTCATGGGGCGTGAAAAACAATGAAGGGGTTAGTTCGGGAGGGAGGGGAGGGTTCTCTTAGGAAGCATACCGAGGAAACCGCCGTGATGAATTATTTCGAATCTGGCATGAGAATGATGGGTTTCTTTCGTCCCTAAAAGGGGAAGACATGAAACTCACCTCCGGCCCGTTGTTTTCTTAGGTTAGGACAGCCAAGCCCCAAAGGTTGTCGAATAGATACATCAAAAAGAACACCTACCTGCTCAATGGCGAGATTTCCTAATTATAAATAGATAGAATTAATGGACCATACGATCCTTATATGTACTACAGGCGTATGCTGGAATGTTGGGAATTTTGCAAACAGGAGAAAAGAAGAATGAAAATGTGTTCTCCATGTTGGAGTACACAGAGTTTCCAAATGCGTTCTTTGAGATTTCACAATCCTTGAAGTTCTAAATTGCTGTGAAGTTTTTTTTATGTACTTAAAGAGTAGTACTTCAAGTCATTATGCTTACTTCATGGGATATTAGTTTACTATAACTAACATTAAACTTTATTATTACAATCGAGGAAACAATGTTTGGTGAGCTTTTGTGTATATTTTTTGTTTCGGTTGCCTGTATTCGGGGTCCTCACGTCCTCGTCTTTTCCGTTCAGCAATCATTTGTTTTCTTCTCTCCTGACAGAGCTTACGCTCTTCTACTCTTATTTTTTCTGTGGGAATAATCAACAAAATTTTTTATATAATAAATCATGTTTGGACAATTAAACAGGACAAACGGTATATTGTTTCCAAGTAAACCAATTTTGTAGCATCCGATCTAAACAAGATTAGCCAAAATTGCCTAAATACGTTAACTTCCTTTCGTGCACACACACACAGTGTTAAGTGAAACATGATATACACATGTTTTCTTTTGTTCAGAAGTTATTTTCGTCAAATTCGCCGTAGTATAAACGTATACTAATGTATTTGCTTTGAAATCAGAAAATTATTTTTCCTTATATTGTGGTAGCCATGCATTTTTGATCCGCTCTATACATATTCGTTTCGTTTCCTCATTCTATACACGCCCTATAAACGAAATTTCTTTGAGATCCGTTCAGCCATTTCTAAATTCATAATTACATAAAATACTAACCTTGATATTGTGGTAGCCCTATTTAGTCGACCTGATTGAAATGTGATATTTTGGTTATTTATTTATATGAAGATTAAATATACTATATTTGGTTTAAATCCATTAGGTCATTTCTCTAGAAATACGTGTAAAAGAACTATTATTTTAATTTTAATTGTGGTAGCCCTGCTCCTTAGCTCCTAACTATAAACATCGCGATTTCATTATGTTATGTTGTACAAAATCTTATATATAAAATGTAATTGAAATCCGTAAAGCCAATTATTTCCAAATCCATAATAACTGAAAGAGTTTAATTTTTTATTGAGGCACTCCTGTTTGGATGATTCAGTTCAGATATAATAATATTGTTTTGTATATGTGTTCATTATAGGTGTTAATTTTGACTAAAATTGATGTTGACAGTTCAACACATATACGTGTAAAAATAATTTTTTTATTCGTTCTATTGTGTTAGCCCTGATTTCTATACCTATATAAAAATCCTGATTTTATTTTTTTATGTTGCATTTATTTTTCATACAAAATTTCGTTGAAATAGGTTCAGCCAATTCCTTCCAAATGCACAATTACCAAAAATGTTAACTCTGGAATTGTGGCACTCCTGCTGAGTCGATCCGGTCCAAATCTGCTATTTTGGTCATTAATTTGTGTATATTCTATGCACCAAATTTGGTTGAATCGGTTCTGGCAATTTTTTTCTGATATTTGCGTACCTACGGACATCACGATGATAATAGTGCTTTTCGTCATTGCCGAAAAGCACTAAAAATGGATTATCAATGACAAGAAAATGAACGTAAAACGATTTTTTTTACTTTTCGTTCACAAAAAGAATTTTTGGTTAAAGGAAATTAATAATTTACGGCAATGGCAGGAACGGGGCTAAAAATTATAATAAAAACACTTATAGTCGTGCTTTTACATAAAGTTATACCTGATTCTGTTAACTTAATGAATGAACGTGGACCTAAAGATCACATCATAGCCCAGCACTACTTCAATCTCCACCTTGGAATGGACAAAAGAAGATAAAAAATAGCAAGCGAATATGTGAGGGGAGGGGGTCAATATTTTGCTATAATTACCTTTTGTTTAATTTATCGTAAACCTTACGTTTTACGAGAAAAATGATTTGACAAAAATATGTATTTAATTTTTTATTCAACTTTTGTTCTCAATATTTTTCGCTCAGATGAGTATTTAACTAGTAGTAACTAGTAGATGCATGCGAGGTAGGTTTGAAATAAGTGTTGGTCTTAATTTCATCAAGTGGTCGTTATTATAGTTCGATTTTCACCAAAATTAGAGTCGGTCCATAAATTTTAGTAAAATTAAGGGAATGATAGATAGTTGCTGTTTAATTTTTCTTGATCCATATTTTTAATAAATACCTTGTGTTAATCAATAGCATTGAAATTAAATCCATAAGACATATAGCATTAAATGGTCCAGAAAAACATTTCAGTTCTGATATGAAAGTCATAAATTCTTATAATTTTATTACAAATGGAAATTTTAGCCGGTAAAATTTTTTGGAAATTCATCAATCTTCCGTCTCCCTACCTCTCTCTCATCAATCAGTGAGATTTTTATTCATAAAGCTACACTTTTTAATCTTTAGGTATTGTTTTTACTCGTTTCACTTTGCCCATTTTTTTAATTTGTCCTTGTCATTACCTTTGTAATTAACACTATATATTATTTTTGAATTTAGTGACATATGAGGTTAGGTGGAAGGCAGACTCAACTTGGCCTAACCTCGCCAATTAAGGATCAAATCAATCAATCAATTAATCATTCTCCCTCCTCTGTATACTTTAAAGAAATTCAAACACCAACTGATAATACAGAAGAAATCTGTTTGACCTATGTATTTCCTTTCTTCTTCCGTAAACCAAAAATGGAAAAAAGAACTGGCCATTTTCAAATCCTGGATAATATGAAAACTACCTATTCACTCAACAAAATGCTTAATGCCACAAAATGTTATATTTTAAATAATTGAAACAGTATTTAGTTCTTTTTTGGTTCTTCAATTCATATTTTCAAATAAATGAACGTAATTCCTGAATATTGCAAGTTAATAGATCTAGTATCACTATACTGGCACGCATTTTCTTGGAAGTGTTGCGCACTTTTCTCAGCTAACGGCGCCTTTTTAAAAGTACTTCGGTGGAGCAAGTTGCACTTTTACAAAATTAAATTCTTGTTCTTCTCGTTCAAAAATTTTTGGCGTAGCGGAAGTTGTCAAGTTTAGATCCAACTGAAGAGGCATAGGCCTCAACATAAATGTTAGAGTCACTATATCCAGTGGAATGACTTCTTTAACTAGTATATGCTCTACATTACAAGTAAGCTTTATTGGTCTGGGTATACATCAAGAATTTAAGTAAAAATGTAAATTTTAGGTAACGAGGATGAGTTTTATATGTTTCTTGTCAATTCCGTTGGTAAATTTGTATTGGATGTGACGTTATATAGAGTTAAGTTTATCCCAAGTACCAAGGGTGGCTCATATAAACAAATAGCCATATAACTGGACATTATTAAATATATATTATAAGCGAGCTATATACAAGTATTTGCATATTCCTATATTACCAACAGTAACACAGTAATTAAAAAAGATACATGCATGGAATTTGAAAGAATGTACTATAGAGAAAATAACTGATATATTGGTGTATGAAAAAAAGTGGTTATCGCCGTTCCGTTTATCTGTACGCGGTTCTTGGACCAGAACGTTTAAACTAAATCAAATGTTATCTCATACTTCTTCATAAAATAATCCAGAATAGACTCTCTGAATGGATTAATGATGAAGCGCAACAATAAAGGGTAATCTATTCTTTTCGATTTCCACAAAATGTCGATTTATTGAAACATGGCACAAATGACTTGGATTAAATTTATTCAGCTAGAGAGGTAGACGTTATAAACAATCCCCTGTAAGTCATTTTTCTCAGAAAATTATTGCATAGCATTCAGCTACATTATGATTCGCGCCCAGCTGCCTTCGAGCTCTCCCCAATCCTCTCACGTCACGCAACAATCTTCGTCCAGTAATAATAATTTAGCGCCTAAATGGCTTCGCCAGTCCACACTAAACTTGATACTTATGTTCGGTGCAAAAACTAATCAAGCTTGATTTTCACATATATCAGGTTATCAATATATTAATACCATTTACTTTCGGAAAGTTTTCTCGCCATTTCGTTGTTTTTTTTATCAACAGTCAGTCAGGAAAGAGTGTAGTGGGACCGAACGCATATGAGAGAGCTTGCGCTATGGAAAGATATTCAACCCTCGAGCGGGCGCGCTGGTGTATAAAGTACGCCAATTTTACTAATTTCAATGTGGCAACATTGCTTTGTGTATGACATCATCTAGATTTTGTGTATTCATTCAGCGTCATTCTGATTTCCAATTAAAATAAACGGTACAATATGCATTGCACAAACTTTCTCATATACGTATATACGTTTGATCTCACTACACTTTTTGCCCCGAAATTAACTCTTGTGTGCTTGGCAATTCACTGTCATTTATGTTAATAATGCGTAGCAACAGAATCAAATTGACTGACAACATCAACCTCTTACGTCTAATACCTCGCACTATCCATATCAGAGGGGACTCATAAAGGATTTAGAAAAAATACAGCGGCGAGCAGCTAGATTCGTGAAAAAGAATTACGATAAAAACAGAGCGTTACGTTACTCATTGATGAGTTGAGTTGGCCATCGTTGAAAGATCGTAGATTACAGGCGAGACTTAAACTTCTAGATAAATATAGGTCGGAGATATTCGTAAATGAAATGAAGGATATTATTCGACAACCAACGTATATCGGACGGAGGGATAATGACGACAAGATTCGCGAAATAGATAGTAGGACGGAGAGGTATAAGGAGTCCTTTTTCCCTAGGACAATACGTGACCACAATAGATAACAGTGAATAATAATTAGTTAGGAACTTGGTGCGCGGCACCCCCTGCCATCCACCGTCAAGGTGACTTGCAGGGTAATATGTAGATGTAGATGTAATAAGCGCGTGGCGTTAACAGTGAAGCACGGAGCGCCTTGTACAGAAATAATCCCACTGGCGATATATAGTAACTTTTTGGACATGTGGCTTAGTTAGTATTATTAGTGACATCAGGCTGTACGTTTGGATGGATTTTAATCGAAATCCTTATAGCCATTTTTGAGTAAATCGAATTTTGATTCAAATATCCAATAATAAATACCCTTAATGGTTGCGCAATATCGTTTACCTATTCAGAATGTCCTTTATCAATGATATTATCAATAAATATGAGATATAATTCGATTTAGTTTGAACCGAAAGGCAGTAGTAAGAGTTTGAATGGATCGCGGAGGAGGCTTGACGTCATAAGATAGCTTAGCGTATATTTTTATGTCCCTGGGCGCCATATAGTGATTTCAAGAGACATATGGCTTACGGAGTATTATTTGTAACATCAGGCTCTACAATTGGATGGATTTTAATCAAATTCTCTGAAGCTATTTTTGAGTAAATAAACTTTTTCAAAAATCCCCAAAAATAAACTAACCTTTATTTTTGTGCAATATGATTTTTATGAAAAATAGTCTGAAAAAGATTATATACTGCACAAATACGAGATATCGTTCGATTTGATGTACGCGTTTGGGAGCTAGAACCGTGAACAGACCAATAGACGGACAGACAGACGGTGTGGCAAAAACCACTTTTATGGACTCGGGGACACCTAAAACGCGTATTTCCATCAAAATCTTGAAGTCGAATTTTTTCACGATTACAATACTTTCCTAATATACTACGTATATGGGAAAGTAATAGTGTCACAATTCAAAGAGCTATAGCAACGTTTAAAATAGGAGCGATAGTAGTAGAAGTCTATGTTTGCTTTATTTTCGTTCTTCGAAGTGTATACAATAACCAATTTCATTAATTCGAATTGGGCAAAAGTGTACGTGCCTAATCCCTGTTGATATTCGTGTATTCTTTAACTCTTATTTTGTGGTTTTTGTTTTGTTTTTTGATAAAGGTGTCATTTTTCAGTGTTTCTTTATCGTCATCAATTAGACACAACCATTAAATGTGATTCTTGCAATCAATTTTCTTGCAAGAAGCATGTCAAAGCAGCGTATATTTTTTTATGCATGTAAGGCTGAAGACAGTGCTTCAGATTATTAATGGTAATTTTGTAACGGATACTAGGATTTGTTTTAGAATTAAATTATTTTTAATTGGAATTCAATTTATGTTTAATCAAGAATTACCATTGTGAGTAATAGTTATAAGAAATAAAATATCATTTTGATAAAAAAACAATAACTCCCTCAAATAAAAGAGTTATTTTACAAAAATAAACCGTGCGCTCGGTCGTGTAGCAGAAACTGGCGCGTCTGTTCGAGGGATAAATTTTTCTTTAGTTGGATTTTATTTGTAAATTATTTATTCAGGATAAACAAACTGGATAAATTGCAGCTATGATGAAGTAGCTGTTTGGGATCGTTATTAGTTCTTGGAGAATATCATTCGTATAGATTGTTTTAGAGACGAATATTTTTAATCATTTGAAATCTGGGATGAATAATATCGCTAAATAAATTCCTATAACATATGAGAGTGACATTGTTAAGGTTTTTTTGTGGAGTACATATTTTGCACGTAATTCACCTCCTTAATTATCACGTAGGACCCGTATACCATCTAAAACGTAACGCATCCACTTGGCCCTAATAGAGACATTTGTGCTAAATGATCTCGTTCGAAATGTTGACGTCCAGGTGTTTGCAATTTCCAGTAGGACGTTAAAAAAGTTTCCGTAGAGCGCGAAGACGACGCATCGAAGAAGGGACGTTTTAAGGTGCTCTCTGCTGAGGCACGTAGGGAGTTCGCTATAAGAGGCATCCAGTACCCGTAATGTATCATTTATGTACGGCATACAAACGGGAAAAACACGTGACAATGAGGCAATTCCATTTACGACAGGGGAAAAAAAGATTGGAAAGAAAGGGAAAGGCTAAAGAATTCCACACGATAACAGCAAGGCGGTCCTTTCTTCAAAACGCGTATACGGGATATGAAAGCATCGAGAAGGAGTAATGCGACCATTCCTTCCTAGCTATTCGGATTGGAGTGTCTCCTCTTCCTGGAGTTAGTTCAGGCAGGAGAGGGACAGAAGGTTGAGTAGGAGGGAAAGAGGAGAGAGAGAGAGAGAGCGAGAGAGGAGGAAGAGAAGAAGAGTTGTAATGGATGGTGGATCGTGAGAGTACTTCTTGAGTGGAGAAACGTGTCTCGAGTGAAACTAAGGTATTCAGGACGAAGGAAGAAGTGAGGATAGAGAAGTGGACGGGAGGCGTTATGCGCTCCAAGGAGGTGAATGTGATAAATGCGGAAGAACGACGCTCTCTTCGACAGCGGTGAAGAGGTTCCGGAACTGTACGCTTTGCACTCCTAATGCGTTATAAGATTGAGTGGATAGCACTTTGTTGGCTGAGATATGGCGAGGTTTCAGAATGGTTAATTTATCGGAGCCCAATTCCGTGTCATCGATAAATACGCATTTTTGTCAGTGGTGTCATTAGAGATCCTCCGATGAATATAAGTTTTTCATTTCGTAAATATGTATCTTGCATCATGGTGTTTACATCTACATCTACATCTACATATTACCCTGCAAGTCACCTTGACGGTGGATGGCAGGGGGTGCCGCGCACCAAGTTCCTAACTAATTATTATTCACTGTTATCTATTGTGGTCACGTATTGTCCTAGGGAAAAAGGACTCCTTATACCTCTCCGTCCTACTATCTATTTCGCGAATCTTGTCGTCATTATCCCTCCGTCCGATATACGTTGGTTGTCGAATAATATCCTTCATTTCATTTACGAATATCTCCGACCTATATTTATCTAGAAGTTTAAGTCTCGCCTGTAATCTACGATCTTTCAACGATGGCCAACTCAACTCATCAATGAGTAACGTAACGCTCTGTTTTTTATCGTAATTCTTTTTCACGAATCTAGCTGCTCGCCGCTGTATATTTTCTAAATCCTTTATGAGTCCCCTCTGATATGGATCCCAAACCGCTGCTGCGTATTCCATTTGAGGTCTAACCAACGATAAATAACAGGATTCTCTCACCTTTTCCGTGCTTTTCCTGACTATCCTACGCACAAAAGCCAACTTCTTATTTGCCGCACCTATCACTCGTCTTATGTGGGTGTCCCAAGACAGGTCACGATTCAAGGTTACCCCGAGGTATTTCACGGATTCCGAAACAGGAATGATCTCACCATCTATCGAGTAGGTAAACACGGATGATGGGCTTCTATATTTCCAAAAGTTTAGAACGTTACTCTTTTTCTGATTGATTTCTAGCTGCCATTCCTTGCACCAAACAGATAACGCATCCAGATCATCCTGAAGCTGACGATGGTCGCTAGGACCACTAATTTCTCTATAGACTACGGTGTCATCCGCAAAAAGCCTGATATTACTTTTTACAACTGAGCTGATGTCGTTTATATAAAGCAAGAAAAGCATAGGTCCGATCACGCTACCCTGCGGCACTCCAGAGACTACATCTGCCACACTCGAGGACTTACCATCGATGACTACTTTTTGTTTTCTATTCCAAAGGAAAGCGCGAACCCAGTTAATGACTTTAACATTAACGCCAAGATTTCCCAATTTTAATAACAACTTACGGTGGGGAACCTTGTCAAAAGCTTTTCTAAAATCAAGGAACACTGCATCGACCTGCTTATTATTTTCGCCGCATGATAAAACATCATTCACAAACAGACCGAGTTGGGTGTCACAGGATCTACCTTTTCTGAAGCCATGTTGACAGCTGACTAAGAGCGATCTACTCTTAAGATAACGCATTGTGTTGCTAACAATAATGTGCTCCAAAATCTTACATGATAATGATGTTAGAGAAATCGGCCTATAATTTTCGGGGTTTTCTTTGTCACCTCCCTTATGAATGGGTGTGACGTGTGCTAGTTTCCAATCATCAGGAACCTCACAGAGGGTAAGAGATTTCTCGAAAACTATCCGAAGGAAGGGAGCTATATCTTCTGCTAGTTCTTTTAATACACGCGCGGGAATTCCTTCTGGTCCAGGATTTTTGTTGGGCTTTATCGCACTCAGTTGCTTCGCTATTCCTGCCTCAGAGATTTTAATATTATCCATCCGAGTACATCCATCGGGAATAAGATTATCTTTAAGTATATTTCCACCTGCCGTGAACGCCTTCGCGAAGTAAACGTTTAGTAGATTAGCTTTATCCTCCCCATCGTGAAGGATGTCTCCGGAATCACATCGCAGGGAGGGTATTGAAGGACCCACTCCCTTGACTTCTCTTACATAGGACCAGAACGCTTTTGGATCCTCCTTCAATTTTGTATTTAATACCTCATTCCGGAAGTTGTTAAATGCGTTACGCATGGTTTTTCTCGCTAGTACGCGGGCACTGTTATACTCATGGACTATAGCTGTGCGATGCTCATCGGAAGCGGTGGTAGGTATGTTTTTCAATTTTGCGTGGCTACGCCTCTGTCGTCTTAAGGCAATCCTGACTTCCTTATTAAACCAACGAGGTTCTTTCTTATCAGATTTTAACTTACTGGGGATAAATCTATTGATACCTCTTCCTAGTATATTCTTAAATAATAACCATGATGGCTCCATACCTAATCGTTCTGTCTTTTCACGATAACTGACAAAGGTACTTTTGAGATGTAAGCTGAAACTTTTAAAGTCGGCCTTGGCGAAAGCGTATACATTCCGAAGAGGCTTAGGATGTCTTTTGAGCTTTAATTCGCACTCCGCATACACAGCTCGATGGTCGCTAAGTCCCTCCTCTGTGGATACCTTAGTTATCCTATGCGGGATGTTAGAAGCAAGCAAGTCGTGAACATTGCCCGAACGCGTGGCTTTTTGTACCATCTGGATTAAGGAATATTCATGAAACGTGTCAATTAAGGCTTCACACGATTCGCGTTCTTTACCTCCCGTAACGAAACATAGGTTTTCCCAATCGATTGACGGTAAGTTAAAATCGCCTCCAATTATCACGTAACCGTCGTTCATAATAGATCTAAGCTCGGCTAATTGCCTCTCTAAACTTAAAATATAATCAACTTTGGCATTAGGTGGTCTGTAAAATGAGCATAAATATATCTTTTTCGAATTATCCTTACCTAGGCGGCACCACACGCTCTCGGTCGTTTCATCGATAATAGGGATCTGACAACTATCGTACTTTTCACTTATTGCCAAAAATACTCCGCCACCTATTCTGTTGACACGGTCTTTTCTGTATACTCTATAGCTTTTCGGAAAAATTTCTTGGCTAGCGATATCTTCAGTGAGCCAACTTTCCGTACCTATAACTACATCCGCATGCAACGTGCGAATTACGTGTTCGAGTTCGGCAGACTTCCTACGAATGCTGCGGCAGTTTAAAACTATAATATTTAATTTCTCGTTATCGCCCGAAGCATTAACTGCTCTATTACGGCTTTCGCAGGTGGACTCTCTCACTTTGCGACCAGAAACTGTATTACACTCGATGCCCCTATGAAATCTCCTAATACGCCTACACCCTACCCTACTCTCTAATCTAAAAAAGACCTACCATGGTCGAAGATCCTACACGCTACACTCTGTGAAGCCTCGGTCGTGTAATGAACTCCAGAGCCGTTTAGGGGTACCCTACACGATCCGAGAACCGGCCGGAGATCAACAAAGTCGACTCCCATGCCCACACAGAAATTCCATAGCCTTTGGTTTAGCCCCGCCACGCGGCTCCAAACCTCCGAACCACAGTCAATCCGCGGGACAATACTACAAATGGTGAGCCG
This sequence comes from Tanypteryx hageni, assembly GCA_028673005.1. Taxonomy (NCBI): domain Eukaryota; kingdom Metazoa; phylum Arthropoda; class Insecta; order Odonata; family Petaluridae; genus Tanypteryx; species Tanypteryx hageni. The sequence goes on from CM054113.1 coordinate 118,599,361, forward strand.
CACATCAGAACCCGACTCCTCTCGGACACGAGTGACCTCGGCGACCAAGTCCTCAAAAGAACTTAGAATCTCCTCGGACCCGCGCTTCGAGGCGTCGTTAGTCCCAACATGGACCACCATCCGCAGCCTAGAGCAACCCGTTGACTCCACCGACTCCCGTACCGCCCTCGTCACTTGGGGGACCGTTCCTCCTGGTATACACCTGGAGAACACCCGCTCAGCCACTCCCTCCCGGCGGGCCCGAGTTAGCAAGGGAGCCATAACACGCCGGACATTAGAACTACCTATTACTAGGAGCCCTCCCTTCCCACCCCGACTTCCCATAGATCCAGCCTCCGCCAAAGAGACGGGAGCGGATGCGAGAGCATCGGCCGAAGTGTCGTCCTCCGACAACGCCGCGAACCGATTGCAAACTGGAAGAGGGTCTGCCGAGGCATTCCCAGCTCCCAGCCTTCGCAGGACCACCCCACGATCCCCCCGGTTGGAGACCACTCTCCAATCGTTGGGTTTCAGGATTGGAGCGACCCCAGCCCCCGAAGAGGTCCCACAAACACCCTCGATCACACCACCGACTTTCGCACTCGAGCGCACCCGAGTCGCCATCATGGCGCGGTGAGTTCTCGGGGATGGATGCGTTCTCCCAACACGAACAAGGGCCGACTCCGCTCTTGCCACCCTCCGACGGAGGTCCGTAACCTCTCTTACCAGCTCCGTGATTCGAGACCTCATTCCCTCGAAATCAGCGTCGCATAGAAAGGAGGAAACGGGAATCCTAGGTGAAGCCATCCTAAACACTAATCTGTACTAGCTACGAATTAAATTAAACTTCAAGCTAAGGTTATACTAAGTGACTAACTAATTCGTGGACTTAAGGTCTACGCTAGAGAGGAACGCAGGTAAAAAGTGAAAGGGAAACGCTGACTCACCGCACAAACAACGTTAGCGAACAGGCAAGATATACACACAAGCAAGCGTTAAAACAATTTAAATTAGTACACCAACAGCGATAATCAAGTTAAAACAAGTTAAGTTAGTACACAAACAGCGTAGAGTTCTTACAGAAACAATTACTACCTGAATATGAGTTTTTTTAAAGCAAGTGCTAGAAAAATACTACTGAAAAATGACGATATTAGAATTAAGAGATACTACAATAAAGAATATAAATAAATGTTAGTTCTACTTATCAGTACGGTTACTTCGACTCTACTTCTACTGCTACACAACGATACAGCTACGGAAGGACAGCTGCTACAGCTACTCTACAGCTACTGCTATTAAAGCGCCGGTCACCCGCAGTTCAGAAGCTCTTGCAGGAGGAAGTGAAAGGCACGTCCTTACCCTTCGACAGCCAGGCACTAACTGACTGTAAACAGTTGCTACCTAAAACATGGCAGCCACAACTACTTCAGTTTTGAATTCATACAATTTTCTACTCTACAGTTCATCTTATGGCTTAAATTAGATTCCAGAAAGAGCGCCTGAATATAAAAAACTGATAATCAAATACTTCTCTTAAGTATTTTCAACAACCATCAGTTACTAAAAAACAAATAAATGCATTTTAGCTAAAACAAACCAAGCCATCCCCAGTGATAATTTACCGAATGTGTGTGTGTGTGTGTCTGTCTGTAAATATGAATGGGTTCCACGTCAAAACAGCGAACGTCAGAACAGCGAACATCAAAACAGCGCACGTCAAAACAGCGAAAACAAAAACGGCGAACGGACAAAACAGCGAACGTCAGAACAGCGAACGACAGAACAGCGAAAAATGGCAATGTAAAAAAACAGCAAACGTGAAAATGGCTGAACTAAATATAAAAAAAATACATTTACATATATACCCTGCAAGCCGCCAATGGCGTGTGGCAGGGGGAAAATACAGTATATTATAATTATATGCGAATATTTCAGAAATGTAAGTAATAAAGTCCATCCAAAATCTTTTAACTCGATGGATTTGAGAAAGAAATTCTAATTTTCGAATTTTCTTAGGAACATCATAAACATCAAATGCAGCATAATAAATAGAATGCCATACACAATAAACTCGGAGCTCAAGAATTACAAATTCCTTTATTTCTCTCGCCTAATTACAGCGTAGCACTTCGTCACTCCAGTTGCAGAGCGCTGCTTCACGGTTCTCGCGTGCAAGATAAATCTGCATGATACCGTGTAAGTTATTAGTCCGGTGGATGGCAGGGGGTGCATAGCACTTCTCAATTACTTTAAACTCTGTTACTACGTATATAGGTAGAAATGATCGAGACGAAAAAATACGTGAGATCGATTGTAGGTCGGAGCGTTATCTAGGCTCGTTCTTTCCGAGGACAATACGAGATCACAATAGGAAATTTCGAATTGCGTTAGACAATCTTTAGGTAGGATTTGGTGCATTGGACTCCCTGCCACCCACCAACTTGGTGAATTGCAGGGTAACTTGTAGATGTAGATGTACCTCATTGTTCGATTATTTTCCCTGATTGTTCTTGGGAAAAAAGATCCTTTGTATCGTTTGGTCCTATAATCGATCTCGCGAAACTTATTTTCATTGTCCTTTCTACCGATTCAGGTTTGATCTTTAATGAATTCACCTCTCTAGCTAATCCTTCCGAACAATACTTTTCTAATAGCCTCAGTCTAGCCTGTTGTCTGCGACCCTCGTGCTATCACCAGGCCAAATCCTCAATTAATGGAGAGACGCTTTGCCTAGCATCGTAATTTATTTTCACGAATATGGCAGACCTTCTCTGAACCATCTCCATCTTAAGTATGCGGACCCTATCATAAGGGACCCATACTTCTGCTGCATACTCGATCTCGTTCGTGGGATTATTTTTCCACTTTTCCAGTGGGGGCAACTGCCCCCCTCTTGCCCCCACCTGCTCACGCCCATGATAATAGTCCCTTCCCTTTCTCTTACCATTGGCTATGCTCTTAATTATTTGTCGTTTAATGAGAAGTTATTTTGTTTCTATCCTTTCCTGGAAGTATTTAAGGAGTGCAGAGTAACATTCTTCTGTTAAAGTTCTCTCTTTTACTGTTGTGGTATTATTCAGCCATTAAGGAGGTGCGATTTTTGCCTATAAAGTAACTCTTGACTTGGCATCTACGCCCTTATAAAATTAATTCTTCCAGTGTTAAAAGAAGAAAACCAACGAACATAAAGCCATTTTAAAGTGGAATTGCTGGTGTAACGTCGAGTCTTCATTGGTCTGGTGCATTGTATTATTCCAATTCACGTATATTTAGAAGGTGTGTTTTTAAATACCTTCTATCTTGCATTACTGTCAATGTTTTCTTTAATGTTCTTTACATTTACTTTACAATTAAATTACCCAATAACATCTGATAAATGTATGTACATACCATATTCTAGCATTCCAATCTGTTTCAGCGTTCAATATATTAAAATTACAAAACTTTAATCTAAACTTAACATTTTATAGATTTTGTATTGTGTATCGACACCTAAATTTATTTAATTAATACAATATTTTATGTGATTTCTAAATATTTTTATTTTGATTATTTTTAGAGGGATGGCGATAGATTATGTGAAGAGTCAAAACGGTTACGATCTTTTAGTTTATAACGGATTCACTTTCCGTCGAGAACGATAACACAAGGGCATTACTTATTGGAAATGCACTGATTATGACATTACACGGGAGGATATTCTACCAATGAACTATCGTAGCAGATAATTTTTCCCGTTTCTGAGCGTTGGAAATATTTTTGAAACAGGAAAAAATTCTGCTATGACAGGCAATCGAATCCGGATCCTCCACTTGGAAATAATTTTAAAACAGGAAAAAAATCAGAAACGGGAAAAATTATCTGCTACGATAGTCCAGTGGTAGAATATCCGACCGGCAAGTGGAAGACCCGGGTTCCCGGTCATAGCAGAATTTCTTCCAGTTAAAAAAAAAAATTCCCATGCTTTCATAATGCCAAATTTCACGTCTTTAGCCTTTCTAGAAGTACCTTAAAATTTATATCCTATATAGTCCTACTTACAAACGAACACACACAAGGGAAGAGGGAAACCCGGTGCCGGCATTAGCTTATTCTTTACGAAGGGCAACAAGGGGGCTAACTGCTTAACGTCCCTACCGAAGGACGGAACGCTCACTTGCGCGGTCTTACTAGTTCAGTCTGGAAGGCCAACGCTCTAACCACTCCGTCACCGTCGCCCCTATAAAGAGTGGGGTGTTACAGAATATTTCAACATTTTTAGGAAGTATTTTAATATTCTGATCCATAATAAAATACACATTATTTTATTGCCCATTTTAATAAAGCAATCAAAAGTGAAACTTGACGAAGATACACGATATGCCTAAAGTGATTCTTAAGGCATGTTAGCGGTTATAAAAATAATTGGCAGTCTGTGTTCTTACAAAAAGAATAAACTTTAAAAAAACTGAAAATATTTCAAAATATCTTCTAATCAAATATGATCATAAGATATTTAAATTTATCAATTAAAATATGGTCCAGTTAATCTACCAGTAACATGGTACATCTACATCTACATATTACCCTGCAAGTCACCTTGACGGTGGATGGCAGGGGGTGCCGCGCACCAAGTTCCTAACTAATTATTATACACAGTTATCTATTGTGGTCACGTATTGTCCTAGGGAAAAAGGACTCCTTATACCTCTCCGTCCTACTATCTATTTCGCGAATCTTGTCGTCATTATCCCTCCGTCCGATATACGTTGGTTGTCGAATAATATCCTTCATTTCATTTACGAATATCTCCGACCTATATTTATCTAGAAGTTTAAGTCTCGCCTGTAATCTACGATCTTTCAACGATGGCCAACTCAACTCATCAATGAGTAACGTAACGCTCTGTTTTTATCGTAATTCTTTTTCACGAATCTAGCTGCTCGCCGCTGTATTTTTTCTAAATCCTTTATGAGTCCCCTCTGATATGGATAGTGCGAGGTATTAGACGTAAGAGGTTGATGTTGTCAGTCAATTTGATTCTGTTGCTACGCATTATTAACATAAATGACAGTGAATTGCCAAGCACACAAGAGTTAATTTCGGGGCAAAAAGTGTAGTGAGATCAAACGTATATACGTATATCTACATCTACATCTACAAGTTACCCTGCAATTCACCAAGTTGGTGGGTGGCAGGGGGTGCAATGCACCAAATCCTACCTAAAGATTGTCTAACGCAATTCGAAATTTCCTATTGTGATCTCTTATTGTCCTCGGAAAGAACGAGCCTAGATAACGCTCCGTCCTACAATCGATCTCACGTATTTTATCGTCTCGATCATTTCTACCTATATACGTCGATGCCACAATTATTCCCACTACCTCCTCTTTTAGACATTCTGACCTATATTTCTCTAGAAGTTTCAACCTTGAGTGCAATCTACGGTCCTCCAGTGATACCCAGTTCAAATCGCTCAATAAAGAGGTGACGCTTTCCTTATGTTCGTACTTTTGTTTTACAAATCTGGCTGCTCTGCGCTGTACTCTTTCTAGTTGAATTATGTGTCCCTTCTCGTACGGATCCCATATGCTCGCTGCGTATTCCACTTGTGGTCTTACCAGTGATAAGTAGCATGTTTCGCGTACTTTCTCTGTAGTGTTCCGTACTATTCTACCTATGAATGCCAGTTTCTTGTTGGCCGCGCCTTTAACTCGACGAATGTGCATGTCCCACGAAAGATCTCGACAAATGGTTACTCCTAAATATTTTACATACTCAGCTTGTCGAATACTCATTTCATCTATTTTATATTCGAAACCTAAATCTTTGTTCTTACTTTTCCAGAACGTGACTGCGGCACATTTAGTATAATTAATTTCGATTTGCCATTCTTTGCACCACCCTGAAATGGCTCTTAAGTCTTCACACAGAGACTGATGGTCCTCCTGATTTTTTATTTCTTTATATAGAACGGTGTCATCGGCGAAAAGCCTAATTTTACTACGAACAACCGAGCACATATCATTTACATAGATTAAGAAGAGCAGAGGGCCCAATACACTTCCCTGAGGAACACCCGAAGCAACTTTAACGGGGGACGAGTATTTCCCATCGATGACAACTATCTGTTCCCTATTCGAGAGGAAGTCTCTCACCCAACCGACAACTTTCGAATTGATACCACATTGTCCTAACTTCGCAATTAATTTCCTATGAGATACTTTATCGAACGCCTTCCTGAAATCAATGAATATGGCATTGACCTGAGTATTTTTCTCTCCGCATCGCAACAAATCGTCCACGAACAGGCCGAGCTGCGTTTCGCATGATCTACCTCTCCGGAATCCGTGTTGGCATCCGCTAAGCAATGAATGACTATCTAAATAGCGCATTACAGAGCTAAAGACTATGTGCTCAAGTATCTTGCACGATAATGAAGTTAAGGGTATCGGCCTATAATTTTCGGGGTTCTCTCTGTCGCCACTCTTATGGATGGGCGTAACATGTGCCACCTTACAATCTTTAGGAACTACTCCTTCTCTAATGGATTTCTCGAATATAATTTTCAAATACGGCGCGATTTCAGCAGCTAATTCTTTCATTACACGCGCGGGAATTTCCTCCGGTCCAGGAGATTTATTTGGCTTAATTGAATGAAGTTGGAGCGCGATGCCATTTTCCGAAAATACCAAATCTTCCATCGAATCGCCCTGACGCATAGGAATAGGGGTTTCACATTCATCGTCATCACGAGTAAAAGCTTTCTGAAAGTGATGATTTAATAGGTTTGCTTTATCCATACTATCGTGAACTACGTTTCCCGTTTCCGACCGCAGTGACGCAATAGTGGGGCCCCTACCTTGAACTTCCCTGACGTAAGACCAAAATGCTTTTGGGTTCTCTTTCAAGTTTTCCTGTAAAACCTTCTTTTTATAATTGTTAAACGCATTACGCATTGCTACTCTGGCTATGGAGCGCGCCTCCTTGTATTGATGCCTTATTATTGCATTCTGTTCGACCGTAGCTGTTGAGGATGTGTTATTTACGCGAGAGTGGAGTTTTCTTTGACGTCGGAGAGCGCTTCTTACTTCCTGATTGTACCATCTAGGTTCTGCACTATCACGCTTCAGTTTGCTCGGAATAAATTTATCTGTACACTCTCGCATCATATCTCTGAACATGCACCAGGATTCATCCGCGTCTGCACTATCGGTTAAATTGCAGAAATTAGTATATTTATTTCGCAGAAAAGACCTAAATCTTGTGAAATCGGCTTTGGCGAATACATAAAGTTTTCTTTTGGCCTTAACCTGTTTCTCAATAATTAACTGAAATTCCACGTACACTGCCTTGTGATCGCTTATTCCCTCAGCATCAGATACTCTATTCATACGCTCAGGAAGATTAGTAACAAATAAATCTAATATATTATTAAATCTCGTGGGAAATCTCACTAATTGATACAATGAGTGCTTACCGAAAGTTTCTAGTAACGCCTCGCACGATTCACGCTCTCTACTTCCGGGATAAAAGCAATTATGCCTCCAATCTATTGACGGAAGATTGAAATATGAGAAAGTTTGTGCAATGCATATTCTACCGTTTATTTTAATTGGAAATCAGAATGACGCTGAATGAATACACAAAATCTAGATGATGTCATACACAAAGCAATGTTGCCACATTGAAATTAGTAAAATTGGCGTACTTTATATAATATATATTATTAAAATTAATATGGTACGTCATGACAATGTTTTATCTAATGTTTGAGAATATATTACTTCATCAAATGTTAACCTGATTGTAATCTAATGCTCAAGATTTGTGATTAATTGCTGAAATTGGAAAACACCTGTTAATACGGATATTGCGTCTCCTTCGTTTTATTGTTAAGAGCTATAAATTTAAATACGTTGCGACACGCAGGACATTAACGGAAAATGACTCGTTTTACTTCCATTTAAATACCAATTGCAACAAAATTCGTGTTAAGATTTGCTTTATTTCAAGTGGGTTTCCATTAAAATAAATAAAAGGTCTCCGGAACTCACCAACCACGCTTTGAATATGTTCATTTTAATAAGATTTTTAAGGGACTCTTGGATGACAAGATACTATTTTATGCGGCCTTTTTTGTGGAAGTGAGTTTCCCTGGCACTGAAGGGTCAAAAGGCGGGAAGATCTCCTTGGGATTGCTGCTTTGAAGATAGAGATCGCGGTTAATTCGCAGATAGGCAGAGTGGGCGGAGGAGAGAGGGAGAGAGAAGGCGCAAATGTATAAAATCCCGAGGAAACTTTGCATCCATTTCAGTTCATGTGTGCCCCTATGGCTGTATTCCAGCCAAAGGGGCTTTTTTTTAATTCAAATTCGCCGCGAATGAAAACATGCTTTGCTTATTCATGTTTGTGAATTTCTATTATTTCATTACGGAAGAAAACCATATATGTTATGCATAAAAACTAATACTGTTCTAACCTTGGGTAAAGTAATCAGTTTTTATATTTTTCATATGCATCTGATTGCGTTATTTTATCTCTATCAAAAATTTATTTTCGGGTGTAGTTTCCAAGAAGACATGGAATTTGAGATATTCTATTTTTAGCAGTAGAATATTAATATTTTCGTTAATTCGGTATTTTTACCCAAGAGCATAATGAAATGATCGGAAGGAGGAGCTGTGGATGTAAGGTCAATGGTTCATTTAACTGAATACTTAATAAACTTAAAATTAATGCATATAGTGCGATCGGAGCCGTATTCATAGATGAATTACAGCATTAGACTTTTTGCCACATAATTCACATTGGGATATGCGTTTCTTTTGTTTTTTCTGCTTGATAGGAATAGACATAACGGCTGATTTTGTGCTTGAATAATGTTAGAGTTATGAATTTGATAACTTTTTTCCTTGAAATCCTCTTATAGTTATACGCATGTATTATTAATGGTACTCTTGCCCGAATGTGAAACAAATCCCTATTGATTATTCATAAAAATGATGAATTGTGTTTTTATGCGAACTTTATACTGTTAAAGATTATATGGTACGAGAAAAACATTGTTGAAGCATATGGCAACAGAAGGAATCTTTTAACAGCAAACCGGTGATTTTTATAAATGTTATTCAAATGATGTGTTCAAATGTCACATACTACAGGAAGCCAGTAAAACATTGGTTCTATAGTACAGGATTCATATTTTAGTTTAGATATAACTGTTATCATTGTATTAGTTGATACTGAAGGGCAGAGATTGAATTTTCGTATTGTCTTTCTCATTGCAAATAATAATAATAAAATAAACTAATAATGTTTACCTTCCTCTTTTTGATGAGATATTTTAATAGGACGCTAAGCCGTTGGCCTCTTGGTGTTCTTCGTTAAGAGCAGGTTAAAAGCCGGCACCAGGTTTCTCTCCTCCTTTCCTTTCCGGCTATTCATGGCACTACCTCTTAGATACCCATTGCACGTAGGAAGAAGTTAATCAGCTGGGAACATACGATTTCCAAAAAAAAAAAGAATTTTGATAAGCAAGGAAACATCGGGTGGGAGGATTTTGTTTAGGAGCCACCAGACGCGGAATTTTATCTACGGTACTATCTATTTACAATATAACAGCAAATTTTATGAAAAATAATTAATTAATTAAATAATTTTCATTAGTTGCACTAAATATTTGAAAAATATTATGCGACCTAACATACTGTATCTTTTAGCTATTTGAAGGACAATATATGCAGTCAAGATGTATAAATACACAAAAAATTGTTTTATCGTATCACCAACACTTGTTTTATCCGCAACTTACGAAAAAATATACTAAATAACTAAGAAACGTTTCCGACATTTCGCATTCTCCAAATATAATGGGAAATATGATGCATTCCATATCGTAGCCATTATGCGACGTTTCCCTTTCTCGTGTTTTCTTCTTTCCATGAATTTCTTTCTCGTTAATATTCTTTGAAAGTGTCATTTACTTGGAGTGCCAGGATTACGCCAGGATTAATATTTTCTGCTTTTCACATCTTAAATTTTGGACGGAGAAAATTATGCCAGTATATACGATAATTTTCTCGAAGAAATAATCTGATAGAAAAACTCAAAAAACTTCAATTAAACCTCTTTGTTTTCTTTCTCTCAAGAGAAAAATATTTTAGAGAAATTATCATCTGTAACACAAACTTTCACAGGCGGCTATAACTATTGTTTATAGTATTTGAGATATTATTGCTATAGTTTCCACCGTAAAAATAATATATGCTGAATACGTTAACAGCACATTTTTCCAATAGAATCCAATATAACGTTTTCCAATATATTATCAACATTAATGCTAATGGACTGGACTGATTATTAAGTAGTATTTTAGTAGAGACGCGCGATGCTCTATATGCTCAAACTATTCTCATAACAGCCTAGTTTTAACTTTTCTCTTGTCTAGAGGGGAAACTTAGCTTTTTAAATGTTCACATCTAAATTATCAAAACAATTTCTCTTTCAGAACATATTGGGTACTTAATACTTATCTAACAAGTAAGATATTTAATGAATTTGTAAGCAAATTTGTTCATTTTTCTTGATAATTTCATAAAAAACTAAAGAATTTTCCAGTAAAATTTTGTATAAAAAGAATTTAGCATGTGAAACAAAACATTTCTGTAAAAGTTCAAAATAAATAAATAAAAAAAGCAACAAACACGAAAGTGTGATCCATAGACCACCAATTAAACACAATTGCAGAACATTTGCCTCAATTTTTGTGACTGAGAATATCGGAAGACTGCAGATCATCAGAAAACTAATTTCTAAATTTTTTTATTTTTATAATAAAAAAGAAACAGTACTGCCATATACAAAAATTATTTGTCTTGCAAATATTTATAAGCTGAAAACTCTTCTTCTGATTAATTTATATAAAATTCAATGAGATTCTTTCTTTTTAAAAATATCTTCATCTTTTCAATATTTGAGGTTCAACTTTTCCATAAACTATATTTTCAAAATTGCACAATTTAGTCATCCACAGCTTTAAAATCTCTGAAGCACTCGTTCATTTTTAAATTTAGCAATTTATTTGCTCCAATAAATTTTGGAAATGGAATTCGAAAATAAATTCTTGCTGACTTTCGGACTGATTAAAAATGAGCAAGATTTTTCTATAATGTTTGGTTTGAAAATGGATATTTTTATTTCCTAAGTCTTAACATGAAACACACAACACACCAATTTATTTTTACCGTGAAGAGTGGGATTATATCCTATATAAAAGTGAAAGTGGTTTTCATCGACGTTATAACCAAATATATTTATGTGTATCTCTGGTAAAATGTTGATTTTTGAGCTACTGAGTACAAACAGAGAGCGGATAAAAACAGCAGAGTGCAAACTCCGAACGATGCTCCCTCGACAACAATTAAAGAGAAACTGACGTTCACAAGGTATCTACTATAGGACAAGTTTTCTTGGAAGAGGATGGCTAGTGAGCGAGAACTTCGGGTAAATCATGTGGGACAACTAGAAGAAATGTAGAATTTATGACTGTGCATTTGTAAAGTAGAAACTCAACAAGAATTGTAATTTTTCCAAAACCACAAGACCAAAATTCTCGGCAGCTAATAAATTGGAAATAATTGTCATAGTTCAAAAGAAAAATTTATGAATTGTTGAAATGAAATTCATTGCAGTTAAGTTTCAAGTAAATGTGAATGGGAATATATAGTTGTCAGTGAAATTCATGCAAAATATAACAGCGATCATATAACCCGCGTATCTTATAATTTCAGTTATTATGAAGAGTTCAATAAAATTTCAAAAAATACAACAAATTCATGTCTCATTCCATTAATCTTCTGCTCCGTGTCCTTGCATAAATTTGAAACTTTCAAAAACTTAATGTGATAATGAACGTGGGGCGCGTAATACTTATTTCGTCATCACCTCTTTCTGTCTTTCACAACAAAAATTCGTTGAAGAGCCTAGTGCTGCGAGGAGACGCAAGTGTCCTTAATAGCATTGAGCCCATATTATCCCTTCGTACCATTTGACTTTGCTTTGCGGTTTTGAATTTCAACCTGGTATTCAGGACCTTAATGAGTCCATTTCGCCGAGCGGTGAGCTCACGCTGAAATGGGTGTTTAACAAGGTTCCACTGTTCCGAGGTTAGAGGACCATTGCCACCACGAAGAAGTAGATGAAATGTATGAACAGATTACGAAGATATTGGAAGAGGAGGGAAAAGTAAGGATCATCCACATAGTAATGAGAGACTGGAACAGTGTAGTCGGAGAGGGACCAGAAGATAACATACTGGGAAAATATGGGCTAGGAGGTAGAAATGAAAGAGGGGAGAAACTTGTGGAATTCTGCCATAGAAATAGATTGATTATAACTAATATATGCTTTAAGCACCACTAGCGGAGACTTTACACATGGAGAAGCCCCGGAGGCCAGAGACGATACCAGATAGATTACATACTAGTCAATGAAAGATTTAGAAATAGCATTAAAAATGTGAAAACACTACCAAGGGCATATATCGACTCCGACCACAACCTTTTGGTGGCAAATACACAATGTAGACTGAAGAGCATTAAGAGAAACATAAGAGTTAACAAGAAATGGAACTTAGAGGAATTCCTTAAAAACAAGGAGGCTATCATGACTGAGCTGGAGGAAAGGTTGAGGGAGAAAGCTGAATAAAATAGGAAAAATGTAGATGAGGAGTAGGGATACACCCATAGCAACATTAAATATATTACAGAGAAGAAGGTAGAAAAGGTAACGGGTAAAAGAAAAAAAACTCTGGATCACAGCAGCCATGTTGCAAAAAATGGAAGTGAGGAGCAAGTGGAATAAGATAAACACTGAAGAAGGCCAAAGGAAGTACAAGGAGTTAATAATGCTTTAAGAAGTGAAACAGATAAAGCCAGAGAACAGTGGATAAATTATAAATGCAAGGAAATTTTCGAGTGTAAATGAATTTGTAGAACAGATTTCATGTATAGAAAAGCAAGGAAACTGTTTAGCAAAAAGACAAGAAAGGAATCATGAAAAAATGTGGTAAAAGTGTCTCGGAGCCAGCCGATGTAAAGAGTGCCTGGAAAGAATACCTTGAGGTGTTGTATAAAAAAGAAGGCAAACCAGAAAGTATTGAATTAAATGAAAAGGAGGATGTGAAAAAAGAGCAGCTAGGACCAAGTATTCTCGAGTCTGAAGTTAAAAGAGCAATTGATGACATGAAAATAAGGAAGGCTATTGGGAGTGATGATATACCAGAGGACGTTCTTATGGTTTTGGAGTCGAAAGCTTTTAAGCAACTCACAAAATTCTTTAACCGTGTATATGATACTGGCTTATGGCCTGAAGATTTTTTAAATGATGTTATAGCACCATTGGAGAAAAAGAATAATGCAAAAAGTTATAAGGATTTCAGAACTATTAGTTTAATTTCTCATACAGCTAAAGTTATAGATAGAATAATAACGAAAAGAATTGAAGTTAAATAGAAAAGGATCTGCAAAATAATTAGTTTGGTTTCAGAAGAGGAAAAAGAGATGCTATAGGATGTATGAAGATGATGATATAAAGAGCGCTAGAAGTCAATAAGGATATTTACTTTTGTTTTGTAGATTGGGAGAATGCTTTTGACCGAGTAATATTGGATAAAATGTTGGATATTTTATGTTAAATAGGGATAGAATGGAAAGATAAAAGAATGCTTAAAAACCTTTACTTGGATCAAAAGATTATTCATGGTTAAAGGAGAAGAAACAGGAAGTATATCAATAGGAAGGGGAGTGAGGCAGGGATGTCCTATTTCACCTGCGATATTTTATTTATGCAGAAACAATAACAGAAGAAGCGTTAATGGATGAGAAAGGATTTAAGATAGGAGGTGAAAGTATTACCACCATTAAATACGCAGATGATCAAGGATTAACAGCAGAAGACGAGAAAGAACCTCAGAGGATGATAGGAAGACTAGTGGAGGTGGCCAACAATATGGAATGAAGATCAATGTCGAAAAAACAAAAGTCAGTGTTTTCAATGGAAAATAAAGAAATAAATGTTGTGGTAAACGACTAAAAATTGGAACAAGTAAGTATTTTCAAATATCTTGGCAATATCTTAGTGCAGGATGGAAGTAGTGCACAGGACATCAGAAGTAGGATTGCAATGGCAAAAGCAGCATTTAACGAGAAGGAGCTTCTCACATGCAAGTAAATAAATTTAGAAACAAGGAAGTATTTAGCGAAATGCTACATAGGGATAATAGTTCTTTATGGCTCAGGGACGTGGACGTTAAGGAGAAACGAGGAAAAATATTTAGAAAGTTTTGGGATGTGGGAATTGAGGAGGATGATGAAAGGAAAATAGACAGTGAGGGGGAGGCTCGAAGAAGTATTTGAAATGGTTGGAGAAGAAAGGAAGCTAATAAAAACAATCGGGAAAAGAAAAGCAAATTGGATAGGGCACATATTGAGAAGACCGTGTTTAAAAAGGACGATGTTAGAAGGCAAAATTAGTGGAAGAAGAGGGAGAGGGAGTAAAAGAATAGGAATATTACAGAATATAAAGCAGGAATATAGTACTTATAAATGAGGCTTCCGGGGAGAAAGAGAGAGATGGAGGCAGCGATTCAGCTATAACCTGTCTTCGAACTGCAGCATGTTGATGATGATGATTTAATATTTTAAGCCTGATAATGCTCTATCAATTTGTTTTTCCAATTTTTCTTTATCATTGATTTACTATGAATTACAAATATTAGTTATGGTATGAGAATTCTTTGGAATGATTAACACATACCGAAACATTTCCCGACTATATAAGGAATCAATTCGGGACGTCAACTTTGGGAAACCAGTCCTGGTTTGGACTTCTTGTTTTAATAATGAAATATGCAATGCAACTGCAAATTAAACATTGAAAATATTGCATTGACACTGTTCCGTCTTCTGAACTCCCCTGAAAATCTTTCGCGACCCCTCTTGGGATCGTAACTCCCTGTTTGGGAACCATTGGGCTATTGAGTATGGCTAAAAACAAACTAAAACTGAAAAATCAAGATTGAGAAAATAACAACTTTCCTTTTGTATCACCAATAGCTATACTAAGGCTATGAAAAACCAGATACTCTTTTCGGTTACAAAACAGTCGTCTTCAGAAGCGTATCACTAACAGCATATTATGAAAGTTTTAAAATATCGTGATAATGATTTATATAAATAATTTATTAAACTGTGACTGGCTCATAATTTTTAAATTAAAACAATACAAATTAGAAGATGTTATTGAGCGCCTTTATCTTTAGTTGCTCTAAAGTAAAGTATCGTTAATTAGTTTATATTCTATTAGAAAGCCTTAAATCTGAAACATCATTTCTGAGAATTTTCGTAGCTTTGCAGACAGTTTGCAAACGCACACAGACGACAGCCAGTTTACCATCTACCATGAATTCCTTCAACTACTTTCGCCCTCTATTTAATTCTTTCTGGAAATTAACTAATTAATCGAGATGCTGCATAAAATTTACTAGAAAGCGAATCCGACACAAAGAGGAATATATAGTCGTCAGGGGCGTCGAAAATTTATCCTTTGTTTTTAGAAATGTGGCCCCAGTTCTCTGCATACAATTACGACCGAAATACCAATCTTTCTTCCGAAATGTGGGTATTACGTCGAGAATACAAAGGTATATTACCCAAACAAGTGTCTGAATATGTAACATCATCTTCTCGCTCATACTTGTCGGGTTTTTAGAAACGCGATTTTATTCCGTTTATTCCTTTGTATCTTCTGGAATCTCATCAAGACACGATGCTTTAACGATCCTAATTAGGAAACATTCGTTGTTTGCGCCTTTCTTTCATTACATGCAAGTAAAGGATAGAATGATCGATTAAGTCCTTTGAACAAATGACGCGGTTGACGTTTTCGTTATGTTTCTACAACTCTTGCGGCGTATTGTAGCCATTACAAATGCCAGAAAGCTTAGGGAAAAGCTAGAGGGATTCTTTAATACAGATAATTAACTAGTTCTATCATTAATGCAGATAGATACACTTGAATTTTATTTTAACAATTTATAAATTTTCCTTTTATCGAATATATTTCTTATCATTTGTCACCTACCAAACATTTCGCCTCGTAATTTAGGAAACATATTAACAGATAATGAGTTGATATAGTTTTTAGGAGTGCTTTCGCAGTAAAAGTGGCGAATATTTTTTTGAAGGGTACCTCAGTGGGGGATCCAAGGGGGGGTGGGCGATCGCACTCCCCTTTGACGGCCATATTGCCCTCCGCTGAGTGCATTCTTAAATCCATTCCGCAAAATATTCCTTCTTTCTACACCGAATATTAAGTCTGTATGACAAGGGTAAGAAAGATTCTGATAGGGATAGGGATTTTAAAATGTACTGTCGTCGGCAGAGGCAAAATCAAGAAGGGGGAGAGGCAATTGGGGCGACCGCCCCCCCCCTCCCTCCCCTCACCCTCCCCCCCTCCCCTTGGGAAGTTTCTGGATCCGCCCCTGGGGTACCTAGATCGTTAAATATGTGCCAGGAATCGACGAGACTCTCCATGGCTTAGTTTGATTGCATACAAATGTTACCCAATTAACCACCATTGAGCTTCCAAGGCAGCCGCGGTGCTTTTAGTGGTTCCAGTGTGCATCACCTGGCGATTGCGTGATTAGTCCCTTCCCGAGAGAATTATCATATTGATGGGACGCGGCCCGGAGAGATCCTCCCGCATCGGAATTAGAAAGCGTAGAGATCTGAGGTGTCATCGGTTTGAGCCGGCCATGCGCTGCGTTCCAAAATTTCTGGGGTTGATTGCTGAGCGTAAAATCCCATGAATAAGTATTCGATCCACATTGAAATAATCCTTTTCGCGGAGAAAATTATACACACGTGTTGACATAAGAACTACGAGACTAAGAGAGGTATATAGAATCGTTATGAGAGCAAATGAATTACTGATGGTAAAAATGAGTCGGAGGAGATTCCTTTGTTCCTAAGACAGTTGGATAGATTTAACCGGAGCGTATTCAATTTCATAACGCATCCGATGAATATGAAATGTAAAGAAAGTACGGCCTCTCGGGGTAGAAAAGAGTTTAAGGACAAAGCTACGAAATGGAAGTCTTTAACGGAACGTAAGGAGTGGTCGAGGTGGCGGAGGGTGAAGGGCGTGCGGAGGATAATGGTGTGCTAATCAAGGTGCGGGGCCAGTGACGATATACTCTCCTTAGTAATAGGTATTAAGCACCACAGAGCTGTTTTACAAGTATTCCATTTGATGTTTTCCGTGGGATGGGATAGAAACAGTTTCTTCTTAGCCTTGTTAAATTACCGTCAGATTTTATTTTGTCTCCATTCACGTCATAGCTAATTTGCTTGACCGTAAAATGCTAATATTTAAAGAACGACAAAATATTTTCTTCGCTATAATAATGCTTCATAAATGTTAGTAATTTCCATAAATATTTAGTAAGATTAAATATGGTATGTGTTTATCTTTTTCGATTTTATTACTGTAGAAAATTTTCCATAAAATATAATATGTCATTTAATTGAAAAATCTAATCATTTTTACGATAATCGATACAATGTAAAATCAAAATATGGATTGCCGGAATGGCGGTAATCCAATAGGTGATGAAGGCTTTCCAGGACCATATCACATGTTCTCTGTTTAGATAAATATTTTTCCAAGTACTTCTTCTGTAACTACAATTGTATTTTATCCATGTTGTCTCTTGTGTTTTGATTTATCCATGTAACACAACCTCAAAGGTTTATTGATACAGAAATTCCGTCATACCTCGCTAATTTCCTTATATTTTCTACAAAATCTTAGAATGCATTTTATTGCCAATACAATTAAGTTAACTATGTACTAAGACTATCAGGGATGAACTTAAATCCTATATTCCGTCGTAGTAATAAAGTGGGCATTCCATAGGTATTAATATATTTTCATAAAACGTTAATTGTGATTTCAATCACAATTCGCTTAAATGTCACGAGCAAAATTTATGGAACTCTCAGGACTATGGTATTTTACTTCTAATCCATCACTTCAATTTTGGCTTTTCTTTTCTTGTATATCGGGAGTATTTATAAACATTTACCTTTGAAAAAGGTTAATGAAAGAGAAGTGTATGTCTGGATCGGCGATGTGAGACAGCGATTTCAAGGCAGCTGAGATGAGCCGGTTTTGCCAGTCATTATATTCCGCAGGAGAATTATATCCAACACTATCCGTCTTTAAGATAGAAGGGTGAGATTAAAGAGCTTACATAAATTGTGGCAGTTATCTCTACTACGGTACATGTTATCCTTCAGGCAGAGCCACTTAAGGAGTCATCTTTGCACATTCTCGCCTTTCTCCGATTTGCCTTCAGTTAAGGGATTCATTATCACACTACCTTACTGGAGCGCGGGCCGTAAAATGCTACGGGAGAGTCTAAGATGGGTAGCCTGGGAGAAATCATTAGACGAGTTCCATTTAATAAAACCTTTTAGTCGGAAAGCTTGGTCTTTATTTGAACATCAAGAGTGAAGTTCGACTCAAGAATGATTCCGTAGTCGATGATGGATTTTACTCAATGTATTACAATACTATGAGCGTTGTACTGAAATGTTATAAACTATTTGTTGTGTGAGAATGAGATTGCTCTTGTATTTAGTTACATTTGGTGAGATACGGTTGTTTAAGTTGGTAACTCCCCTCGCAAGAAATTTCTTTGGTGATAAGAAGCACAGGCATGCCATCCAGTCTCAGTGAGGGAGATTGAGAGATTTTTTAGTGTTAGCTTAACCTCATTTGTAATGATTTCTACGAAATCCGTCGGATGTTTCGGAAATACAAAGCTACGATTAGAGGATAATTGAGCAGGTATTTTAAAAAGAGACCCATAATATTGAGAAAGGAATGCACTTACGTATATCCTGAGTAACACTTGCCATGCGATTTTCATAATAGACTGAAGTTGAAATGTGCCATCTCCTTCTATTCCGATTGACCAGTTTCCATAAAATTAGTGTGTCGTTAATAAGAGATGAATTTATGAGCATGTATATTATATTTTTGGAAAAAACATTTTTTATATGGTTCACATATTTAGTTGATACGTTCACGATTAATTTGTATTGAAAGGAGCTATTATATTTCTGTGACATAATGAGTTAACTGTTCATCAGTAACTGCGCAAGAATGATGAAGAAATTTTATCGCACGTGTGATCCAAATCCATATGCTGCTAAGAAATTTAAAATCACGAGATCACAGTCGCGATGCAAATATTAAAAATAAAATCTACAAAGAAACCTAACGTTTTGTATCTCCATTTCAGTTAGAAGAAATTATAATCCAATATAGAAGAAATTCCACAACAATTTTATAAATTTTATAAATAGTTTTATCATCATCATCATAATGTGAAAAATGATTGAAAATTGTTGTAAAAAGTTCGAAAAAGAGAGCGAGAAAGGTAAAATCTTTGCATGAGTGGAATGGAGAGAAAGGAAAACATAGCTCACTTGAGTTAAGGAGTTGAAGTATAATCTTTGCGTTCACATACATTCCTTCTTCGTAAATTGTCCAGTTCTATTCACTGAAAGAAAAATAGAACCATTTACATTCGTTTATTCCTCGTAGATAATCGAATCCCTTCCTATTAAAAATGCTGCATGCACACGAAAGAAAATAAAACGTATTCTCGTAGGAGATCTTATTTATTATACTTCAGTTGGTACGAAGATTATTTTCGTTGACAACAAATAAAAAAGACGTGCACGATATTTTCTGTCCAAAGTAAATTACGAATTTCTTGCTATATTTTCTTGATAAAGATGAAAATGTGTAGGAAAAGAAATATTCAACAAATTTTTATTACCAACTTGTCGGTATGACCAATATTTTACGAGATATGACGGAAAGTTCGTTTTTTGTCTCAGGTAAAGTGGCACCCCTGATTAGATTATGTGAGCCATTTATAACATTTTCTTGTTTTTTTGCCCATAAGTCCTTAATATCAAATGTCCTGGAAATTCGAGAACGAGAACGAACCTGCGTACAGACGGATAGTCAGAACGAAGGTAATAGGCGCTCATGTTGAAAATGAAACGCGCCTAAATAGACGTACGATAGGAGATGGCGGGTTTTGGGTAGGAAAAATTGGTCACTTGCGTTCGTAATTTGAGTGGCAATTATATCTATTATATCTTATGCTTGAAAGTTAATTGATTGAAATACGATTGATAGAGTTCATTTAATCAGGAATATAACACTTTTGATTTTCTCGCTATGTTTGAGGAATCTATGGATACTGCAATGTTCTATTATTCTAGATAAATAATTCGAAAAGTTATTGCTCGAGTTATTGAAAGAATCCATTTTCACAAATGTATGATATATATTGCCTTCTTTTGGGCCATTAAATATCTGGGTTACATATAGAAATAGGGCAAATTTTTTATTATTTTATTATAAAGCTTCTTATAGTGACTACATAAAATATACCTGTATTTCGTCTTTATGGGCTATTCAATTATATTTTTGTTGTTCATTCACCGCAAACATTTAAATAGGTCAATAGTGTTCTTTTTCTCATTATTGAAGAGTGGTAATTTATGTAATAGATCACGCTGTTTTCAAGAAACTGAACTCATAGTTCATTGTAAATTGTGACTTTCCTAGCGATAGCTAATAGCTAATACCTTATCGTGGTCAATAAGAATCTCTATTAACAACTCATTTATCTTTGAAATTTCTACGAGATGCTACCAGATGCTACATCCAAGGCCATTGCCATTTTAACTGCCGCTCATCATTAGGATTTAATTTGCAAAAATGACCGACTGAACCTCCGGCATCCCTATCTTGTCATTCACAATCTCAACGATCCCGAATGCGGCTTCGCTATTAATAGGGATCTATCAGTGGCGCTAGTGAAGAATCGCCTTGGAGACGGTGTGTCCCTCCCCTCATTCACTCCACTCCCATAAGCAAGGCGGCGGGGAATCCAAGATAAGGGTTTTACGAGGGCAGAGGGGGAGAGAGATAGAGAGAGTGGAGGAGGGAATGAAGTGAGAGAGAGAGAGCGCGAACGGGTGATGGGGTGAATACAGGAAGGATCGATGCCATTCGGGGAGGGGGTGAGAGGGGAGATGGATAGGGGAGGTGGAGAGCCCTCTAAATCCTCTCGGAGGAGCCATGAATTTCTTGGAGGAGGAAATGTCATCACTGCGTGGAGGACTTCCTCTTTTTCTCTCTTTCCGGTGGAATTCTTCAGTCCGTCTATATTCCGTACAATTACTCGTTCAGATCTAATAAAAAACTACTTCTCTCCCCCTTTCGCTTCCATTCCCTCCGATATCTCGCCTAGCAGGAATGATCATTCGGCGAATATTCCTTTGAATCTAGTTTATGTGTGGGGTGGCGGTGTGGTTAGAGCGTTCACCTTCCACGCAGCGGTTTCAGGATCGAATCCAGCGGAGGTAGGATTGTTCAATTTTGGATCGTCCTATCTCCAACTTGTGCGATTTAAGGAGAGTCAGCACTTCGTCTCTTAGATGGGACGTTAAGCAGTTGGCGCCCTTGGTGCTCTTCGAAAAGTGTAGACTACAGGTTCGAATCCGGCGGAGGTCGAATTTTTCAACTTTGGATCGTCCCATCCCCTATTTGTGTGATTTAAGGAGAGTCAGCACTCCGTCTTTTGGAAGGGGCGTTAAGCAGTTGACCCCCTTGGTGATCTTCGTAAAGAGTAGGCTAATGCCGGCACCGGGTTTCCCTTCTCCCTTATGTGTGTGTTCGGTATGGAAGGAGCAATGGCTATAATAATCCAAAAGGTTGATTAGCCAGAAATTCCATACAAACAAACTAGTTTGTGTGAGAATGATCTCTCGGTTAAATAGTCATATTAATAAATAAAACGTGAACAGTTAAAATATTGCCATCAAAATATATCGATTCAAAATCGTTAAGTATTCATAGGTGTTATAGAGGAGAATTCGCTTGGAGGATATCAGAACATTTCAGGAGTCGTCGACGGCATGGTTTGCTTCTCCGTTCGAACGAAAACACTTTTCCCGCGGGAAAGAGTGCGACGCACTCTTAGTTTAGTACTCCTCCATAATTCTCCTCCGTCTTTCCTCCTCATCCTCACTTCTTCTACCAGGAAACCCTCCAGCACAAGGAGCTTTTCCGTACACTATTCGGGAAAACTCATTTGCTAAACCAAAAAGCTTCTCCACCCTCGCGTTATCTGCGGGCATCCTTCTCATTTCCACCAGAGGGAACGATACACGGTATACCCCTTAAAGGATACGAGGCCAGTCCCTTCTCATTCCATCCAGCCTCTTCCATTTCCCTCCTTCCAACTATCTTTATCCCTCTCTTGCTATCGAACTCGAACGTCTAACGAGGGAGAGAAGCGTCTGCCTCGGCGAGGGAAACAGATAGGGGCGTCCGCGTCTATAGAGCACAAAGGATCTCAGGAAGAGAAGGCGAATAGTCTTGTTGAGGCTTTGCGCAGACGGCGGAGGGCAGGTAATTGGCATACAAACAAATACGTGACTTAAATTGAACGTGCACCCGGTTGTTGGTGCACGCGTCGTGGTATGTCACGTGCTACAAAAATGTAACTCTTATGAATGTGTAAAACATTTGTGCTCCTGCGCTTCGTATTCGTCACGATTATAATCTGTGTATATTATGAACGAAAAACTTTTACACGGTAAATGTCTCGTCAATTTTCGATAACCACCTTTTGTCGTCACCCGAAGCACAATCTGCATCGTCAAGGCTTATGATAACAGATTTCGGATGGCATAAAATGTTCTCCAGCAACGATCAATCTTGCCTCAAAGGGCAGTTCATGGAGCGTTTTCTTGTAAAGCTTCGCTATAAATTAAGGAATAGCGCCATTAAGATTAAGCCCATTCAGACTTAACCTGAAAAGATGATTTACGAGCTCATGACGTAATATACTGTGTGAAGATCAGTTCAGATAAATTTTTGAAATGAGTTTATCTTTGTATAGTATGGCATTTTAGGGTTCGTGGTAGAAAATAAGAGCATATAAGCTTCACACATGTTAAATATAAATAACTAAATGTGTAGTATACATAAATTAGTATGTAAATTGAGTTTTATAAAAATCGCAAAGAATAGTATTATTAAGTCAAGAAGTTTTATTTAAATGTTTCAGAATCTAAAATTATGATGCATAGCGTACAATAAACAGATTAAACAGTGCCTCCAGAAACAGCTTAATGTTTCAAAATTATTTCATTTGATTTTAAAATAATATTTAATTTGCTTTATTGTCCAATTGTTGCGTGAGTAAATTGAAGTATTTCGTTGAGTATTTCCAATTGTTCTCTTCATTTGCTAGTAGCATCACACCCTTCATGCAGCTAAATTTTAGGCAGACATTCTTAAGACTACCTTTGGGCATTGCTCTAAAGCAGTGGTTCCCAACGGGGGCGCCACCGCCACACGGGGGACGTTTTAGAAATTTGAGGGGATGTTTGCTTTGTAACACCAATTTGGGGGGCGATACGGCCATTTAGAGGGCGTTTTTTTAATTTCTGCCAATTGCCGTTATATTTTTAAAGTGAGTTCTGAGATTTTCTATGGCTAGCCTTGCTTTTTCAACTGCCAGAACTACTAACGCCTCTACCACCCAAATAATGTATTATTTATCTACTATCTAAGACATCTACATGGATATGTGGAGGAAACGTCTACAAATCCATTCCAAATACGTAGGAACATTGTACAGATCTATTGAAAGCTTATGGCACCTAAATGCGCGAAGAGTCACGTGATGTAGGGGAGGTGGCTGTGGAGGGGGAAAGCTTACGGGGAAGGTGACTGTGGAGAATGTCTGATTACCCCATGCGTATATACCCTCACCCCCGCGTAGCTTGCTTTCGAGAATGGACTCTTCCACGCTGAATTCGTGTTTGTGCGCAGGTGCCATAAGCTTTCAATAGATCTGTACTCAGCCCCATCGGGTCGGGTAAGTTATTTGAACTGTTTTTGGTTCCTTCTCACGTTCACTGTGTCCTCCCTCCCGACGGATTGGGTTGGGTAAAAAACAGTTTCAACAAACAATTTATTTAAACATCCAATAAACCAAGAAATGAAATACATGACGGTGTTACGACAACGCAGTACATTATTCGGCCGCTAGAAACGCTACTAGCTATAATAAAGTTGCTAGTTCTGGCTGTTGAAAACGCAAGGTGTTCTTTCTCTATTTGTAAACAACAGTTAATTCAGAATAGTGAATATTTAGTTTTTTTATTGGAAAAGTAAGAAACTCCCACATTTCACTGCCATGTTTTTGTCTTATTGCGCCAAGCTCCTTGGATGTTCTTCTTTCTCTAGGTTTCCAGCACCATCTACCAGTGCCTGCCGTTTATTGGACTGTTTTTCCTTTGTAGTTGTAATGCGATCACATATTTTCGTAACACCAAGCCTGCGCGTGCGCTCTGAAAGATTTGAACAGTGTGCCGTAAAACGTGTGCGCTATTTGCGATATCTATTGCTATATTCAGTAATCCTCATTTCCTACCTAAGTAACTGTGTTAGTACATAGTGTAGTATGATTGTGTTTACTGTTTACGTACTGTTTGGAATGGTACAAGCTAAGGAGAAATGCCAGCAATACTCAGTGGAATATTTAAAATTTGGTTTCATCGCTTCCGATATAAATCAACAATTACCAATGTGCTTGCTGTACGAACATGTTTTTTCTAATGAAGCAATGAAACCATAAAGGCTTAGTGAACGTTTAATGAAGTAACATGATGGCAAAGAGAGAAAGGTGTGACATATTTTCGTGGTTTAAAGGAAAAATTTGAAAAACGATATACTGTGTTTAGAATTCTTAAGAAAAGTACGAATCAGATGCATAAAGAGCAAATGATTACTTATAAAATGTCACAAATGATTTTGAAATGTGGTAATCTGCAAAATATCGTAGAAACATTGATATTACCCGCTGTAAAGGAAGTTTTTAGCACGATGATGGAACGAAATACAACTGCCGTCATTTCGTTAATCCCATTAAGTAGCAACACTGTTTGTAGAAGATTTAATGAGATAGCAAATGACATTAAAAATCAACTATGCAAAGACCTAAAAAAAATTGTTAAAACTGGATGAAAGTACTTTGCGCGATAATGAAACTCGGCTACACACTTGCATATTCGCGTTTTTTTATGTTTAAAGGTTTTTCAATATATCAAGTTGTCGAGCAATATTTTCAGAGAAAGAAATTCCTTTTGCTAATGTTATCGCATGCGCAACTGATGGAGCGCCAGCTATGATTGGCCGTAAGCGTGGTTTTATAGCCCATTTGAAAAATTCTTCACCCGGTGTTTTTGCAATTCATTGTGTTGCCCATAGGCAGCATTTAGTCGCTAAACATCTTGGCGAATGTCTCCATAAATCATTGAATGTTATCACCAATGCCATTAATAAAATAAAGACTCATTCCTTGGACTATCTTTTGTTTCGTCAACTGATCCATGAAAATGAAGAAGAATTTTAGCGGCTTCTGTTACACACAGAAGTCAGATGGCATTCAAAAAGAAATTGCTTGAAGGGATTTTACGAAATATTTGATACAATTGTAGAATTTTTTATTCAATCAATGAAAAATTAAGTGTTAAACTTAAGACTTTAACAAATGACGCAGCATATCTTTCAGATATATTCGAGAACCGAATGACAGTCTGCTCAATCTGCAAGGAAACAAAATTAACCTTATCAAGACAAAAGGAATTGTCAGGAGTTTCACCAACAAACTTACTTTCTTTAAGAATAAACTTGCTCGCCGAGAGCTTTTCCAGCTTCCATCTTTGCAACAACTCAGTAAGGATAAACTCTCCGACACTGATTTGCGAATGTGTTGTGCTCACGTCGATGCTGTTAAAGAGGATATGTCGATAAGATTTAAAGATTTTAATGAACTTTGTGTATCATATTGGGTTATCAATCCATTTTCAACGGATGTACAAAGTGTAAGACAAGATTTACAAGAAGAATTACTTGAGTTACAAAATGACTTTGAATCCAGAGCACGATTCAGTGCAACAGTTTACGAAACATTGTAGATCCATGAACGAATTTCCTAACCTCACCTTTGGCAAGAAATAACATTACTGATTGTAGCATTTCTGACAACATATTAAGTGGAGAAGGGCTTCAGTGCTGTAGTGCAGTGTTTTTCAAACTTGGGGTCGCGACGAGGGCCGGATTTATGTTATTTAATGCCCATAGACAGTTTTCCGGTGCGCCTTTTTCTCTTTAAAAATATAAAAATAATACACGATATTGAAAACAGTGGTGAAGAACTTTTCCATTGTTGTCAAATCCTGGTGTCCCTTAGATATTTTGCGCCTTTTATGATTAGACGCATCATAATTTGATACATTTCACAATTTGGTGCTCTCACACTTAGTGTTAATTTGGCACCCCAGGCAGTTGTCTATGTTGCCTATGCGTAAATCCGGCACTGGTCGCGAGGCTCAGGAGGAAAATCTAACCATTCAACGCATAACCAGCTGAAATGTATCAAAAATTATAGAAAGCTCTCATTATACAAATGCCAATCTTTTAGTATGAGTTGCTTTATTAACAAGAATTAACGAAAACTGAATTCGCAACGTTTTTCTCCTTGTGCAGTCCCTTCGACTGGTCGCTAGACATTCCACTGGGTCTCGATACAAAAAGTTTGAAAAACACTGCTGTAGTGCAGCTACTACCAAAGCGACGAAATCGATTACAAATATGTGAGAGAGGAGATTTGAGACTTTACTTATCCAACCTAGAACCCAACATTTGTACACTCGCTGAGTCGCATCTAGCTCAGGGATCCCATTAAATTTGCCTGTTTAAGGTGCTAAAGGATGTTGAAAATGGTTTATTTTTTAAAATTATGTGGCTAGTCACATCGCACTTCGTACCTCTGTTAAATATCCTTTTCATTAATGGGTATCTATTTATATGTTGATTAATATAATATAACTATAATGAAGTGACGTGACCTTTAGACAAAGGGAGAAAGGCAGTCACGTGATCTCTCAGGAGAAGAGATGGCCGTTGGGGTCGAGGAAAGTGACAAGTGCTACGATAAGATGTACGAGTAGTTTGGAAAAAAGTGTTCCATATTTCTTTTAATAATGTCCTTATTTTCATGTATGCTGTTGAGTAATATTTGCTGCATCATCGTCATAATAAGGTTGTTCTGTTATTGTAAGAGTAAGGAGACTGGATTCGGCCTGCATAACATTTTCATCCGGCTCTTGTGTTTTAAAAGTTAACACTGAAATTGGTAGTAAACATTGGCCGCGTGAAAATATTTTGCGGACCGCATCCGGCCTCGAAAAGGTTAGGAACTGCTGCTGTAAAGTAACTTAGTCTGCATTTGTTCATTAATTAATGCTGGCTACAAACTTAAAAAATTCCATTCAATTACAATTTCTAAACAATGAATTCATAGTAAATATGAAACCTATCACTGACGTAATTCAAAACTGACATCATTTCACAATTATGATTGCATTCACATTTCATGCACGTATATCAACTTATGAATTTTTTTATTAAATCATGGAAAACAAGAACTGTTGAATTAATGCACATCTCCAACTATTGCATCGTATTTCCGTCTTATCGCTTAAACTTCACTTTTGGAAGTGAACATTATTTACTGTAGAAACACTAAGAATCAGAGAAAGCAAGTTTGTGACCGCAATCTAAGGTTTACCTTGAACGTAAGTTATTGCAGTACCTTCCTAATTTAGCTGAATTTTCACGAGTCAAGCGTTTACGTGATATGTATAAGAAATGATTTTGTCAGACTAGTCTCTTATCTGGCTAATATACCCCGTCGAAGGACTCATTTCGTAGGCAGTAGAGACACAAGTCGTACACGGATGAATTTTACGTCTACTATCTGTGCGATTAACACTTCATCGGCGTAAGCATTATGGGGCTCTGGATCAAATCTCTACTTGGAAGAAAATTATTAACCTTGAGGCGAGTCCCGTCTCGCGGGAGAATGTCGTTGGCTGTCACATTTCGTACCACAATCGTACAGAGAGGAAGGAGAATAGATTGACATCGACGTCATATTATAAATTCACTAGTAATCCTGGATTTAAATCCAGATGATCTTATATCGAATCAAGTATGTGAATGTTTAATTCATAAGCGTTAACACGTGCTCATGTTCCAGATGGAATGGAGTTTCGTGGTGATATATGATTTTGTTGTTTGTGTATATTTGTCAAATCGAATGTTATCCAGTATCATGAGCTTCGATTGGATATGGTAGGAAGAGAATAAATGCATATATTTGAAATAAAATAGCTTCATATTTATATGGAAATAATTCCTGTATTTTGCAATTCGTAGTTTCACAGAATCCACTTTTCCACCGTAAGAGCCCTATAAAATAGCAATTTATTTGACAAGCGTTCAATATTTTATAATTTTATTTAAAAGGATTTATAAAAACTTGTGAATTGTTTGAAGGAAACTGTTAGGAAATGCATTAAATGCAATATATCCAAGCGCCATCTGTGATAATATTTTCCAATCCGTCGAGCAATAATCTTTTTCTTGAAACGGAAGCTGATAGTTGAATGAAATTATATAACAATGAGCGAAGGAATATGAATAGTTTGGTGATTAAAGATTGCTATTGGCGCGAAATGTTTTAAAGGTTTATTTGGCGTTTTATAAGTGCAGTGTACACGAAGGATTTTTACGGACTTTAACTGTCGTTAAAGTAATGCCACCCTAGATAATATTAAGAAAGTACTTCTTAAAAAAGTTGATTATGTTCTCTATTTCCCATTTATAATATTTGAACTAAAATACGGTAACGCATTCAAATATATGTCTCTAATTTATAATATTGTTTTCATAAACCAGACCTATTCAAATATGGCTATCGTTCATTTTTTGCATTGCGAATGTATGTGCACACAAACTAGCATGCGCGGCAATAAGTGTCCGAGAGAATGCTCTCTGGGAGAATCAAAGCGCGAAGGTCACCCGTGTTATACGTTAGAGCGCACTCGGGTGTCAGGTTTATGGAGTTTTCCAAGGGACATGGTGAGCAGATGCCATAAATGAGATTACATTCTATAGGGTACGTACGAGCCAAATTACACGGGCGGCAAAAATGAATCTCTTAATAAAATAAATTAATCTTGATTCAACTTTAGGAGGAATTTTTTCCAATGGTGGCAGCGGTTATAATACGAATGTGTTGGCGTGGAGTTAATTTTCTTTCAAAATCTGATTTATCATTATATTTCCCAAATATTCATCTTAAAAGACAAATATAGTTATTTTTATCCATAGTGCGGTTGTACAAAACATATATAATAATAATTTAAATTAATAATTAATTTCAGTCAGAATGATTTAACTTCCTCATAACATAATTGATAGTAGCTCAATAACTTTGGCCAAAACTAACAAAAGTAGAATACTCCTTTAGCCAAAACAACTAGAGGGCTGCAAACCCAAAGCATTTCGCCCACAAGGTGGGCATCGTCAGGGGAAACCCCTTATCTCCCTTTTTAGCCAACATTTTCATGTCCTCTTTTGAAAACGATTGCAAAGAAAAAATTCATTACTTTCCAGATATATTGTTGAGGTACGTGGATGACCTATTCACAATCTTTGATTTAAAGAAACAAAATGTAGATGAATTTGTTAATCAGTTAAACAACATATATCCTTCAATCAAGTTCTCTTATGAACTTCAAGAAAACAACACCTTGCCATTTTTGGACTTGCTTATCATAAATAATAGACAACACATTGAGTTTGACATTTTTAGAAAACCTACACATACTGATAACTTTATTCCTAACAACTCCTTTCACCCTATGAACCAAAAAACAGCTGTGTTTCAATTTTTAACACACAGATTATGTAACATCCCCCTCAATAAAATCAGATATGCAAAGGAACTTAAACACATAAAACAAATTGCCGCTAAACTTGGATACGATAATAATTTAATTAATAAATTAGTGAGAAAACATAACTTTAATAAAACTTTGTCCAATGCCACTTCCCTAAAATTAGACACCAAAAAAGA
This sequence comes from Tanypteryx hageni, assembly GCA_028673005.1. Classification (NCBI taxonomy): domain Eukaryota; kingdom Metazoa; phylum Arthropoda; class Insecta; order Odonata; family Petaluridae; genus Tanypteryx; species Tanypteryx hageni. The sequence goes on from CM054113.1 coordinate 118,629,482, forward strand.
GGACAAATTTGTAAAATTGCCTTATTTTCCACCATTAAACAGAGGCTTGAACAAAATTTTTAAACATAAGAATTATACCATAACATATACAAATCCTTTTAATTTGAAAAATTTACTGGGCAGTACAAAAGACAGAACAGAATCTTTGAACAAGTCTGGTATTTATAAAATACAATGCTCACACTGCGACAAAAAGTACATAGGACAAACAAGAAGGAAACTAATAACACGCTTCAAGGAACACATGGCTCACTATAAATATAATCGTTTTGAAAAATCAAGCGTTGCCAACCACATCTTTGAAACAGGTCATAGTATACACGTAAACGATTTAACACTGATAACTTCAGCCAACAACTCACTAAACTCGTTAGAAAACCTTCACATTTACAAAAACCGCGATACACTTATGAACACAGACACAGATTTCAACAAGACCCTATACAAATTGACAGATTTAAACGACACACACGCCGAAAAATCTTTCCGCGTTTCGCTTGTTTCTCGGTCGTCTTCTTAATACTTTCCGTTTCAACCTGGCAGTTGGCTTCCAGTCACTGGTGAAACAGGTTCTACCCCTGACGATGCCCACCTTGTGGGCGAAATGCATTGGGTTTGCAGCCCTCTAGTTGTTTTGGCTAAAGGAGTATTCTACTTTTGTTTCCTCATAACATGATCTTGAAAAACATAGTAATGCCCATAAGAGCCTCTTAATGAACATGAAATAACATTTTTAATGTCTTTTCGAATCATAGAGCGAGAAAACCTTCGAAAAAGGAATAGTGAAATTGGTAGTTTACTGTAATGGAATAGAAAAAATAAAAGATCGCTATGGTATGGTGGAGGGAAAATCAAAATTGATGGTCTGGTGAGAGTCTTGAATACTGACCGAGAGTTCTCTCTGCCAAGTGCCGGTGAAGGACGCGATAAATACTCGGGAGAACGAGTTTTCCTCTTCCGTTTGAGCTGCTTGCATTGCAGGGCGGATATTTTTTTTATAGTCCCAGCATAATACAGTATATAGTCATGCTAATAAACAGTTTATTACCAAATCAATAGTTAGCTGCATTGTTTTGTAATTTTAATGATTCACGCCTTTTTAAAAATTCGAATTGTTCGGAGACGTAATTCACGATTGCCCTTTTATCAACCGAAGTATCCATTAAGATTTTTAAAGAAGGAAAGATTTTCTGATTTAAGCAACTAATCTACATCTACATCTACAAGTTACCCTGCAATTCACCAAGTTGGTGGGTGGCAGGGGGTGCAATGCACCAAATCCTACCTAAAGATTGTCTAACGCAATTCGAAATTTCCTATTGTGATCTCTTATTGTCCTCGGAAAGAACGAGCCTAGATAACGCTCCGTCCTACAATCGATCTCACGTATTTTATCGTCTCGATCATTTCTACCTATATACGTCGGTGCCACAATTATTCCCACTACCTCCTCTTTTAGACATTCTGACCTATATTTCTCTAGAAGTTTCAACCTTGAGTGCAATCTACGGTCCTCCAGTGATACCCAGTTCAAATCGCTCAATAAAGAGGTGACGCTTTCCTTATGTTCGTACTTTTGTTTTACAAATCTGGCTGCTCTGCGCTGTACTCTTTCTAGTTGAATTATGTGTCCCTTCTCGTACGGATCCCATATGCTCGCTGCGTATTCCACTTGTGGTCTTACCAGTGATAAGTAGCATGTTTCGCGTACTTTCTCTGTAGTGTTCCGTACTATTCTACCTATGAATGCCAGTTTCTTGTTGGCCGCGCCTATAACTCGACGAATGTGCATGTCCCACGAAAGATCTCGACAAATGGTTACTCCTAAATATTTTACATACTCAGCTTGTCGAATACTCATTTCATCTATTTTATATTCGAAACCTAAATCTTTGTTCTTACTTTTCCAGAACGTGACTGCGGCACATTTAGTATAATTAATTTCGATTTGCCATTCTTTGCACCACGCTGAAATGGCTCTTAAGTCTTCACACAGAGACTGATGGTCCTCCTGGTTTTTTATTTCTTTATATAGAACGGTGTCATCGGCGAAAAGCCTAATTTTACTACGAACAACCGAGCACATATCATTTACATAGATTAAGAAGAGCAGAGGGCCCAATACACTTCCCTGAGGAACACCCGAAGCAACTTTAACGGGGGACGAGTATTTCCCATCGATGACAACTATCTGTTCCCTATTCGAGAGGAAGTCTCTCACCCAACCGACAACTTTCGAATTGATACCACATTGTCCTAACTTCGCAATTAATTTCCTATGAGATACTTTATCGAACGCCTTCCTGAAATCAATGAATATGGCATTGACCTGAGTATTTTTCTCTCCGCATCGCAACAAATCGTCCACGAACAGGCCGAGCTGCGTTTCGCATGATCTACCTCTCCGGAATCCGTGTTGGCATCCGCTAAGCAATGAATGACTATCTAAATAGCGCATTACAGAGCTAAAGACTATGTGCTCAAGTATTATTTGAAATTTATTGTGGGTACACTTTGAATTTATTCGATATTAGCCGGGGAGCTGTTTTGCTCACTCAGCTGGGCAGTCATTGAAGATAAAAACGCATTTCCATAATAAAACCGAAAATGGAAATATTTAATATCAGAAACTGCCGAATTATGAAAACTCGTAACTCATGTCACATCAGGACATCCAAAATAATTACATTCCATAAGAAAATATAATTGGGCGCTTGGATAGGTTAGGAAACTCGAAAGGGAGTAAGAAAAAGAAGGAATGAAGCAAAGGAGAAGACCGGGGAGATTTCCGGAGTACGCCCGGAATTGGTAAAAAGGAAGAAGGAGAGAAAGAGAGAATGAGCCGTCTGAGAGGTGTGCGTGTGTGCGCGTAGGGGCGTGAAAGAAGGAGCGTCGGAACAGGGCAAGGGGAAATGGGAGACAAGGAAAGAAGGAAGAGCAGGGTTGTCAAGGGGAGCCGGTGGGGGGTGTGGAGGGAGGTGGGGGGAGGAGTAGGAATGAGTGAGGGGGAGTAGGGAGGTGTGGAGGAGGGAGTGAGGAAAGGATAGTAGAGGCGTAATGTATGGTCCCTGAAGAGCGAAGAGAGAGAGGGGGGGAGGGAAGAGGCGGGAATGAGAGTGAGGGGAGGTCAAAGTAGGAGACACGGCCCTGGAAGGAAAAGGAATGGAGGGGCGCGATGTATGTAGGAAATGAAATGAAAGAGAGACAAGGTTGAGGGGCCAAGGAAATGAAGGGACCCTGGGGAATCTCGGACAGTACTCCAGGGAAAAATAATTCGGCAACCCCGCGTATAAATAAATAATTGTGTGTGCATGAATATATATATATATATATATATATATATATATATATATATACATATACATATACACATGCGTATAGAGTGCGTTCGGAGGAATGTACACATCTTCATATCAAATATCTCAGTTTCCCTAAAAAGGAGATTGTACAACTTGTATTCCTCCTGCTCCAACCTACGAAATGCATGTCAAAATGGTCATGCCCTAAAAAACAGGAGTTGAAGACATGTACGCTGTGGATCCCCGGGAGAGACCGTAAAAGGAAGTACTGGGTAAGAAAGAAGACGGGAATATGTGACGTAATTAGGAGAGTAAAGGCGTTAAAGAGGCAGTGTGCGTCTCGTATACTAGCTATAAGAAATTATCAGCGTTGGACAGTCTCTGTAATGAGCAGCAAAGCTATGTTTATACGAAGAGAAGATCGATTTGTGGTGATGATTATGCTATTTTGCGAGAATCCGCATTCACATAAGCTAGATGCAGTTGTTGTGTGCTGAAGGATTTTTTTAACAGAATAAAAGCTAAAGAAATACTGAGGCTAATGATAAATCGACGAACTGCTCGAAGTCTCTTCCTTTCGTAAGCTTGAAAAAGAGCGTAGCTGTCTTATTTCTCGTTCTATATAGTATGTACATAAAATCAGACTGAACGTCAGATTGGTAATTTTAGTGAAAAGTTTTAACCTTTACGTTGGTCGTTGTCTCTCATTAAGAATATCTATAAATGGAGTTTTGAAGGACTCAAAAATTTCCAAGATTGAGAGGTTAACTAGAGGCATTATTTTTGCAAAGAGAAAAACATTTAAAATTCGTATTTTTCAGGTCGCTCGTTTTCTCGGAGTATAAAGGGCATGTATTGCCTGATTCCAGACTGGTTTAGGTCAAATGGCAGAAACCATATAGCCCGACGAGACCCAAAGGGCATGACATGACTTAAGGGCCCACAATTCGTAAGGACCAAAAATGCACTTGAACGGCTAATGGAGCCCGAGGGAGAAGGATGGAAGGTCAGAGGTTAGGGAGTCTGTGATTAGCGGTCACCGGTGATGGGAGAATGAGAAAACTAACCCTACCGGAAACATTTCGCCAAAATTTATAATATGATTTAATAAATTCAGTTGATAACTCGATTTAGAACATGATTTTTCTGTTCTGATAAATATGTCTTCAATAATTTGCTGGCTTCGACTACAGTAACGTCAAACCATTAAAACTTAAGAAGAGTATTATGTAACTATCAATTTTAGCATTCTCGTATCAATTGCTGTTGTCGGCACATTGGCCATCGGCGCTTACGCTTTAGACCCTGCGTCCGGATCCTTTTCCAATCACACCTACCTTATCTTTTGTGGCATGTTGTCTCTGAGCAATAATATATATATGCTTCCTTCTGTTACCTCTCGGTGACCGTTGAGGTTTGAAGAGATTTTTTAAGTGCGGAGTATTTTTCTTTTTAATGTATGCCACTTTTTTCAAAAGTTTAACTTTTGTAATGCTAACCAACATGATAGTACATCTGCATTCACTCTTGCTGGTGGTGTTTAATCCTGAAAGCATGATTTGTTGCCAGTTTCACACTATGTTAACAGCATAAGAGCGTTCATTGAGCTTTTTGAAATGTTCTGCATTATCACATTATGAAAATATAGGCATTCAGTACCACACGCTTTGACAATTATATTCCTATAATTTTAACCTACTGTCGCCGTGCAACAAATGTCAACATGATAAAAATAATAGGTAGTTGTGTTGCATGCCCATGTTTTCAACAAAACCCCATTTTAGAAAATTGCACATATATGCGTGGATGAAGTGGATCCAGATGAGGGGCTTTTGAGGATAGGATGATAAGTTGGGACTCCCATTCTTCCAAGAGGCAGTTAGTGTAGGAAAGCGCAATAGATATAATGGTTTTTGTAGGAGTCTGGGGAGGCTACCAATAGTTCACGACAAAATCGTATTCTACACAATACAAACAAAAAATCCGCGGGTCCTAAAGCGGATATTCAAATCAAAACAATGCAATGAGGTTTCCACGAATTTTTTTGCTGTAGATGTAGACATAATGCTGAAATAATAAAGAAAAAATAGAAATGAAAGGCATAATTGTAATCTTGAGACAGACTGAAAGAAAAACGGGAAACATTCGGCATGAAGCAAGTAAAATTTCACTGAAGAAATACGGACTAGAGGAGCGAAAGCAAAAGCTGCTTTCACAAGTAAGAAACTTCTACCGACGGAAAATATATAGGACGGCGTACGTAGGAAGTTGATGGAATGTTATGCACGGAGGTAGCTTTGTACGGGGCATAAACTTGGACAGTAGACGAATTATATAAAACACTTAAAAATGGTATGCATGGAGAAGAATGCTGAAGATAAAATGGAGAGATAGAATGAAAAACGAGAAAGTACTAAGAAGAATAGGAGAGAAGCGGATGATTAAACAGGCTATAAGAAAGAGGAAGGCGAACTGGATCGGACATCACCTTCGGAGAGATAGCATGATTAAAAAGACCTTAGACCTTAGAAGGAAAAAGAGAATGAGGAAGAAAACTTTTCAGCTGAAAGACGACTTGAAAGGAAAAGAGAGATATCAAGTCATGAAGAAGACTGCTGAAAATAGGAGTAGGAGATTTAACCAAGAATAATCACGGGTTATCTATCGACAGATTACCCATGATGATGATGATGATGATGTATATGAAATATTACGCCGTCATAGTGCTAAATGGGAAATTATCTGGACCTCTTATATAACGCAATCTACAGGCAACGGGAAAGTTTTTGTGAAATAAAAAATGAACATAAATATTACTTGACTTTATTAAGAAAACAATCTTTCGATGTTTAGGCCTTCGTTGTTTCATGATTCGAACTCTAACCATGATTCTAAGATCCTGATTTTAATATGCGAATGATTTACATTCTACATTCAAATGTATTTCTTATGGTATATAAAGAAACGAATGTTTTTACATTGGTTTCTATGAAAAGAATTTCTCTCTCCTCTCTCTCGTACTAATTGTAAGAGCATTCAAAGCACTTTCACCCATAAGGATTGAAATATCTATAGGAATTTTAAGTTTAACAATGTAATTGGTTGGCAAGGTATGTATTGGGATAAATCAAAATGTTTAAAAGTGCGGTTTTTTTAAAGCTCACTGGACAAATGTAGTTTTAATTCGATATAATTTGTGAAATAAATTTGCTGAGTAGTGTTATTCATTGCCCTATTTTGTGCCATTAAATTGTCAATAAATTTGTGTGCTACTTAAGTTATTCGTCAATCCGCAGAATGTTGTGCAAAATTTAAAAAAAATGCTGTCGATGAACGGTTTCTGCGGTATTGGTATAATATTAACAATTGTGGAAAATTTTACACTATTTGGGAGATTATACCTCATAAAATGAGATAAATTCATTAGTTTATTTTTTTTAATGCAGGATTTTATAAAACAACTTCATCGGTTTTCTTTAGCCAGGGAAACGGATTTAGTAATTGGGTCTTAGAACTTACCAACTAACTAAGGCATATTTCAATTAAAATGGGGCTTAAGTAAAAATTTTAACATGCAATCAGCAGAGAGAAAATGTTGGAAAAGGCGAATAGAGAGGGGATTGTATTGTTCTAACCCTTTAGTCAGACGGGATATGAGAAAAATGAGAAAAGTCACAAGAACGTAGGATAGGATTAATAAAGAACGCCCGTGGTGCTTGAATCGCACGAGATGGAAGATTGAGAGTGGAAAATCTGAAAGATGAAGAGATTAAATGTCATGGGCCGAAGAAATAGCGTCGTAGTGAAAGGTCTCAGTTAATATTGAACGAATGAAAAATAAATAAATCTCTTCGTAGCATTGCCTTAAAATGGTTGAAATCAAACAGACAATCCGTTTCGTCTCAAGGATATGTCAGATTATTTAAGATTATTTAAGATAATTGATGAGGGGAAGAATTTTATTTTGAAAACTTATGGATTTATTTATTTTTTCGAGTATTTTAATGGTAAATATATCTTCGAATATTGATGAGTATGATTTATTCAAGTTTTTGTTTCATCGCTAAAGATATTAAAACGGTGTACAAATAATATTTCGTTATTCATTTTCTTTCAATGTTACAATAAAACTAGCCTCCATATTGTAATAATAGTGCAGCTACAGTTTTAAGAAATAAAGGAATTCATTTTTGATTAAAAAATCGACAAATCATTTATCGTAGGTGAATATTACAATGTTTTTGTGGGTAACGTTCAAATATTGATGAAAATTGTGAGACGTGATCGTAAAATTGATAAGTGATAATTATTTAACCGAAATAAGTGAGTTTCAATATCTCGAATAATGTTGTTTAAACAAGTTTAATGACATTGATGGAATGATATGATCCGAAGATCCTATGCAGACAGGCATAAGCTGTGAAAGTTGGAACAATTTTTGAAACGAGAAAAAAAGTTTGCTATGACCGGGAATTGAACCCGGGTCTTCTACTTGCCGGGTGGATATTCTACCTCTGAACTATCGTAGCAGAACACTTTCTCTCGTTTCTGAACACGGATGTTTTCCTTGGTGGGACGGAACTAGCCAAGCCAAGTTTAATGACAGCTGATAATTCCTTCCTATATTTTTACCCCTCTCTTATAGCAGTTTAGTTTGAAGAGTAAGTCGTTTTCTCACCGGTATATTACATGCCCAAAATAATGGCGGGTTCTTTGCACAAATTTTGGATATTTTTTAGGTAAACCATTGCAGTGAGCTCATTTCAATGATGTTATACATTAATCCGTGTGGTTAAGGCATCCAATACTGATTTTTTTGCGAAATTTTGATTTTACGCCTATGTATTAAAGATTAATATCAGAAGAGTTAAGGAATTCAAACCTAAATGTTGATTCTTAAGGCTTAGGAGGTTTTTAAAAGAAATTGCGATCCTTTAATGCATACGTTATTTTTTGGTAAGATCTTTTGCCACCTTCACGCGTTCCCATCAAAATGTCCCTGCGATCCAATTGCCCTCACCCGCACATGAGGCAACCAAAGTGGATCTCGAAATGAGAAGTGTTCGATTGGTTGCGGCCGACGGACAAAGGGCTAGAAATGTTCCCTGGTGATGGCAGAATAACTGGCTTTCAAAGACAATTGGATGTAAAGAAACAAGTACCACATTCTGATCAAAACTTTAGGCCAACGGGAATTGATAATTCTAATTTATTTATCTCGTAATGGCGATACACTGAACGCTTAATCTCCATTTCTCTTATGTAACATCCTAAACACCGTAAGCTCAGTTTCAGGTTGTAACTTTCGAATAACATATTATTCAGTCCAACAATGTCACCAATATCGGATTGCCCTCAACTTATTTTATTTTTAATTTAGAGTTTCCAGTTTTTATGGCAGTAAACTACCACAAACAAGTAATTTATCAACGGGTATTAATTTTTGTGATTTTTATTATAATAATTAAAAATTAAAATACTTTTTCAACTATCGATTCTAACATTCATTCAAGTATGGATAATATGTTAAACACACGTTCTATTTAACTCTGAATAGGTAAGTATTTCATTAACATCAATATTAAAATAAGGATGCGATTAATCCTTAAAAGCACATAATTTTCGTGAAAATGGATATTTTTTGTATTTTAAAAGTCATTCGCAATCACTTAATAATGAAATATTTTTATCACTACGAATGAATCCCATGATTCATGGTCAAGCATTATCTTATACATATATTAAAGAGAATTCTGTCCTTCTTTCTGTGTGTTTGCACGGTTTGCACAGTTGCAGCACATTTTTCATTTTCATTTTAAAATCACTTAGAATTGCGATATGAATACGGGACTTGCGCCAAACGACGCCTAAAAGAACAGATATTAATTTTCCAACCATCGATTTTCGAATACACGTCGAATCGTTCCACAAATTCGTTATTAACACGAAAATTTGGCTAAATTTTAGATGACAAAATTTCATACGACGGGCGACGGGATTGTTGCTGATTTAGCAAAATTATTTCTATATCTAAAAGCAATGACATGAACTTTGATATTGTATTTGAAATCAATTGTGAGAACTCTTCTTATATATTTGAATGCATTTTAATCGAAAGGGAAGAATGATGGCTTAATTTGAACGACAGGTTTTTTTTTTACTGTAGTGCCATTTCTAAGGCGTGGAAGATAAAATTTGCAAACGAACATTTTCAATGTACGCGTGAAGATCTTCCTATTTGAAATGTTGAGTTATTATAATGCATTGGAGTCGTTTCTGACTTAATGTTTTTACGCTACCTGTTTATTTGTTTTAAATTTACATGAAACTTTCACATAAATTTTCAATCTGTTTTTGTCCTTCATGATTTTGTTTCATTGCAACCTCTTTATGAAATGTCGAAAAATCGAAAAAACCGAATTAAAACTTAAAATATGAGGGAGGAGAAAGTGCGTTGAATTTAATATTTAATCCACGTACACCCGTAATACTGACGGGCTTTTTTACTAGTACATATAATAAAAAAGAAGGTAAAACTTGGTGGTTAGAAACGTTTTTCTTATTCTCCCATTTAACTTCGTAGGCCTCATGGAGGTTCAATAAATTATAATAATATATGTACGTGAGCCAAAATCAGTATAGATGGGAAAAACAATGCAAACAAATTGAGCTAAGACCTGATATAAAATTTGTTCATAAATTTCAACTGTGAGCAATATATTCGAGTCTCATTAATGACTGTTCTGAATGTTTGGTTGTTGTTTGCATATTAAATTAGGTTTCCATTTATAATTTATAATATTAATAGGATTCGGTTTAGTTTGATTTATCCACCTTTTTTTTATTTTGGCACTCGAATTTTAATTCCATTCTGGGTTGAACTTCAAACAGCACCAATCGCTAATCAGCTTGAAGACAAAAATTGCGTTTCGTTATGATGGCTGCCAGTGTAGAAAGTGTAGTTTCTGTCAGATGTGTAAATGTAAAAGAAAGTAAAATATTAATTTCATTACGTGTCAGTTTCGGATATTCCCTTTTTATCATTGACCAAATTTCGTAAGATAGCTATGTTTAATTTCCAGCTCTTAACTCACAATCTTATTTTTTAAGTTATTTTTCTAATTCAAGTGTAAGTACTGACTTTTTGTTGATCATTAAATGGATATATTATCCAAACGTACTTGTCGTATTTTAAATATTTAATATTATTGCTGAAATTTTCAATAATATTTTCTATGTGAGCACTAATAAAATTTTTTAACGACATCATATTCAAACCATTGTCATTTAATGATTAATTTCAATATGAAAAAATCGATATTGCCATTTTCATATTCAGTTTTAAACAATACAGATTTTTAACGATTATATGTTATCGATCATTAGTAATATATTTCTTTCGTCTCTATAGATACAAAAATTGTCTACTGAGATTATCGTGCTTTTGAAACCCATCTGCTAAACAGCAGAATGTTACGAGTCATTTTTCATTCAGAAAAACGAACTACAAAATTCCTTATAATAGGGTTAGTGCCTATTTTAATTAACGAAATCCGCAGTTTCCTTATGTAATGCTTTAAAAATTATTTTCTGTTCAACAAACTATTCCGACTCGTTCGCAGTTGTGAATATTTTTCTCCATCTGGTTTAACTCCAAAAAACAGCAACAGTTTTAAGCACCATACTGCTGCACTTGGTAAAGATATCACTTCGATATTACAGTTATCAGCTTCATCGTTTTCGATATTAACCAGTGTTCCCAGTATAATAGAATCCACAATGACACTGTTCAATTGTTAAATTTATGACTATCAATCATATGCATTTTAACACATTCAAAAGAATTACGATTATGCATTAGACAGTGTCACGCAGCAGAGGAATTGTTTTAATGTATCTGCTAACATATCACTATGCATGATATTAACTGTCACAGGAAGTAGTATTGTTTCACCTATATTCTGTGGCTTCTTATTTATAATAGTTAACAATGAAATGTGCAATGAAGCTTTAAATGCTTGACTGCATACTGTGATACACTTTTTTAGTGTTTTACGTTGGATTTTTTAAAGTAACTGTCGGTGATTGAAGTTTTCGACTGTTCTATGTGCACGTTCTGGTTGTCGCATACACGTTGCTGGTTTGAAACATTTGTTCGCTAAAACTTATGAGCAAATGACTCATTGTGGTCGTTCTTTATCCTTGAAAAATAAAACCAAATTTTAAATATTCCTCGTAATAATTCCGACTTTTAATTTTGAACTGGATATTGTCTGTCAATTTTCGCAGCATGTTTAACGGATTCATGAAGTTCCTCGTTGTTAAAATTATTCTTTTTTCTACTGATCTGTGCTCCGTTTTAGTCATTCATCCATATTTATCGGTAAAAAATGAATAAATCAACGCACGAAAAATTTATACTATTTTAATTTTGATTTCAGCTTTATAAATTTTCAATTCATTTTGTTTCGTTTTAAATTCGACCTTTTAAATATATAATACGAAATTATTCTATATGAAATTTTTATACAGGTATATTTTAATGCATTATTAAAAATAAAAATTAGCATTATTTATCTGAATTTACTTTAGAATTATCGTCATTAAAATTAATTTATAAAGCAATTTAATTATGAACATAGGCCTTTTTAGCTATTTTACTTGCTCCATATAGGGGAAAGTATTGTTTTCATAAAAAAAAGCGATTTCGAGATTTCAACGGAAATACACGTATTGAGGTTCTCTGAACACGTTTTGACCATTTTCTCGATGATGTCTGTGTGTGTGTGACAATTTTTTGTGGATGCTCTAACTCAAAAACTATTAATCAGGTCAATACTAAATTTTATATTTTACATTTTCATGACTGTTACAAGTACCGATTAGTTTTTGGTAAAAATCGGCCGAACCGGAAGTGGGTGTTTACTCATGTTACTTATCCGTTATCTTGAAATATTTTCTTTTATATTCGATATATGTGAAAACGTACTGGAATAAAAGTTAAGCCAATTTCAAAGGGGTTTTTCTATGCAATAAATCTAAAAAAGTAATTGAATTATATATATGGAATGTACTCTTTTGTCTGTCAAAGTTCGACTGGTAGCCTTTAACTTAACTTCTGATTGTTTCTGCTAGCACTATCTTTGCACATACTTACCAACCAACCCTATCGTGTAGAACATATTTTTTCTCTCAATGTCTAAATTTTAATAATTCTCATAGCTATTAAACTCAATTTTGGGACGTTAAAACGTCTCTGGATTGGTCAAATAAAAAGATGAGGCCCAAAGCATCTTTAAAACAAACAAAGCTTTTCAGCAACCACCGTACTTTCTGTTGCGTTTGTTTGCCGTATCAGCCCCCTTTCATCCTATCCGTCGGTTAAAACAGTCCAAGTCATTCCGACGAAATTTATCGTTGAATCACAAAGAAACTTGCAATACCCTGCTCTCTCTCCCTCCCCTTTCTCTCTCTCTCCCTTCCTCCTATCTCTCGCCTTCCCCCCTCCATCTTAATCCTTATATTTCACCTTTCCATATTTAATTTTAAATCCTAAAATTTTTAATATTTTATTTGAACAGTTATAGAAAAGTTGATTTTGCAGAACTGTATTTTTGTCTTAAGGTGGTCCCACACGACTAGCGTATTTGACAAATATCGTTCGGCCAGTGACTAGCCCAGTCGTGTGGATGGAAGTACTTATCCAACATTTTGAGATTTTTACTTGGCAAACTTTTTCCATTCGGAGTCGGTCAAGTTTTACAAGTCAAAGGGAAAGGAATGGCCAGTCTCCGACCGCGAGACCTACACACGAATTGTCAAACATTGGCCAGTTTTGTCAAATCTCGCTCTCTTCTCCCTCAGCCCCCACCACCACTGAGAATGTTCTAGACGCCGTACTATCGGACAGTTACAGTTCTACGTCTGAATTCACATTTTCATTTTGTATTCATTACACTACGTGAACAATGACGAAGTGGACGAACGAATTAACTTTAGAATTCATTGATCTGTACGAGCAGTAAGAGAGTTTGTGGAACTCGGCGCATCTGGGGCAAAAAACTGGAATATAGCTGCAGAATCCATTTCAACAACAAAGAAAAAACAAGTTCTCCCCTCGACCAGTAAGTGCCTCATTTGTCAAATGAACCAATCGTGTGTAGGAGCCACATTGTTAATTGCATCATTGGGAAGTAGCTGGCCCAGTCATTTGCTAAGGAGGTTTGTCAAATACACCAGTCGTGTGAAGGGATCGGAATTGTTCATGGCCAGTCAATGTCGAATTGTCTGACTGCAGTGCATTAATGAAGATTTAAAAGATTTGAATGATTTGGGCGCATTGGGATTTGCTGTTTGTTTCATGGCTCGGGTCAAATAAAATTTCGCCCTCTCCAGATATGAATCACGCCTTCCCCAGACAAACTCCTTTCCCAATCCACCATTCTGCCCACCTCCCCTCCCCCTCTCATTCTCTTCTCCTTACTTCTGCCCCCTCTTCTTCTCCCCCTTCCTTTAATCCCCCCCCTTTCTGCTACTCCTCTTCTGACCATATGCTGACGCACGCCGGAAGCGCTCGAGTTACCCATCTCTGGTCTTGAGAGCGGAAAATGACCCTCGAGTGTCGAATGATCATTTTTCAGCTTTGGCAGTCGTTAATGATTTGCTAATCGGTTGTAACGAGGTATTTTCTTTATATGTTATTTGTGCGAGCTTTCACTTCTTCGAAATACTTTCGCCACAGTTTCATTTTCCTTTTGTTGATAAAACACGTTTTACTACCGAGTTAAATCAAGTTTGAGTCGTTGGTATTTAGAATGAGTCGATCCAAATAGTTATTGCACTCTCAGTTAGAGAAAATATGCATTATTCGCCTGATTGTTCAACCTAAAATATTTTGTTTATTTAATTTAGATAGTATTAGTCGCAATCAAATATGCTTTTCTCAATTGGTCTCGTAGTATTTGATACGTTCTAATGTTATTTCGATATCATATTATTTGATAAACATTTCGCCATGAATGTGTAATTTTTAACAATGCCCGAAATAAATTATTCTGAAAAATTAAGATATTGTAAAATGTACTCTGCGACGTCCTGTAAGGGCAGAAATTTTTCCCTATCAAAGTGTGGTATTAATAAAAAATTGACCTCATGCCGAAGATATTTTCTGGAAATTAAAATGATTTTAATTCATAAATTAAAATTGTCTACAAAATTAAGTTAAATAAAATATAATCAAATCAATATGTTGACTTTGAGATATTCGTTTTAATTATAAATTCACTTATGATGCTTTCTTATTACAATTATTTTTAAAACATTAAAATGCTTTACTTTATATATTTAAAAAATACGTACATATCTTTCATGTTTGCCCTTTACGTTAACAAGTTGGGAAAGTGTTTTTCGGAGTTCCATCTGCATGTAATCTGGCGTCTCTGTACGGTTCTAGGAGCTAAACTTTGTAACAAAGTCAGATATCTCATTTTTATATAGGACCAGTGTAATTGCCGGTCATTAATGACGGGTATGTATGATTTAAATGTTAAATAAATATAAAATGTAAACAAAAAACTTATGATGCCAACCCTTACACGGATCAAAAGTAAAAATGTATAATTTACATAATTGAATGTTCCTGATAGTGAAAATATTGCTTTTTTTTGTGGAAAATAAACATTAATAAATATATATTTTTAAACATGACGTTTTGAAACTATTTTAACCTTATGGAACACAATTATGAGAATTTTTATTTTTGATTTAATGTGCATATATAACGATGCATTAAGATAAATTTATAAATTTTATTTTTCTGCATTTAGTCAAGGATTAACTTATTCAGTATTCGCGAAAAATGTACTCAAAATCTATAAAAGGTTTGGCGGTTTTAATCTCCATATCTGACTTAGAAACACTCATTAACACAATTCCAATGAAATTTGGCATATTTAATTCTTTATTTTCTTTACCGCCGTACTGTTGAAACTTAAAAACTGCGCCGAAATTTTTTAATGTGTGGGCAGATTCGACGCGAATTTTTATTCCAGTCAAACGCGCCATTACACGAAACCGATAACAATACAAATCACCTTTTATTGTAATTTATTTATCTTACTAGATGAGACAAGGGGCTAGATTTACTTTGTGATGCTCGTCTAAATCATTTGTGTTGTGTGGCACATAGACCTGTCTTGATAATGAATGAGTTGTGAGAGTAAGGGTACGGCGATAGTAGCCCACGAGGCTGATTCGCCATCCATCACACACACACACACAAATCACCTTGACGACGAAAGGTTTTTACGTAAAAACGTTTATGTCATAACTAGAGAAGCCTGCATTTCAAATTTGAAATGTTACTCGCAATTTTTTAATGTTTAATTCAGCAAATTCTGAAACGTTTTTTGACTAATTTTACAAATTCTTTGTTTACAATACTTCTTTAAAGACAACTAAAATTCCCCTTTATTCGAAAAACTTTTAAGACAATAAAAACCCTTACTTATTCATTTTTGTTACCAAAATATTAGTCATCATTTTGCATTCAAGCTATCATAAATATTCAATTTTGTTCTATCGTAGTAGATCCCAATAAATTGACCGATCTTTGATCCACCAATGGTATTAAACAAAATTTGTATATATTATTCATGTTTTAGATTAGGTTGTATCATATAAGGCGTCTGAAGTAACAATGAGCTTTGAGGCCTGAATCTTGTATTAGATTTTATTATTTCATGAAATGTATCTATGTGGATGTCCTCCAAAAAGAAATTGGAATTACCAATTTTCTCCGCTTCGAAAGCTTTCAAAAATATCATTTTTTAATCACTGAGGGGCCTCTTTCAATGTTTTAAGACCTAAGAGAAAAAAGATTTAACAAAATTAATAGATTTTTAGGTCTGTGTAAATATTATGCTATCGAGTGTTCACTGTAGTTTAAATATGCAAATATTTAATATGGCGTAAACATCCCCGTCTTCAACAAATGGAGAAAATAAACGATCCTGGAACCAAACCCATGATCTTATAATAGACGATGATATTCTTAAAACGAGCGATAGGTATATTCCAGTACATTGCGAAATAATCGTCAAAATCGTGCTTTCCGTTTTGGAGTTTTTTTTGCGTTAAATCATAATAAGCCACCAGAGGGGGACACAGTCGAGCGTCATATCCAAAATCTCTCTCTCTCTCTCTAGTGGCTTGGTAAGTAGTTTACTATACATATCGGCTGTCCTTCGTGGTAATACTCACGTTCCCAGCCGGTCGAAATAGTGTTCATTACATGGGGTATATTATATTATTAACAAACTCAACTGGCTATTATATATAGTGGTTCTGGCGTAATTATCACGCTGAAATTAACTATATCGCGCAACAAAATATACGATGATCCATTATTGCCGATTTTCAAAGATATAGAATAGAATAGATATAGAACTTAAAGAATTTTATTTTTATTCATCCAGTTATAGATCTTGCATTCATAAAACCTGCTACGCAAGCCAAATGTCTAAATATTTTAACTTTATGGAAACCAGTAACATTGTAATATAAAGGCACCTATGCAGTTTTTTACGTCCGAAAACCGCAAAGCAATCCCCAAATATAACATTAGGCATGTGGATTAGAAGCGTTAGGAAGTGAGAATGTTTATGGAATATATGTTTTTATATTAATTAAAATATCCATTTAAATGTAAAGATAATTATTATATGACAGCTAAGCATTAAAATAAAGAAAAAACTTATGCTTCACATTTATAAGAGTTCTCGGTTCTCATTCAGCACAAAAATGGAAATTATGAAGTCGAATAAAGTTAGCTAAGAATCAGGGATCTCAACTGACTTATAAATTAGTGAGATTTTATGGTCCTCAGCAGTGATGTTTAAATAAAATTTAGGAAGGAATAATAAACCCTTTCACCTGGCTAAGAAAAGGCATTATACACCTTCCTACAACAAAAAATGGAACTACCTCGGAATTAAAAAAGCGTATCAAGCTTGTTCCTTTAAGGACGTAATACACATGAATATTTAATTTGCAAAATGCTTTCATCCTTTTCATTTTTAAATTTTGAGTAACATTCGTAGGCCGTGTCTCAGCGATCCTTAAAAGGTGATTGGGTTCCCTCCGCGAATTCTTAAGCAGAGGACCAGTTTTTCTCGTGTTTAGGCACATTCGATTCGATTCCACCATCAATTGCCGCATGGGGGATTTCGGGGCGGGGATATTTCACTTGGTAATGGGACTGAGTGATTACAAAGACAGATTTCGTGAGCAAATGGCGCGTCTCTTGACGCGTAAAGCCCGATAACCACTCCATTGAAGCCGATTGCGCTATTTAATTCACTTTTAAAATACTATATTTCGGCATCCTAAGTAGTATTTTTGCTTGATTTATTCAGGAATTTTAAGGGACATCGCGATAAGGTGAGAAATTAAGACTTAAGGGGCTTGCGTGAGGCAAGGGACACCAACGTTCATTTTATGGAACGGGCTAAAACTGCCGTTCGCGGAGTAGACCCTAATTCTATTAAGGGCGCCGGATACGATAAGGAGCTTTTCGTCCGCCCATGGAAATTTGTAATCTACATTCATCTTGTGGAATTGCGTGGAATGAGAGACTGCGTGCGTCCGTTTGACCGCACAAGAGAACCTTAAATAATGTGTGCGTCGCGAAAGATAGTTCCCGCTGGAATTGCCTTTTATCGTACGCATGACACCGTTGTATCAACACAGCTTAGATCATTTGCTAGTTGTTTACAAATTAAACTGCACGCCATATACATAATTAGATTTAATGTAATAGACAAACTTACAACATCGTTACAGACTTTTCTAAGTCTTTCTATATACTAACTCGCGATGTTCTACTAACTGAATTAGGAGATGTGAGGATGTTTAAAAGAGTCATATTATAGTGTACAATTTAATTTATATGCAGATATTAACGGGTTAAAGTAAGACAGGGTTTATTTAATGAAACTCATATAACCTGGCGAGTTCCACGAGAGGTCATTTATTAATCATGATTTACGTAAACAAACTATAATTATGCCATACCAGAGAGGCAGCTTTCGCAAATTAATTAATTATATATATAGACTTTTAATGAATAAGAAGTAAATGAAAAAAAAGATATAGAACAAAAAGCGAGGTAGATTAAATTTAAAAAAATAACGTAAATAAGTAAAAATATATCACCTTCACAAATGAAAAGACCACGAGTAATTGCAGCTGCGCACGAAATGAGGAGAGAAATCGTAGGATTGGCAATTGCAAATAGGGGTTCATATTGAAGAAGACCTAAACTGAGGTGTAAACTTTTATAATACCGTAGCATAATAAATTTCTGGAAAAATGAAAACTATTATCTTATATAAATGGTTTCGCGTTGGCTACGAATAGAATCAAATTAGCAGATATAAATTGCTTGAATTCAAATTAATAATTTCTATTAGTTAAATTCACAAACGAAAGATATTTCTTTTTTAATACTTTACTTTTTACGACTGGCAGTTTACGATAAGCATTCATGATAAGTATTGCCCATAAAAACAAATAAGTGTGTGTGTAGTATCGAGAAGCTTTGGTTTTATATAAAAAATGGATTTTATTTTGCTATTTATGTATCATGAATCAATCTTTATTGGACCATAGTAGCACTAGGCCAACAAAATGTGTCATACGCTAGCATTTGCCTCAACATTGTCACATTTCCCTCAACATAATCACTCTTCACAAGAATGCTTGTTTCAAAGCAAATATGCCGTGGTTTTGTCATTATAATATTATCAAGACCTTTATATAATACCTTTTTCGGACAATAGCTTTTTGCTCCTCTCATGCGATGCTGTGCGATAAGATATTGTTAAGTTGATTTTCGGAAGTAATATATATTCGAAAATATCGAATCGGAGTTCTAGCTAACGAATCGAATCGAATTTTTATTCTCGTTTTTAAATAAAATATTTATCAAGAAAAAATGGAATAAACAATGCGTGTGTGTGTGTGTGTTTTTAACGCCATGCGGAGTTAAACGGAAGTATGAAAAAATAGTAACTAAAAGATTTCATTACTTATTTAGACCAAACTTTCACTTTTAAATTTTAAGACACGTTGTCTACGATTATTTTCATCATTATATTAACACGAAGATGAGTGTAGCCCATTAATCATTTGCATAGTGAAATTACAAAAATCATCTTAGAAATTCGAGACTTAAAGCGGCGAACTTCTAAAATAACGAAACTTCATTTTCCTGCCATTTATTTTCAAATACACGTCCAATCGGTACGCAAATTAGCTTTAATCTCAATCATCTGACGTATGTTTACGTGAAAATCTGTCGCCGCCTAGGTGATTTGCATTGTTGCCGGTAATTGCGCGTCGTTGGCTGGTAATATAATTTCGCGTCGAATCTGTCCAAATATTCACGAAATTACAAGGCTATTTTTAAGTTTAGAAAATACATTAATATCGATAAACAATAAAACAGTAGCGAAACTATTCCATTATTCATCGATATTGTACTAACTAGCGTTCCTATGTTAGTCATAGAGATAAACAAGAAGTCCAAACCAGGACTAATGCACGTTTGTTTCCCAAAGTTGACGTCCCGAATTCATTACTTACATTGACAGGAAATGTTTAAGTATATGTTAGCCATTCCAAGGAATTCTCATACCATAAATACCGTATGTAATTCATAGTTTATCATTGACTAGCAGAAGTACCCGGACGTTATTCGGGTTTAAGGTTAAGAATTAATAATAAATGCAGAGTATACAGAAATACTTTTAAGTACAAAAAAGTTGCAAGTTGTTTGACTCAATTCAACGTTGTTCAGATTTCTTATTCAATAATGATAAGAAAATTATATTTGAGTGTTAATCATTCAACCTTTTATTACATAACAGTCCTGTATTAATACAATATATGAAATTTGGCAATGATTCTTTTAATAAAAAAAACTTCAAATTATGACATTGAAGAGGAAAGCTATGAAAAACAGGAATTTATCGATGAAGGCCCGGGTGTTCAATATTTGGATCATACATCACATTTTCTTGCAAATTTAATTAAAGTTGTCTTCACTGGCACAATGCGATTAAATAATTAAGAGTATACGTTTGGGCAGGGAGAATTTCCCGTTGAAGAATTTCGCGATTTCAACACCAGCTAGATTAACCCCCATCGCAGACATTAGACTTCCACAATTTTCGCACTATACATCTTAAAAATATGCTTCTTGCATTTACGAAGTCGCTTTCACATATAGCTTGCGCTAATCTTTATCTCACAATACCAACAATGCTATTGACAGAAGTTTGTTTATTTACGTTACCATGATAAAAATAACTGACTCGCGTACCCGGTTTTCCAAGTTCAAGAAGTCGGCAACAATTGGATATACATGAAAACCATGAGTTTTCGATTAAAAATGTAGAAATTTTTCTGTCAAAAGTGTAATTTAGGAGATCTTTTTTCCGTATTTGAAATTCAACGGTAGGAAAACAAACCCCCAATCATTTCTGCGTTCCTGGGTTCAAGTCTAAAACTTGTATTAGGGTTCTTAGTAATTTTAAAGTCCAAATTAAAATTTGTTTACACTCATTCCCATGTTATTCAAATGAAAAAATAGAAGATAAAATATTTAAAAAAATAAAAATGGTCAAATCAAATCGGTTTAAACACCTTATTACACCGTCTTTCTTTGTACTGCGATTAAAATGATACCTTTCTCTTCCTTCTAAGTTCTGTAGTTCTCGAGTTATAGAATCACACACCAACATACAGACACTTAGTTTTCTAGATATATAAGGTAAGATAGTGAAAAATTGGAAAACAAATTAATAAAGAATTATCAGGTTTAAAATTGATACTTAAAGCAATGTCAAAATCACTTTCTGACATAACATTTTGAATATATTTTTTTAATTAAACGAATTTAATAAATGCTACTGTTTATACGCCAATATGTATGAATCAACTGTTCATTGCTAAAGGGTAATCGAGTGGAAAAGATAATAATCCATTTTTTCACTCGTCTATGCAAAACTGAGTTCGGTAATAATCGTTTCCATAGTAAAAATCCGATAAAATGCGATTTTAAACGCAAAAATGGTGTTTTAGTAAAAATTAGGGAAAATACGATGAATTATCAAAATTTGGTGATAAGAATTAGAATTAACATTCTTTTCCCCTTATAACAAAACAAATCTCGCTCCAATATCACAATTTTAAGATATTTTAAAGTATTAAAGAAATCATCTCTGCACAATGGATTTGAGACTTCCTATATAAAACAAATAGCGAAAAAACGTTCATAGAATTGAACCGAGGACTTCAATCTTCGTCAGATAAAATATAGCCCGGATGTGGGCCCTGGCAGCACGAACCTCATACCAAGTTTCATGAAAATCGGCCCATTGTTGTAAAAGTTGTTAGTAGGGGACACACACAGGTTCCATTTCATAAGGCTATGTTTCCTTTGGGAACCAGCCAAAAATTTTTGATTTATTTATGGGCATTGCGTGTATTTTCAGCCAAAGCTTAACAAATTTTTAATCTTAGGCTAAAAACGGAAAATCACATCGTATTTCAATTTATTTTTATGAATCTATGTTTTATATCCACTAAAAATATAAAATTCACTTAATAGTATATTCCATAAAGTTAAAATAATTTTGAAATATTAATGTTGTCTAGCGTTACGTTTATAAAAGAAATATTAATTTTATATATAAGTTTTATATATTATCCAGAGGAGGGTGACTAGGTGAGAAAGGGAGAATTTGATAGAGAGAGGAAGAGAATGGGATGAAAGAAGAGAGTCAGAAGAAAGGAATGGGGAAAAGAGGGAAGGAGAGGGAGGGAGAATGAGAATTATTTTGACTTTAATAATAGTATATTATCTTTAGGCATACCCGTAGTTTTTGAAATAGAATAACGCTAGTGTGTGTGTGTATGTATATATATTCATTCATTCATTCGTGTTTTGTCTTATGACAGGTCCTACCAATTAATTAATTAATTGGTTTTTGACTAGGGAATATACATACACGGTGTGGTGGTTTCCCGTTGCCTTCCACACCGGACACACACACAGAAGGGAGGAGGGAAACCCGGTGCCGGCATTTGCCTGCTCTTGCGAAGAACACCAGGGGGGCCAACGGCTTAACGTCCCTTCCGAAGGACGGAACAGCTGAATTTGCACGGTCTCCTCAAACCACGCAAACAGGGGGCCGGATGACCTTGAGAAAAAATCCTACTCTCGCAGGATTCGTACCCGATGACTTTTTCAAGCATCGGGCGAGTAGCAGCCAGCGTCCTAACCACTACACCACCGGCACCCCTATATATATATATATATATATATATATATATATATATATATATATATGTATATATGTATATATATATATATGTGTGTATATATATATATATATATATATATATATATATATATATATATATATACACACACACATATACACACACACACACACACTATTATATATATGGATATATGGATGGCAACAAGATGTTGTGATGAGGAAGCCCAGTGAACACTCACCAATCAGACGACTTCAGGTTGGCGAGGCCCTGGGGATGTCGAAGCGGCACACGTAAAAGACCACTAAAACAACACAGAAACATCACAAACGTAGAAGCTTTTGGAGTTATTCCTTCATCAGCTACAGAGAGAGAACTGATGGCAGTGACATTGGGTGGAGGCATGGGGGTGGAAGGGTAGTGCGGAAAGGTCGAGGATTGGAGGGTACGGAGGGGGTTGGGGATTGGTAGGGGGTTGGGAGAAGACAGAAAGGGTGTGAAAAGCTATCGAAGGTTGAGGCCAGGGGGAGTGAAGGAGTTTAGGAGATGGATATGCGAAAGCTCCCACTGACGGAGTTGGGGAGCCGAAGCATTGTCGGGGAGAGCGCGAATGACTCTCACTGTGAAGCAGTTGTTAAACTTTAAATTATGTTGGTTCGCATGAACGGCCACCGGCAGCGGTCGTTTGAGAATGACGCTGTTGCGGTGGTCGTTCATGCGGATGTTGAGGGGATTGCTGGTGAGGCCAACATATAGGCGGGACATTGGGTGCATCTCAGGAGGTAAATGATATTGCGGGTGTGTATATATATCTATATATATATATATATATATATATATATATATATATATATATATATATATATATATATATATATATATATATGGTAATTTTAAAAGAGAAGATGATAAAATCGGAACGACCAGACAGATTAGATGGTATTGTGAGCTGCCACAGTAATAATGCTAATAAATATATACATATTGAAGAAGCGTGATTGAAAATGCTGTCCTCTACTGGTGTGGTTTGAGGAGACCGCGTAATCAGCGCTCCGTCCTTCGGAAGGGACGTTAAGCATTTGGCCTCCTTGGTGATCATCGTAAAGAGTAGGTTAATGCCGGTACCGAGTTTTCCTCCTCCCTTCCGTGTGTGTTCGGTGTAGAAGGAGGTTTTTTATCCTTGAATACAAACCAACAATAACAGCAGCGTGATTGAAAATTCAAAATGTAAGTGCTCATGAAATTGAGATCTCTCGAGCATTTCTTTTAATTTTCCGGAAAATTTTGGCAAAGGAATTTATTTTGAGCAATATACAAGATGTAATTTTTCCAAATTGGTACTATGTAGTTTTATATGCCTGTCAATAAACTTTTGAAATATATCCTGGAAGGGTTTTCATCATCAAAGTAGATATAATAATAATTCGGATACACTTAACACTAGAATAATTATTTTTAATGACGCATTTCTTGGAAAGGTTATTTTTTTCCATGTTTTTGTTGAAACGGGAATTATTTTTATTTCTATAACACTGACTTGACGAAAGTAGGAAGCGTTATTTTTATTAATGAGTTATCTCAAACAAAGCAATCCGTTTACCTCTAGAAGTTATCCTCAGAATGACAAGGTTTAACCTAATTTATAAAAAGAGCTCATGCTTACGACGATAATAACAAGGTTTACTAATTTTCTGCCACAATGAAAGACCCTGGTTTTGCTCTCTCCCGCCGAACTGTGCCTTTTTTCATCCGGTTTCTATAGCCTGTCTTACAACAACCCTGTCATTCCTACAAAACGCCGTGAATATCCTCCACGTACTTTATTCAATGTGGTCGACTTAATGTTATATGGCAGACTTCTGATTTTTTCATAAATTCGTATAATCGATTATTGCAATACCTTATCCTTAAATGTGAAATAATTTGCCGTTTTGGGATTGCGATTATAAAAAAAACTTTCGATGATGCAGAAAGAGCATCGCAGCAAATTAGTTTAAATTTATTTCATCGAAATGATTTTTCTGGAAATCTAAGGCTTTGCTTATTTATCGCAAAATCAAAATCGTTCAGAGTTAGATATATTATAAAGATTGGAATTTACAAGGGTTAAAAAGACTAATGCACCAGTTGTGAGAATAGCATTTTTTATGAAAATGGTGGAAGTCCGATTTTGATGTTTGCCAATTTATTTCTCATTACAGTTTACTTAGAATGCAATGCTAGTTTGAAGGTAGAAGTATATCAATGAAATAATTGGAAATGTATGCATTACTTAACATACACGCGTAAGTGCATCTTGACGCCATAATTTTCTCCTTCTTGAAAACCTCTTCCTGATTTATTTATTTACTCTCGGAATTTCCTACTTTTCAAGAAACTCAATGTATGTAATACTTACACAAACACACACACACACACACACACACACATATACCTACACTTTAATTCTTTAAAATGTAGTAACATTTTCTGAATAGGTTTCGCCTCTTTTCTGCATATTTGTATTCACATTCCAGTATTTTAAATTATTTGACCCGGAAAATGTCCATTAAAACAGAAAAATGTTACCACTTAGTATTTTGAGGAATCAGTGCTTGAGTTGATACACGTGAATTTTTGAAATCCATGGATAAATATATAAACAATAAATACACAGCATAGAAATGTATTTCTGTGAAGCACTCATTCGGATAATAGCACCACAGAAGTGGTAGAAATTTTTGAAGGACCCTGAATGTAAGAAATTGTTGATAAAACCGATTGCATCAGGAAAAATTATTCAGTTAAACAATATAACCAAATATATTCCATAGGATTTTTAGTGGTGCGTTTTCATTGCTACAGTATCAAAATTGCATGTTAAAGGAAAGTTTTAATTTTGTCTAACTATATTTTGAACCAAATAATTTAATCGATGATGAAATGTTTCACGAATACCTGCATATATTCATTATAAATCTTCCTATTTATGGGATGTCTGTTACTATAAACTATCCTAGTTTCTCTTACACTTACAATTAGTCGTGGATCTAAAGAGAAAGTTGTTGATGGGGAAGTCTATTCGGCGCGCTGCATTCGGCGAATTCCTTAAGAAAGAAGGGTTCAAATAGAGAGAGTCCTTCCAACGCGCCATTATTTTCTCCATCCCCTGTCCTTCCCCACCCAATCGAGTGAACTGAACCCGGAAAAACGAGAAGTGCTCCCTCCATCCGCTGCTCATTTCAGTTCTCCCCCCTAGGAGGCGTACTGCGGGGTCAGATTCGGCTGCAGCTGAAGAGCGTATTTTCGCCAACATTGTCGTTTATCCTTCTACTTCATTCTCGAGGCTGCAGAGCCGGTTCCCCGTCTAATCCACTCCGAGAAGAAATCTTCCATATTCGAGGGAGGGCTTTTGGAATATCCTTTGATAAGAGACAGTTCAAGCGGCTTATACCGTCAGTTAAGATTTTGAAGCGTCGGATTTGCGAGTGGAAATTTTTTACTAAATTTCTATATTGCCAAATTATTGAATTCGTTTTTTATTTGACGAAAAGTGCTTTGATTTATACGCCCCTTTTGCAATTTTTAATTTTATAAAAGTTCTGTATGGGACCTGAATAAATTTACTAGCTGCGCCTATGTGTGTTTGTGCGTGCGATCGTTCGTTTGTGCAATTTTGTGTGTTTGTATACTTATTGACGCTGTAATAATTGACTTTTCCTCCTTCTATTTGATCTTGCACCAACTCTAAGCCGGAAGTGAAAACTGCGTCTTTTTCTATCAATTCTTCTCAAATTTTCACTCTTTTCTCGATATTATATTTGAACACGGTAGTATTCTCTCTCGATTAATTTTCATGGATTAATTAGTGTAACAAGGTTCGTCAGGTTCTCTCTAGCCCTATCGGCATCATATTCCCAATCCTCTCTCCGGACCGCTTTCACTTGTCTTTCTCGGTTACCGCTCTTCAGACCCGACATTCGTTTGCTCTCTCATTCATCTCCGAAATCCTTCCCTCGGTGCTGAACGCCATTTCACTTACATGCATTAATTACTCCGCAGTCGCTCTCTACACCTCTTTCGCTTGGCAATCGTCTACCTTCACGCACACTCGCACAAACGTAATTTGAACCCTAAAATCTAATGAGCGAGCGACATCTCGGTACCACACTTCCGAGCAGGAAGCGCCAAGAGCTCAAAATATCTTGTTAGCAAAAAATCTTTATTCTCCAGCTTTTTCGTGAATGTCTAATTAAGCGTCGATTAGTTGGCGAGCGGTGCGCATCGCTACAGTTAATTCGAACCAAAGTAACCGTCATTAACAGACATTACGGCCCGGTCGAGTAATGAGTTTTAATTATGCCGTATTAAGTATTCATGCGTTTCATAGCCATAGAATTCGATCTTTGGAACAATTCTCTTAAATTCGTTCAGACTGCAAATTCTAATGGGCGATTTTTTTCTTTTATGCAATTTGAGTCTTTATTTAAAATGATTCCGGGTGCATAAATGGAGTCGGTTAAAATTGTCTAAATTTATTTCCCTAGGTTTCTGTTTACGGAGGAAGATTTATAAGGCATTAATTAGACTTTCAAACCAAAAGTAATTCCATTGAGCATGTATACAAAAGAATTGCTATAACATGTGATATGCATATTATAATTAAATAGATAACCTTAAGCAAATTCTGAGATTATGAAGTAATTAAATTACTGATATATCGCCATAGTAGAAAATTTTAATTATGAAAGCTTTTTATAAAATAAAGGAAGTTATTTTCGTATATTATAAGAGAATTCTGGTCTAAAAGAAACTGATCTGCCTGTTTTAACTTTTTTTTAGCTTCGCTGATTTCTCGTATACTTGACTGGAGGATTATCAAAATATCTGATAGACATACGTATAACATGAAGCCAGTCATATATTTGTGTACATCTGTAGAAAACAATAGCAAATTTAAGAACTTTTACATGAACTTTACTTAGTTTATGTACATAGGTGTAATTCGGCTCCTAAGGAATGCATAATTTACCACTGAGTGACACTTAAATGCTAGAAGGTGTCTGCAGCAAATTTATTCCTGCCAGCGAGAACTTTTGATTGGACGGTTTCTCACAACGCTCCCTTTAATGAATTTCAATAACAAGTAGAGATGTGTGCGGGTTTCCTGTGGTACATAAGTGCTTTTCGTCAAATTCTCCGCAGTGTAATCATGTATTAATGTATTCGCTTTGAAATCAGAAAATTATTTTTTCTTATATGGTGGTAGTCTTGCTTTATAGATGCACTCGAAACATGTTCATTTCATTTGGCCGTTCTATATTCGCCCTTAGGTCTTAGTGAAGTTCGGTGGGAAGGAGAAGGCGAGATAAATTCAGACGAATTTAAGATTATTTACTCAGGAGGGGAGAAAAAGGAAAGGGGAGTGGGGATTATAATGAGAAAAGAGATAGCTGAAAGAATTAGCAAGGTAGTGACAGTTAATGATAGATTAATAGCCGTAAAACTTCAGATGGAGCCAGTGGAAATGCTTATAATTCAAGTGTATATGCCAACGACTAATGCTGGCGACGACGAAGTAGATGAAATCTATGAACAGATTATGGAGATATTGGAGGAGGAGGGAAAAGGAAGGATCACCACCATAGTAATGGGAGATTGGAACAGTGTAGTCGGAGAGGGACAGGAAGATAACATAGTGGGAAAATATGGACTAGGGAAGAGAAATGAAAGAGGGGAGAAACTTGTGGAATTCTGCCATAGAAATAGATTAATTGTAACTAATGCATGGTTTAAGCATCACCAGCGGAGACTTTACACATGGAGAAGCCCAGGAGACCAGAGACGATACCAGATAGATTACATACTAGTCAACGAAAGATTTAGAAATAGCATTAAAAATGTGAAAACACTACCAGGGGCAGATATCGATTCTGACCACAACCTTTTGGTGGCAAATATACAATGTAGACTGAAGAGCGTTAAGAGAAACATAAGAGTTAACAAGAAATGGAACTTAGAGGAACTCCTTAAAAACAAGGAGGCTATCATGACTGAGCTGGAGGAAAGGTTGGGGGAGAGAGATGAAGAAAATAGGAAGAATGTAGATGAGGAGTGGAGATACATCCATAGCAACATTAAAGATGTAATGGAAAAGAAGGTAGGAAAGATAACGGGTGAAAGAAACAAAAAACCCTGGATCACAGCAGCCATGCTGCAAAAAATGGAAGAGCGGAGAAAGTGGAAGAACATAAACACTGAAGAAGGCCAAAGAAAGTACAAGGAGTTAAATAATGCTTTAAGAAGGGAAACAGATAAAGCCAGAGAACAGTGGATAAATGAGAAATGCGAGGAGATTGTCGAATGTGAAAGAATTTGTAGAACAGACCTCATGTATAGCAAAGCAAGGGAACTATTCAAGAAAAAAGCAAGAAAGATAGGACGTAAAGGAATCATGAACAAAAGTGGTAAAATAGTATCGGAGCCAGACAAGGTAAAGAATGTCTGGAAAGAATACATTGAGGTTCTGTATGACAAAGAAGGAAAGCCAAGAAATATTGAATTAAATGAAGAAGAGGATGTAGAAGAAGATCAGCTAGGACCAAGTATTCTCGAGTCTGAAGTTAAAAGAGCAATTGATGACATGAAAAGAAGAAAGGCAGTTGGGAGTGATGATATACCCGTGGACGTTCTTAAGGTTTTGGGGTCTAAAGCAGTTAAGCAACTCACAAAATTTTTTAACCAAGTATATGATACTGGCCTATGGCCTGAAGATTTTTTAGATGTTGTGATGGTACCACTGGAGAAAAAGAACAATGCAAAATGTTGTAAGGATTACAGAACTATCAGTTTAATTTCTCATACAGCTAAAGTTCTAACCAGAATAATAACCAAAAGAATTGAATGTAAAATAGAAAAGGAGCTGCAAGATAATCAGTTTGGTTTTAGAAGAGGAAGGGGGACTAGAGATGCTATAGGATGTATGAGGATGATGATAGAAAGAGCGCTAGAAGTCAATAAAGATATGTATTTTTGTTTTGTAGATTGGGAGAAAGCTTTTGACCGAGTGAAATGGGATAAGATGCTGGGTATTTTAAACAAAATAGGAATAGATTGGAAAGATAAAAGACTGCTTAAAAACCTTTACTTTGATCAAAAGATTAGAGTCAGGGTTGAAGGAGAAGAAACAGAAAGTACTTCAATAGGGAGGGGAGTGAGGCAGGGTTGTCCTATTTCACCAGCGATATTTAATATGTATGCAGAAACAATAACAGAAGAAGCGTTGATGGAAGAGAAAGGATTTAAGATAGGAGGTGAAAGTATTACCACCATTAAATACGCAGATGATCAGGGCTTAATAGCAGAAGGCGAGAAAGGGCTTCAGAGGATGACAGACAGACTAGTTGAGGTTGGCCAACAATATGGAATGAAGATCAATACAGAAAAAACGAAAGTCATGGTGGTTTCAAAGGAACATAAAGAATTAAATATAATGGTAAATGGCCAAAAATTGGAACAAGTAAGTAGTTTCAAATATCTCGGCAGTATTTTAGCACAGGATGGAAGTAGTACACAGGACATCAGAAGTAGGATTGCAATGGCAAAAGCAGCATTTAACGAGAAGAAGGAGCTTCTCACAAGCAAGAAAATAAATCTAGAAACAAGGAAGAAATTAGCAAAATGCTACATATGGAGCATAGCTCTTTATGGTGCAGAGACGTGGACGATAAGGAGAAAGGAGGAAAAATATTTAGAAAGTTTTGAGATGTGGGTATGGAGAAGAATGATGAAAGTTAAATGGACAGAGAGGAAGAGAAACGAAGAAGTATTAGAAATGGTGGGAGAAGATAGGATGCTAATAAAAACAATCAGGAAAAGAAAAGCAAATTGGATAGGGCACATATTGAGAAGACAGTGTTTACAAAGGACGATCTTAGAAGGAAAAATTAGTGGAAAAAGAGGAAGAGGGAGAAAAAGAATAGGAATATTAGATAATATAAAGCAGGGATACACTACTTATTGAGGTATAAAAGAGGCTTCTAGGGAGAGAGAGAAATGGAGGCAGCGATTCAGTTAAAACCTGTCTTCGGACAGAAGCATGATGATGATGATATTCGCCCTACAAGCGAAATTTCTTTTGAAATCGCTTCAGTTAAAAACTTCCAAACTCATAGTAACAGATAAATTCTAACCTTGATAATATAGATAAAGAGACTTGTTTTAATTCCACATAATTTTTTATTTTACATTATGAAGAAATTCCACCAAGTGACGCCTGAAACCATTATCTAATCTTGATATTGTGGTAGCCCTGTTTGTGGACCTGGTTGAAATATGCTGTTGTGTTATTTATTTAAATGAAGATTATATGTACCAGATTGGGTTAAAACTCATGCTGCCAGTTCTCTAAAAATACTGGTAAAAATATAAATTTACTTTTTATTGTGGTAGCCCTGGTCTTTATCTCCCTTTAGACATCTTGATTTCATTATGGAATGTTGTGCACATCTTATACACAGAATTTAGTTGAAATCCGTTCAGGCAATTCCTTCCAAATCCGAAATTACTGAAAGAATTTTATTTGTAAGTGTGACAACCCTGTTTGGTTGATCCGGTCCAAGTATACTATTATGGTTTTGTATATACGTGTACATCACAAATTTTAAATTTGGTTGAAATCGATGGAAGCAGTTCAACACAAATACTTGTAAAAAGAATTTTTTTTGTTACTTGTATTGGGGCAGCCCTGATTTCTATATCGACATTTAAAATATTCATTTTGTTTTTTAAATGTTGTACACCTTCTTCATACTAAATTTCGTCGAAATCGGTTAAGCCATTTCCTTCCAAATTCATTATTACCGAAAAGTTTAATTTTACAATTGTGGCACTCCTGCTTAGTCGATCTGGTCGAAATATGTCACTTTGGTCATACTTTTATGTATTGATTCTACGTACCAAATTTGGTTGAAATCGATTTTGCCAGTTCTTCCCTGATATATGCGTACGGACGGACCTCAAAATAGCAGGGCTACCACAATATAAGGAAAAATAATTTTCTGATTTCAAAGCTAATACATTATTATACGATTATACTGCGACGAATTGGACGAAAAGCACTTCTGTATCACGGAAAACCTGTGTACACTCCTGCTTGTTATATATTACAATTGTATTGAAATTAAAGTAGACAGATTAGTTATTTTCAGAATTAATTGTTTAAATTATCATTGAAACGATTTTAGGGTATTTTTAGGTAGAAATTTAAAATGGGTTGGAATCAAGGCACGAACTCGAGGGTTAAACTTATATTTTCAGAAAAGAGAAGAAACTTAATTTTTTATCCTGGAAAATATTTTAGTCATCTGAATGTACGAGGTACCAGTAAATATATTATTGACATTTATTTTGTTATTTTTATTAAATTTTGGTGATGAGCCATGGAATTATTTTAATTTACGCTTAGCTAATGAAATTTTGAATTATATACATCTCAGCTTAATACTTCATTCGTATCCACGCGACATTTTTGGCTGGCAACCACACTAATTAATCTATACAAATATTTGGCAGCGTTTCACCACATAAATGACAAATTAAGTGAATACAGGCTTTGAAGGCCATTATTTTGGCCGAATGTGCGTAATGAAATTTACATCTTAATCCGAGTGAATTATCTCCCGATTGATGATTTTTAATGGATGGGTGCAATGTGTTAAGCAAAAGAGTGGTTTGCGGCGGAAATAGGGAAGCGAAAGTGTTGCGGGGTCATGAGGGAGGCATTGGGAGGCAGAAAGGATGCTGGAAGGCGGCATGTGGAAGGCAGTGGGAGCGAGGGAGGAGGCTTGAAGAGGGCTGGGAGGGAGTGCTTTCTCAAGAAATTCAAATATTAACGAAGCACTCCACTGACCGAAGAGTAGAGGGAGAAAGGATTCACTTATTGTAGTTTTTTCTTCAAAAGAAGGATTTTTTAAAGCATACAATGAGATTTTGCTCTTATTTACGATAAATACGCTCGAGCTTACTCCTGAGAAATTATGCAGGAATAAATGACTGTCTTTTATTTTCTCTTATAGAACTCAATCTAAATGAATGCGGAGAGCGATGCAGTTTACCGATATTGTTATAATGTTAGGTAAAATTATCTATACTCGATAAATTACGATTTCTTAGGAATTTTCGTATTTATTTTGGTTATTTGTTTCATATTTATTAAAATTTCAGTTTATTTCAATTAAATTTTTTATTAAAACCTCCTCGATAAGAAGGCTTTGTTCATGATATTTCAAAACTCACGACTAAAGAATAGGATAATCCATGTAAGGTCAAAATGACTCTTATGGGTTTTAAAGAATACTGTTATCCTTCATTTTAATTAAGAAATTATATCAGTTTAATTTAAATTTATAATCATTTTCTTTGAATTATTATATTAAAGTACTAATCCGTTCTCACACATGTGACCACAAAGCTTCCAGTCGGGTATAATAATTAAATTTGAAGAGCAAAACGAAGAGAACTTCAGGAAAATAATCGGTGCGGCACAAATTGCACAAACTGTATTATATACGTACACTTCTAGTTCCCATTATAATATCATTGGTTGCATTTATACGTATTTACGCACAGTTTGACTTTTAACAACGATGCTGCTGCAGTTAGAGTGGGAACAGATTGCCGGTAATGACATTTAGCGCTATAAATAGACAAATCTTAATCCTTGCCTCTATTTTTTTATAAATCAGAATTTAAAAAAAATATTTACAGCATTAAAGGAGCTTATATTGCCGCACGACATAGTTAATTTCAGTAACACTACCATTCTGGATGATGCACTTTATAAACAGGAAACTAGATGACATTTTGCAACTGCTCAGCACATAAAACCACGGGCTGAATACAGACAGACGAAATCGGATACGCGCATATTTATTAAAATCCAGACTAAAATTTGTTTTAAGTTGGTAATACTTTCTCTGTATACTTCTTAGATGAGAATGTAAAACAGCGTTGGTATTGCAATGAAAGAGAAAACCTAATTTTTTCTCTTCTCCTTACAAAATGTTGTAACAACCATCGTTAAACCTTTCAGTGTAAAATTCGGTTAAATTGCGATTCTGATATCAATAGCTGAAACATCATCTTATCAGTAAAAAGCCGGACATGGGAAGGAAGGAATATTTTTAATTGTCTAATAATCCTTATTCCTTGGAGAGAATTGAGCGAAAGGTCAATCGAAACGGTAACTAACGCCACCTGCAATCGAGCATGATAAGTTATCATGCCGCAAGTAAGATCCCAAGTGTTTAAACATCAATTATAAAAAATACACTAGTAACTGGGATATTCAAATTATTCTTGTTTGAATTGTTTACTTTAAATATATAGAATGAGTATCGTGAGGCATAAAGAATATAATTTATACTTTATAATTTAGCATCTAGATTCATAAACTATGTCCATTTGCAACACTTCTCGGTATAGCGCGAGTAGCGCGCTTTAAACAATATGGCCTCCTGTGCTATAAGGAGATTAAGTCCATCTCTGTTGATAAGGAAATGAAACCAGCTCAAATGGCTTTTTTTCGTATAAAATGAAAGTGTACAATTTAACTTGAGTTCAATAAATTAAAGTTATCTTAAAAACAAAATAAATGAATTTGTCTTGTATTTAATCCAGTAAATAAATACCAATTATGTGCACGGTTCAAATATAGGGGAAATTTTGAGGGTACCGCGCCAATTCCGATACCTCAGTGTAAATTTCGTCGCTATAATCTGTCTATATCGTAGTTTTTCTAAAGGCATGACTATTCACCTTCGATAAATTTGCTTTTGATTTTTCTCGAAGAACAAAATACCCGTTTTCCCACTGTAAAATAATGATAACGTATAACAATTTACTATGCAACGCATTAAATATTGTAACATTTTATATTTTATCTTATAAATAAGACTTTGTAATTGGACATCGGCACCAACGATATAGAGTACTTATCGGGAGCGCAGATGACTTAAAAAGATTGATATTGAAATTAATAATTATCTTTACGCATATTATTGTAATAAAAGTTCACTTTCTTTATGCGGAAGTAAAGGTAATTTATCTCACTTGCCCTCCATAAAGTAATGACATCAAAATAAAAGTAGTACTTTTCACTAACTAACGAGGAGAACTTTCCTTATAAAATTCCTTACTTAATTCATATCGATCACATCATTCAGCCCTTCCCCTTTAAGGGAGAAGACTGCCCGATTCCTGCATCCGCCAATTTGTTTGAAGTTGATATCTCCTTGTTTATCCAAGAATAAGAATCCAATCTCTTTCCGATGAACCGCTTCGTGGTAACCCAGCATACAACTTGTTTTCCTTTCTCAAACCGAGGCTTCCGTTTAACGCTTGGACTAAGTTGATAGCGTTTAAATAGCACGAATTCCATTTTCATTCTCTTTCAGTCGGCGGATCTTAATAATCGGTACCAATTTGCAATCAGTGTGGTCCGGTGCGATTCCTTTGTAGCTCTCTAAAAGGCTTTTATTTGTGCAGTGCTCACTTATTTTCCTATCTCTATCCGCGGCAAAACGCAAGAACCGGATCCGCTTGTCAAACAAACGACAGACGAAGGACGGAAGACGCTCCGGAAATGGCTTTTTTTTGCCTCTTTTGGAAGGTCCGCTTCCATTTGAGCGTCGCTATCCAATCGTGCGCCAGAACAAAAACGAATTTACAGCTCGCAGCAGGTTTTTCAACTAGTGACTCGTTTGAAACCCGTTATATTATATTTTCGTTGCTTATTTGCTCCTTTGAAAGCTGAGCGCTTTGCTCATCGAACGTAAATGTTTGGCCCTGTCCTGAAATGCAATCGGTTCACTTGAGCGATACTTATTCTATTAATTGAAAAACATACGAACTTACGTTAACAATGTAACGCGTGTGATTCTTTTTTGCTTCGATATATGGAATGCGCGTTTAAGTATTTACACGTAATACGAATTATAATATTAAACAAAACCGATAGTACAGGTTACAATACTCCTTTTAAGCTTGGATCACTATAATAACGGAAGAGTGTTGTTATTTGTGTAAATAAGAAAGGAGCTGTTTCTTAGTTCGCTTACTTCGCTTTTAATATTTATCTTGTCTATTAAGAATATTAGTTTGCTAGTTGGTCCATTGATGGAGAGAGGAGTAATTATTTGGTGAGCTCAGAAGCGGCAATAGCGCATAAAAGTGGGGACGATCACAATCATTATTCATTGCTAAATGATACAACTCTGTAAAAAATGACTCCAATATACTCCATTACAAAAATTAGCTAAAACAGTGATGATTAACTATCTTCTGGTAGATTTTACAGTCCAGGTGCACAGTACTTCGTTTACCTCAGATGCATCTCCGATGAAGACCTCAGATGTCAACGCTCCATATGCGTCTTCAATCAACCCCTCATATGTGATCGCAACATATCATTCTTACAGAGGAGGAGGAGGATACTAATGTTTAGGCCCTTCCAGATGAGCTGAAGATTCGAAATTTTTTTCTTAGGTGGTATTTTGTGCAAAACCGACTAGAAAAAATGAAAATCTTGAAAAAGTGCAACAATGCGACCGCAAAAAATTCGCAATTGTTTAAACAAATTTTCAAGGTTTATGTATTTTCGAATGTGCCACGGAGTTGAAATTTTTTTTATAAGTAGAATTCTTAAAAAAACGAAATAGGGATTATACAAATTTTGATATTTTAATTTGTTTGGCAGTTAAAAATTCTTAAAGTTTAAACAAATAGATAACTGTTTAGATACTACGGGATGAGCTAGGAAGCTGAAATTTTCAAATTATTTACAGAGTAGTGAATTTGCACAAATAAACATTCAGTTTTACCATATATGAAGTGCGTCAGCCGTTAAAAATTATTTAAATTTGAACAATTGGAAAAATATTATTTCACTTCTAGAAGTGCTACAACTTTAAAATTTGGCAGAAATGTGTAGAATTAGTACCAAATAATGGCGAAAGGATAAAATTCTTAAAATTGCAAAGTTTGGGGATTGTTTTAATCTATTATTTTTACATATGGGAAAAACGAAAATCGCTGCGGAGGTGAAATATTTAGAATTAAAAGAATAATTGTAATGATGAAATGTCTGTCTGAAAAATTAATGTTTTTCCAAGGTGAGATGAAATGCTTGCAGTATGCAAGCACCAACTACTAGTCATTTTATATCGACGTTTCTTACAGAGGAGGAGGAGGAGGATATAGGAGGATACTAATGTTTTTGCACTTCCAAATGAGCTGGAGATTCGAAATTTTTTTCTTAGGTAGGATTTTGTGCAAAACCAACTAGAAAAAGGAAAATCTCGAAAAAATGCAACAATGCGGCCGCTAAAAATTCGCAATTGTTTAAACAAATTTTCAAGGTTAGTATATTTCCGAATGTGCTACGGAGCTGAAATTTATTTGTAAAACAACGAAATAGGGATTATACAAATTTTGATAGTTTATATTGTTTGGCAGTTAAAAATTCTTAAAATTTAAACAAATAGGTAAATGTTTAGGTACTACGGGATGAGCTAAAAAGCTGAAAATTTCAAGTTATTTATAGAGTAGTGCTGTTGCAAAAATAAACATTTGAATCTCACCATAAATAGATTGCGGCTGCCGTTACAAATATTTAAAATTTAAACAATTGGAAAAATATTATTTCACTTCTAGAAGTGCTACAACTTTAAAATTTGGCAGAAATGTGTAGAATTAGTACCAAATAATGGCGAAAGGATAAAATTCTTAAAATTGCAAAGTTTGGGGATTGTTTTAATCTATTATTTTTACATATGGGAAAAACGAAAATCGCTGCGGAGGTGAAATATTTAGAATTAAAAAATTAATTATAATGATGAAGTACCTGTCTGAAAATGAATATTTTTTCAAGGTGATATGATATGCTTGCAGAATGCAAGCACCAACTACTAGTACCGTATATATCTCTCCAGCTAAACAATCAAATGTAGCTTAAGTTGAGTAAGCTGTTATTACTTCCTTCACTTCGGATGCAGAACCGTAGCAGAATTATAGGTATATAATTTAGGTATACTAGGTGCCTATTTCAATTCTGTGTTATTGTTTAAGTTGTAATATTTCTTTATATAAAATTTAGTGTTCGTATTCTTGAATACCACACACATTTCCATGTATAAACCCAAGGTTCAGGAGTGAAAATTGCAACTTTGGCTAAGGTTTGGCCTCGCGGTTTACTTATTGTCATGGCATAAGAGTTTGATCGCGAATTGTCTGTAATGCATGCTAAAAGGAACTGCTGGATCATTTGTCTTTTACACGTGGTATAAGTGAATGATTCCAGCCATAAAACCAGTAATGACTTCCAGTAATTAATTTAATTATTAATCACATTTAATTAATCAATCACTCATCATTCTCTCTCATATTTTCCAATCATAACTCACGCTACGTACCTCTTATTTACGTTAAATAATGGCACATTTGGTTCTCGAGTTAAATCATAATGTTCCCTTTCAGATTCAATGAACTTGATTGTATTGCAGCTTTAATTGGAATAAAATCGAAGTTATATATAAATATACCCAAATGAAATTTATACATATACAGCATCTACGAGTATATTAATTTCATTTAACATTATAGCTTTCATTTAAATACTAACTAAAATTAATATAGCGTGTTGTATACATTGAAGCTTTCTGTACTTTTCGATTTATTAAAGGAATTCTGATTTTAATTCTTAGCAATACGTAAGTGAACCTTCAATGTGTTAACTGTTAAACGAAGCCAATATGAAAGTTTATTTACTAACATTACTAACTATGTACTGTTGTTAGTAACCATACAATCTCTGTAAGCAAAACGACATTTCACTTTGTGTTATATAATATACATAAGCTGAACACGAAAATGACCATATTTCGTTACATTTTTAATAATTTTGATGGTCTTTCACCTGAACCTTCCGACTTTCTTTTCCATAAGAGGAGAATGTTAAGGAAAGAGTTATTTTATATGTTCGAGTGTTGGGAAACGCCGAATAATGCCTTGAATAGAATGAATATCGCAGAAGGAAAGACCTCGTTCCAACGAAAGAGATCAAAATCACGCGATATCCATATCATCTGCTCTTCTCGCTTAAAAAAAACGAATCCGTTCGCGGCCTACTGAATACGATCGACGTTATTTCCCAATAGCAACAATACTCAAAAGTAAATAACCCTAAGCAAACGTGACTATGGGGTAATTACCACCGAGGAGGTTTTTTTCCTTTGGGTAAAAAAGGAATCTACAATGCGTCGTGCAACACGATATCCAGAGGAAGCTTTTTGATTTGACGTAAAAGATGAGCCAGGTATCGATACATAAAAGTAAATGTCGCGCGCGGTTTGGTCAAGCGGAGTGTTTATCCTCATCCTCACTTTTGCCTCCCTGCCCTCATGTACCACATCATCATCTTCATCGTTTCTGCCTGCCTTCCCATCCCTGCCAAGGCACCCAGTAATTTTGTTTGCCGTTTCCGGGCACAGCGATGTCTTGTTGATCTCCAAGGACCGTAGGACAGAGTTTATCGGAGGGGGTTTTGGCAGCTAGAGAAGGAGCAGTAGAGGAGGAGGAGGGGGTGGGCATTGGGAAGCGTTGTTGCGGATGGTTGAGACAAATAGGAGGAAGCGGTAGTTGCATTGGAGGTGGAGATCGTGGACAAGAGAATGGCGTGGAGACAGAGGGAGGGAAGGAGCGGAGAAGAGATGACGGCGGCGATGCGCGAATGTCGGAATTGTCGAGAGAAAGTGGCAACGTGAAAGGATAAGCAATGAAAAAGAAATGGAATAAGGAAGAGGATAGGCGATTGGGAGGTACGGCTGGAGCGACGCTAGGAAAATATTGAATAGAAATCATTTCGGAAGAACAGAATATATTCTGGAGTCACAAAATACCTGCCTTTACGATACGAAGAGCAAGAATGTGGTAATTTATGAGTACCGTTAGGAGAAAATTTATGGCAGAAATGAAAGTAATATTTCAAAAACCTCGTTTAAGATGAGATCCAGAGAACAGTTATTAAATAGGAAAAGGATTGTCCGTAAAAGATTGTTGAAAAGGGAAATTATATTAAAAAAGAGACGGAAGAGGTAAAAAAGGTAATGGCACGCGAAGTGAAGAATATAGAGAGACTATGGAGGCGATAGTGCCGTTGCTTATAAAGGAAAACTTCCGCAACGAATTATAATAAATATTAAAAGTTAATAAACAATTGAACAGCTTCATAAGCCCATTCCTAGTGTAGATGAGGTGGTGATTGGAAATTACAAACTAATATCAGGAGTTTTAAGTTCGAGAGAAAGCCTCGGCGTACACAAAAACTCAAAAGAACATCAATGGAAACTCATAAAAGAGAACGTAGGGACCAGAGGCTAGAACTCGGAGAAATCCGCAGATCTCAATGTCTCGATATCTGACTTCTGATTCTATTATCCCTATCTCTACCCCTCCTTCGAAATAGAGGAGTCAACGGTGCTAGGGCGGCATTTGTTGGCACGCAACTCGCATTCACGCATACCTTCGCGTCTTGAATCTGCGAACATAAGGGCATCTAGGGGGCGGCAGGAGGGAGGGTCGCTCTCGAATTCTCGATTCCCATGGGGAGAATTCGTCTGGCGGAATGGAGAAAATACGAGCGAAGAGCGACGAGGAAAGAGGGGATCACGAGGCACACCGACAAATGAGAGAAAAAAGGAGGAGCGAAGAGGAGGAAGAAAGGGGGAGAGAGGAAAATAGTGAGAAGGATAGAGAGATCTGTCGGAGAACGATGCGAAAGGAATAGAGAGGGCGCAACGAGGGTTTTGGATATTTGTGGATAACAATGGAACAACCGGAGGGTGAGATGAAGGAATCGCTTTGGTGTAGGAACGGTATGGCTGCGGGAATTTGCGGAGGGAGAAGGGAGGGAAGAGGGAGGGAAGAGGGAGGGAAGAGGGAGGGAAGAGGGAGGGATGGAAAAGAGAGGGGGAGGAAGGGAAGCGATCGAGTGTGTGGTAGGTAGGGGTTGGGTGAGGAAGGGATATGAGAGGTAGCGGAAGAGAGGTGAGAGAGGGAGGG
The DNA here is from genome assembly GCA_028673005.1 of Tanypteryx hageni. NCBI lineage: Eukaryota > Metazoa > Arthropoda > Insecta > Odonata > Petaluridae > Tanypteryx > Tanypteryx hageni. Next base: position 118,670,224 of record CM054113.1, read on the forward strand.
AGGGATGATGGAGGGGTTAGGGAGAGGTAAGAGAGAGTAAGAGGGAGGAGAGATAGATGCGGGAGGGGTTAGGGAGAGAGGTTAGAGGGAGTAATATAGGGAGGGATGATGGAGGGGGTAGGGAGAGAGGTAAGAGAGACTAAGAGAGGGAGGGGATAGTGAGAAAGGTAAGAGAGAGTAAGAGAGGGAGGAGAGATAGATGAGATAGATAGATAGATAATCGTCTTTATTCGGGCGAAATTTAGACCATAAGGTCCATTCTTACATTTAACCCTTCGTCAATATAAAAAATATAAAAAAATGGTAAAGTAAGAGATATATATATATATATATATATATATATATATATATATATATATATATATATATATATACAATACACATAACATAAACAGTATATACCTAAATCATACAGAGTAAAAAAAAAATATATATATATATATAAAATTGAAGACAGATTCGAGATTGTGGGGAAAACCTAGGTAAAACAGGCATGTCCTCCCTAGTAAAACCCACGCAGGAAAACACCCACTGAGAAGGGGGGTGTGAAAAACCTGCGAAAACCCTAGATAGTGTACATATAATGATATAGTAATACAACATTAAATAGAAAGGAGTATGTACAGTAAGTCTTCGTATATACAGCATCGTTGTATACCGTCATAAACACTATAACATAGTAGACACTAGACAATGAAAAGGTAACAGTCGAAGGAGGCGTACACTTTGCGAACTCGATAACCTGCAAAAAAAAAAATAATTAATGTTAATTAAGTAAGGAAGAGTGAAGGAAGCCGTCTTGCAATTGGTAAGAAGAAAATGTTAAAGATGACCTGGATTTTGGGCAGAGAACAGCAATTTAAAGTATTTATGTTTGAATATGTGGAGAGATGTTGCGTTTTGGAGGTCAGTAGGTAGGGCGTTCCAAAGTCTACAAGCTGTAACATGGAAGGATTTATTATAAATTTCCGTCCTGTGATGTGGGATCTGGAAGAGATTGGTGCCCCTAGTGTTGGCGTTGTGTACAGAGTTCATTTGGGAAAATTTGGAGTTCAGATACTGCGGGTTTTGAAGAGTTATAATTCGGTAAAATAACGAGAGGAGGTGAAGACGTCTACGAGCTTCAGTGCGAAGCCAGCCTAACGTATATAGAGGTTGAGTGACATGGTCTCTCTTTTGGAGATCACAAATGAATCTTACGCAGGAATTTTGTGCACGCTGCAATTTTAGAGATAGCTCGTTAGATAGATCTTGATAGACCGTATCGCAGTAATCAAGGTGAGGAAGGACAAGAGCGGTGATAAGTCGCTTGCGAAGGGAGAAATGGGTAATGCTTTTAATTCTTTTAAGTGAGTGAAGTGAACTGTTAACAGTATTACATATTTTAGTTATATGATCAGTCCAGGTCAATGTGTCATTGAATACTAACCCGAGATTGGTTGCAGTTTTTTGGAAACGAATGACAGAGTTATTGAGCAGAATTGGGGGAAGTTCTGAGAAGTTTAGTGACGAGAGAAGTTTGGGATACCCAATAATAATAGACTGACTTTTTAAAGGGTTAATTTTGAGGAAATTTATATTGCTCCATTTGGATAAAGAAGTGAGGTCATGGTTCATTTTATCAATGATAAGATGGAGATCAATAGAGCGAGAGTGCATATAGATTTGGAGATCATCAGCATAAAGGTGGTATTTACAGTGAGCAAGCTGAGAAGATATATCATTAATGTACAGAGAGAAGAGCAGTGGCCCGAGGGTGGAACCTTGTGGTACGCCACGTGACACTTTAATCCATCTTGAGGAATGATTGTCAGTTACGACCTTTTGATAGCGATCATTCAGGTAAGAACTAATTAAGTTTAGGGAATCTGAGGAGAAGTTCATGAGGCGCAGTTTGGTTAGAAGTATGTTTACATCTACAGAGTCAAAAGCTTTACTAAAGTCAAGAAGAGTCATAATAGTGACTTCTCTTTTGTCCATTGCTAATCTGATATCGTCAGTGATTTTGAGGAGTGCTGTGGTAGTGCTGTGTGATTTTCGGAATCCTGATTGTAGAGAATCGAGGATATTATTACTAATTAGAAAATATGTGATTTGTTCATGTAAAACCTTTTCAAATGCCTTTGATAATACAGGAAGTAAACTGATGGGCCGAAAGTCGGTTATGTCAGAAGTAAGACTTTTCTTAGGTATGGGACGGACTATGGCGAGTTTCCATTGCGATGGGAATTTGTTTTGCATAAGCGACCAATTGAATATATGAGTGATGACGGGTAGCACTAGATGAATAATCTTATGAAGGAAAACTATTGGAATTTCGTCAGCACCTTGTGCTCTGGACTTGATTTTACGTAAACAATTCAGTACTTCCAGCTGAGTTACAGGAGAAAATTGGAATGGTGGTGATGCTGTGGTGGGAGGAGTGTGTTGAAGTAGGTGGTGTATGTGATTCTGTTTTATTTCGTTGTCATCAGGAGTTGGGGGAGTGGTGAATAGAGTGTTAAGTGTATCAAGGCAAATATGAGGAGGAAGTTGTGTATCCTTAGATTTTCCAATACCAAATAATTTTAAGTTACTCCATAGAGCAGATTGTGAAGAATTTGGACGGGACAGTGAATGAATGTACCGAGTTTTAGAGTTTCTGATAAGTTGCTTAGTTTTATTTCTTAGTTTTTTAAATTGGTTGAATGAGATCTGTGTTTTTGTATTTTTGAAAATGCGGAAGGCATTGTCACGTCTCTTCATTATCAGTTTGATGTCTGTTGTGAGCCATGGTGCATGGGGCTTAGAGACTCTTTTAGTCTTTAGTGGAGCGTGAGTGTTGATTAATGACTGTGCAAAATTGTTGAAAGTCTCAACCTTGTCGTTAATGTCGTCCATGTACTCAATAGAATACCAAGGCATGGCAGACGCGTCAGCAATTAACTTCTCATTGTTGATGTTTTTGAAGTCCCTATAGGTGATATATTTCGGCTTGTGAGTTGGGCTCCTTATTGAATATGCAATGTATATTATGTCATGTGCGGAGATTCCCGGAGCAGAGAGTTGGCCATGCGCGAGAACCTTGTCAGGATTGGCGGTAACGGCTAAATCAATTAGGGTAGAGGAAGTAGGAGTATGGTGAGTAGCATTTAGAGGTAGAATACTAAGGCCTAGAGAGTTGAAGGAGTTATATAAATATGTCGAATCAGGGTTTGGTGCGAGTATATTGGCATTAAAATCGCCAGTAATTATTAAATGATTGTAATCGTTAATGTGATTAGAGATGACTTCATCAATATCGGATAGATGACCAATTTTGGGTGGACGGTAGAAAATACCGAAAAGTATTTTCTGTGAATAGATTTTCAATTCAAGAAAGAGAAATTCGGGTCTTTTGCTGTAATTACATTCGCTACTTTCAATAAATTTAGTTGAAATATCGTTTCTTACATATACTCCGACACCGCCGCCGCCTTTGCCAACGCGATCGTTGCGGTAAAGTTTAAAACCGTCAATGTTAACAGTAGAGGAAGACATAGATGGTTTCAACCAGGTCTCAGCAATAGCGATGATGTGTACTTTATTGTTAGGTAGTATACCACGGAGTTCTTCGATATGTGCTGTTAGGCTTTGAGCATTTAAATATAAGATCTGGAGGGAGCGTGGAAAGGGCTTAAACTGTTCAGATAGAATGGCCTTTGTATTGGAATTGCAATATGAGGATAAGCTTTTATTAGTGATAGGGAGAAGATTAGAAGATGCGGAACCAGGAGATACGTATGGGTAGAATTCAGAGGCATTTGGGTCTAAGGAAGGACGCGGTTGAGTTAGGGAAGGAATGAAATCAGGAGCATGTGGGTTAAAGTAGGTACGGATTGTGGCTGGATGTATAGCAGGTAGTGAGGGGGGTGGGGACGGGAGTGGAATGGAAGGGGGGGGTAAGAATTCTGCTGCCTCTGGGTTGAGGGTGTGAGGACCATGCGTATTAAGGTTATATGGTGGGACAGGGGAAGAGGAGATGGGCGAGAGAGGGCATGTGTTGTTATTTTGAGTGCAATGGGAAAAGCGGGGGAAAGGATGGTCAGCGGGGGGTGGAGAGTCAGAAGAGCTAATGCGCGTCATAACGTCCTGCTGGGAGGGTCTACTGATGGGAGGTACGAACGGGAAAGAAGTGCTATTAGTGGGCACGATTCCAGGGGAAGAATTAAACATAAGTGAGGATATTTTATAGAGTAGGATGCGCAAAGTTAGGAATACAAGACACAATACAATATTGCAATGTATAATGAAAAAGCAGGAAAATACACACAGGTCAAGTAAAGGATAAGTTATAAACTAATTGCAAAGGAAAACAGAGGAGCACAGGAAGGCGCGAGCACTGCACTGTAGGGATATGAGAACTGCCCTAGAGAGCTAAAGGAACTTATCGAGTGAGTGGAATAAAACACTTAGTGGAACACTAACACTGTGGAGTAAGAGCTATTGGGAAACGGCTTTGGGAGCACTAAGGGTGGAAGGGAGACAGATAACTACAGACACTTATTTACACTGGTGAGATGATTGGAATAAAACACTACGTGGAGCACTAGCACTGGGAAATAGGGGCTCTTTGGATTAGATTTTGGGAGAAATTGCACTAGAGAGAACCGAAAATGAAAACACTGTGGGGAGAACTGACACTAGAGAAATGAGGGGCTATGAATGAATTAACTTGGGAGAACTAGGGATGTAGGGGAGACAGATAAATACAGGCACTAATATACACAGGCACTAATATACACAAGCACTAATAAACACAGGCACTAATATAGACAGACACTAATATACACAGGCACTAATTTTCACTTGGGACGCCACGTAAGGGAGGGAAAGAAAGAAAGAAAAGAGAAAAAAAAGAAAGAAAAGAAACTCGCTGCTAAAGAAGGGGGGACGGAAACGCACAGGGAGCTTCTTTCTTCTCTCAGGAACACGGAAAACAGCCGAGAATCAGCAAATGCAGGAACGGGGATGCCAGGCGATGACAAAAACGGAGTTAGTGGAAAACAGGAACTCAAGTAGCACAATGCAGTACGCACGACAGATGTTACCTAATGATTATGCCGTAGTGGTCTTTGTCAGTTTCTAAGCAAATCCAAAGTCTTGCTCGTAAGGTTACTTAGCGACGTCCGTCCCCCGGAGTTGATTTCTGAGAGGGCCAGGCCCGCTTCAATGCCTCTAAATCTCTCATGGTGGAGATAAACCGTCTGCTGCCGTCATGCAGGACAACTATTTTCCCGTCTTGCGTCCAGACCCCACGTGGTCCTGTCAACATTTTTACCTCTTGCAATAACTTTTTTCGCGTAGAGGTAAGCGACTCGGTGACAAGAAAATTGGTACCTTTGAGGCGTCTCTTGTTTCTCCACACCTTGTCTCTTTCCTGATAGGATAAAAACCTGACGATGATAGCTCTGGGGTGAGGATTGGAGCTTCTGGGAACACCGATTCTGTGAGCTCTGGAAAGACGCTGCATGTCGATCTCTTCTTTTACTTCGTCCTTGAAGAATTTAGTCACTAGAAGGAGGGAGGGGAGGGAGGGAGGTAGGGAGGGGGTAGAGAGAGGTTAGAGAGAGGAAGAGAGGGAGGGGAGAGGGAAAGAGGTAAGAGAGAGTAGAAGAAGGGGAAGGAGGGGATAGGGTGAGGGGCGAGACAGAGAGAGGTAAGAGAGAATAAGAGATAGTAAGAGAGGGAGGGTGCGATGGGAATGGGAGAGGGAGAGATAAGAGAGAGTGAGAGGGGAAGATAGAAGAGAGGGTGAGAGGCGGGAGAGAGAAGGGTAAGAGACCAGGGAAGAATGAGGGATGCAAGAGGGAGAGAGGTTTTAGAGCGAGTAAGATAGGGGGAGGGTGGGATGAGGGTTTGAGGGAGGGGAGAGGGCCAGAAAAGTTTTTGAGGATGCGGAGATGATAATGATTGGGTTAGGAGAGAAAATGGATAAGTTAAGAATAAGTAAATAAAATGCGACTTTTATGAGCATATGAAAGGTGCGGTTTTGCGGACGAACACACACACAAATATATTATGAACCTATTAATCTCAAATTTTTACTTGGATTGGATAAACCTGAAACATTTTAATAGATTTAAGCATTGCATGATATATAGAATAGCGATCGGAATTGGGTGAAGGGATACTTGGAGATGTTTTCCACGTTTAAACGTCATCATATTACAACTTTATATGTATGAATGGATATGGATTGGCGAAGGATAAAAGGAGCGCAAGCCTCAAACTAAAATATAATGGCATTTTGTTTAGAATAAATTCGGGAAGCAGAAGAAAAATCTCTCCTGACCGGCGAATGAACCCGAGTCTTTCACTTGCCTTCTCTTATTTATTTTGTATGTTTTCCTTTGAGAAAACTGAATTGTAAGATGATGCGCATGAATTTAACAATATAGAGCGCTATTAGGCCATATGAATTTTTATGAATAACGAGCATAAGAAAGAGATAAGCTAATTATTCTGAGTACATGCACATTCTTATCTCTAAAAGCATAGTTCATTTTATAAATTCATTCATATACTGGCTTTTGAAATCCACTAATACTGCAAAAATTGTATAATTCGGTTGGAGTTCTACAATTAAATTTCTATTGCGATTTTTATAAAATTACCATAATTTACACATCCCTTCCCTTTCATATCTATAACAAGTTATTGTTGTAATAAAATATATTACCATGCATATTAATCTATATTTGTTTGTATTTATATTATCTAGGGTAAAAGCATTACGGTTATTCAGGAGAGGCACATTATATTTGAATCGTGACTTATCTAAAATTCATTTGGCAAAATCAGAAGTGTGTCGATCGTCAAAATATTCATTTCACTTAATTGAGATCAAGGGTTCGATATCTCCCACCATTTTTTACTGAGAAAGATGTTGTTCATGTCATAGCAACGCCTACTGAGAAAAGGAATTGCATGGCGGCCCTAAGCATAGGAAATATGGGCGCAATGAAAATTTCAGAATTTTATTATGCCCAATTGTGATATAAAAATAATAATTAATAAAACTACTTTTTTGTTCTGATAATTAAATGTTATCTTTGCATTGAAACTTTATTTATCATTAAAGAGATAAAAACTGCATCGTTAGCAACGACATCCACGCCATTGATTTTATATTCCTCATTGCTTCTTTTTTATTTGAAGTAATAATTGAATTGAAATAACAGTTTTTCTACGTGTCTGTTTACGTTTTTCATAAAAATACGCATTGGTGCGCATTGCTAGTAGTTTAAAAAATATGTTTTCAATTTTCTTAAAAAAATATCCTGGGATAGGTAATTGTCCCGAGATTTTCCGTGAAATGAAATTATTAATTTTGTGCAAAATTAATGAAAAGAGTCATTCATGTGAGAAGCTTATATAAACGAATATCGATGTCAGTTTAAACTACTGAGGAAACAATTAATATTGAATTCCCTAGGTTGAAATTATAATTAAATGTGTGCTTCTATTTATTCATTTAACGGAACATTGTGGGAGAGGTGATTTCAAAAACAAACGCTTTGAATCACCTTTTTATACTTCCTGGCAAAGGAAACGAAAAAGATGGCTTAAGAGCGATGGAGACAGTAGCAAGAGGGCGTGACAAGGGAAAGACAGGTAAGGTGACAGGTCGTCGAGGTGACGGAAGGACTGAATGAAGAATGCGCTTGCCGAGGAAGAATATAGAGAGTTGGAAAGAAAGGTGAATGGATGGGAGGAAAGGAGGTGATGGAGTAGTCGAATGATAGGAGGGGAGAAAGAGAAAGCGGAATAGATGTTCAAGTTGTGAATTAGAAAATTAGTAGGATATAGGAAGAGAGAGAGTAAGGAAAGGGTGTGGAGGAGGATAAGAAGAAGAGGCTGGAGTGTTAATGAGTGGGTGAGAGGCATTCAATTATTCAGGTGGGCAGATGGAAGTAGGAGTTCCTAGGCAAAAGAGGGAGCTGTAGCGAAGAAGTAGAAGAAGGTAAAGATGTGGAGCGAGAATAGGAGATTATCCCTTTGCTATATTATTCACAATCTACGACTAAAGAAAAGTAGTTTTCAATACAATCCATACTTCTTCATTACCTATATGATTGCAAATATCATACATCTACATCTACAAGTTACCCTGCAATTCACCAAGTTGGTGGGTGGCAGGGGGTGCAATGCACCAAATCCTACCTAAAGATTGTCTAACGCAATTCGAAATTTCCTATTGTGATCTCTTATTGTCCTCGGAAAGAACGAGCCTAGATAACGCTCCGTCCTACAATCGATCTCACGTATTTTATCGTCTCGATCATTTCTACCTATATACGTCGGTGCCACAATTATTCCCACTACCTCCTCTTTTAGACATTCTGACCTATATTTCTCTAGAAGTTTCAACCTTGAGTCCAATCTACGGTCCTCCAGTGATACCCAGTTCAAATCGCTCAATAAAGAGGTGACGCTTTCCTTATGTCCGTACTTTTGTTTTACAAATCTGGCTGCTCTGCGCTGTACTCTTTCTAGTTGAATTATGTGTCCCTTCTCGTACGGATCCCATATGCTCGCTGCGTATTCCACTTGTGGTCTTACCAGTGATAAGTAGCATGTTTCGCGTACTTTCTCTGTAGTGTTCCGTACTATTCTACCTATGAATGCCAGTTTCTTGTTGGCCGCGCCTATAACTCGACGAATGTGCATGTCCCACGAAAGATCTCGACAAATGGTTACTCCTAAATATTTTACATACTCAGCTTGTCGAATACTCATTTCATCTATTTTATATTCGAAACCTAAATCTTTGTTCTTACTTTTCCAGAACGTGACTGCGGCACATTTAGTATAATTAATTTCGATTTGCCATTCTTTGCACCACGCTGAAATGGCTCTTAAGTCTTCACACAGAGACTGATGGTCCTCCTGATTTTTTATTTCTTTATATAGAACGGTGTCATCGGCGAAAAGCCTAATTTTACTACGAACAACCGAGCACATATCATTTACATAGATTAAGAAGAGCAGAGGGCCCAATACACTTCCCTGAGGAACACCCGAAGCAACTTTAACGGGGGACGAGTATTTCCCATCGATGACAACTATCTGTTCCCTATTCGAGAGGAAGTCTCTCACCCAACCGACAACTTTCGAATTGATACCACATTGTCCTAACTTCGCAATTAATTTCCTATGAGATACTTTATCGAACGCCTTCCTGAAATCAATGAATATGGCATTGACCTGAGTATTTTTCTCTCCGCATCGCAACAAATCGTCCACGAACAGGCCGAGCTGCGTTTCGCATGATCTACCTCTCCGGAATCCGTGTTGGCATCCGCTAAGCAATGAATGACTATCTAAATAGCGCATTACAGAGCTAAAGACTATGTGCTCAAGTATCTTGCACGATAATGAAGTTAAGGATATCGGCCTATAATTTTCGGGGTTCTCTCTGTCGCCACTCTTATGGATGGGCGTAACATGTGCCACCTTACAATCTTTAGGAACTACTCCTTCTCTAATGGATTTCTCGAATATAATTTTCAAATACGGCGCGATTTCAGCAGCTAATTCTTTCATTACACGCGCGGGAATTTCCTCCGGTCCAGGAGATTTATTTGGCTTAATTGAATGAAGTTGGAGCGCGATGCCATTTTCCGAAAATACCAAATCTTCCATCGAATCGCCCTGACGCATAGGAATAGGGGTTTCACATTCATCGTCATCACGAGTAAAAGCTTTCTGAAAGTGATGATTTAATAGGTTTGCTTTATCCATACTATCGTGAACTACGTTTCCCGTTTCCGACCGCAGTGACGCAATAGTGGGGCCCCTACCTTGAACTTCCCTGACGTAAGACCAAAATGCTTTTGGGTTCTCTTTCAAGTTTTCCTGTAAAACCTTCTTTTTATAATTGTTAAACGCATTACGCGTTACTAAATAAACTTCTACCAGTAATTATTTCTGAATCCAAATGAATTTACCTTTTTAAGCTAGTTACTTTTGCTATAATTTTCCATATATCAGAGAAAATGTGACTGCTTTCTCTTAAAGTAGTTTGCTTCTGTGTTATGTAAATTTTCTAAATGATACAACCGTGAAATTAAGTTCGTTGTGCCACGGGGATGGAACAAATCAGAACGTGTGCCGTAAAAGGGATAGGTTGCATCGACGAATGGGAATAGCATAAAAACAGCACTTGATTCCGATGCCTTTTCGCGTACAACATTGCTGCGGTGCCGTCAGCATCACGACTTCAACATCCGGGGCGTTCGATACTATCCAACAGAGAGGCATGACGCATAAGGTATCTCTATGGCCACATATTTCCTCCTCGCCTATCAGCATCCCGGCGATGCGGCGCACCATGTTCCCCATCTCACTCGGTCGGAAATCGCAGCAGAAAATTACTACCAAAAAACCATTCCTGCGGCGTAGGACAGGTATCGCACAAGGCGACATCACGCGAAAGAGGGGTTCGTTTAAAGTACGAAGTTCCTGAAGGTCTCGAAATGAAGAGCGAGTGTGGGATGCGTGTGGTTTGAATGGGGGAGGTTTCGAATGGGAAAAAACAAGGCGGAGGTTTGCGGAGACGGTCTGAGAGAAGGGAAAGGGGATCGCAGAGAGATAAAGGACGAGAGAAATGGAATGGGAACAGATTGAGAGAGAGAGAGAATGGAGGTTAAAGGAGTGATGGAGGCAGAGGAACATCGGAATGAAGTGAGACGAAAACATTTCGAGGTGAAATTCGAGGGTTAGAAGGCGAGGGTAGTGCCGTGGTGGGAGGGAGATAATGGGTAATGGAGCGGGGGGCGAAGGGGTGAGGAATGGAAACGGCAGAAGGGAAGGGCGAAAGGGAGAGAGGACGGTCGAGGAAAGGGATAGACATGGCGAGGGAGTGGGAAGTAATGCGATGGAATTTGGAGGGATAGCGGGAGAGAGAGAGGCTTTCGTCTGTCTGCGGCGATGAAGCAACGTGTGGCCACGGCGGACAGTTGGAATTCTACGCCGAGTGGTTGCGCACTACCTTTCACGAGGACCTCTCTCGTGATTCTAGGAAATAAGCACGAGAAGGGGCGGGAGGTGGTGCGATAAGGGGCGGGAGGTGAGGCGAGAGGGGGCGGGAGGCGGGGCTAGAGGAGGCGAATGGACGTAGCCGGGACGGAGGATGCGTGTGGAAGGCATTCTAAAGCACTTTACCTTCATAATGCGGTTTCTCTCGAATGTTTGACCATCGGGGGTTGTTTAGATATGGCCTGCGTGGGTATGCTTTTTTTGATTAATTGGGTATCGAAATACGCCTAAGAGCCGAGTCCATCGATGCTTGGATTATTGAAAACGGATTGTTGACCTTTCCGTAAAATTTAAGCTAAGGTAAACAAGAGAAGAGCGAAGGGGAGTTTTGTTGTTTTCTTCCTGTGGCCAAAAACTAGAATGGAATTCTCCTTTGCGCGAATACTTGAATAAGGATCAAACAAATAGCTCGCGCAATGCTCGTTTGGAAAACATCTTTTCTCAAAACAGCGAGATTTCCGTCTGATGTTTTTTTGTCATGCCAGCGTCCTCTTCCCTTTGTGAGTTTCACACTTCCCGAGTCGTCAAAGCTTTCTCTTCAACATTTGGCGTCTCCTTCCGAGAACGTCGCTTTGGGATTGCGCACTCAGCAAAGATCTCTATTTTTCGCGAATGTTTCAGTGTCCAGAATAGTGCCTTAGGATATGGATAACTCTGTGTTTACCAGATGCTGGTCACCTCATGAAGGATATAGCATAATTAAATGTTTTAACAATATAGTGCAGTGAGACGCAAGTCATTCACTATGTCATTGCAAATTAAACATTATATTGGGTCATTTTAAAAAATTTCCTTCGCTCTAAGAGCTTTGGTTCAAAATAGTCGGAGGAAAAAACCAAGTGATAATATGCAATGCCTAGTATAATTATTTCCCAATTATCCATATGAAAATCCTTACAATTCCTTTGATCTCTTTCTAGCTATTTATAATACAAGTAATACAGAATTGATGGCGTGATTTAATTTTTCAAATGCAGGGTATTAATATTTATGAATAGATTGCTCCTATTCTTTAAAATTTAATGTTTGTTAAATATGGTAAAATACTCGTGGAAACGACTGTTTAATAGTTCTCAAAAATGTACAGCTGGATTTTTAAATCGACAAATAAAACGGGAAAACAAAATTTATAAAATATGGCAGGTTTTATTGGACATTTAAACTGAAATGATATGTTGTTTTAGATTAGGAGTTTTTATACCATTTGGGTATTTTTTGAATTGTCGCGTACTTCTTTGTCGTATTTTAAAATGGTATGGATAGGAACAAGAATTTTGTATCAAGTACACCACTGATGTCAGAAACAAACTCCTGTGAGGCATTTTAAATATATAACTAACGACCGCATGCGACTTCTTACTCTTCTTCAATAAAAAAGTTTAGGTGTGTCTATATATGTACAGTTAATATCTCCCTAATCTTTTTGAAGAATTTGATGAGAAATCGTAAATTTTAAAAGAGTGAATTCAAGGAGTACAAATTTTATAACAGTAAAAAAAATCATTTGTTATTTTAATAATAAGGTTGTATTTTAAATGGAAATTATAAGGTGGAATTCACAAAAGAATTATACAAACACCGATTTACAGGAAAGGCCAACACAAATATTCTATGAAAGAATTTTGGGGTCGTTATTATTTTGTTTTCATTAGCAAGAAGTTATGAAGTTTCCTTCCAACCCCTCGTTGATCAACCCACTCTTAATTTCACAATTCATATCTTCTTCTTCTCAAAAATGGCCGCTTCATCCCTTTGACGGCTTTCTTGGCCTATCACAATTTCTCCGCCACTCGAACCGCAAACGCACGCCACGAAAAGATAGGGCCGTCACATCTTGAAGTGAAGTCCACGTCGACCCAAAATGGTCTCTCCATTCATACTTGACATCTGCTGATATATATATTCCTCAGAGATGATCTCCTATCTTCCCCGCTTTTCCCCACCAACCCTCTTCAGAGGCTTTCCTTTCAGAGCGGAATAATCGCGCCGCCCTTGCCCTCATCAATCCCACAATTCACTCCTCTTTCCTTCGATTCCATTCCATTGTGCGTTCCCTCGCCACCCTCTTCCTATCTTCCGCTATCCCGTCTCACCTCCTAAAGCTCTAAGACTCTTTCCCCTCTGCATCCAGTTCATCCCTTTCTTTAATACCTCCCGCACCCGTGTCACGGGCCATGTCAAAAAGAATATTCCATCACGCCCCCTCTTTGTTGGAGAGGGCATATGATGTCTTCAGATATGTCTGCGAGAGAGAAAGAGGAAGCGAATGAGCGTCTATCGATGGGATTGTTGTTCGCGGTGGAATATTGCCGTTGTAGGAAAGGAAATAACTGTGAGCGACAAGCGTGACGACGTGCCAAAATAAAAGTTCATGGACCCGTGGGCTTCCTTTGATGGCCGCCAATCCAGTCTTATCGTCGTGACGGTTCCGATGCTACGTTCTACTGGTGGATCCAGCATTTGTTGTCCACTCCCGATTCGTGTAATGGCGAAATTGTGGTAAACAGCGATAGTTTATTCGATTCTATTTTGCAAGAAGGAAACAGTAAGCAGAATGAGAGATTGCATTCGATATTACGGCAAAGGTCACTCTATAGGTTAAACAATGTTTATATTGTCTATTATAGAGGGTTCTCTATCTTTCTGTAATACAATGTTATAAAAAATGTCATCATTCCTTCTCTCCGCACTCAATGAGACAGTTACTGCGAGCCCATGATATAAACTTAAACATTTGGCTTATGGATTGGCATAGTTTTTAGAGTTACTTCTACTACCTTAACTACGTGAAATTTGTCATCAAATTTGAAAGTTTCATCGTAAGCCCCCCTTATAATAACAAGATTGGAAAGGTATACTCCGAGTACACAGTTTCCAAATGCGATCTTTGAGATTTCACGTTCTCAATATTTTTCGCTCAGATGAGAAGCAAGTGAGGTACGTTGTAAAATACATGTAGGTCTTCATGTAAAGCAGTCGTACTCATTGTCCGATTTTAACCAAAATTAATTTTAACAAAACTACCCAATTCCAAATTTAATCACAATATGTCAAGCGGTTCTCGAGTTGAAACAAAGGAACATTGTAAACTACATGTAGGTCTTCATGTAAAGTGATCATAATCGTTGTCCGATTTTAACCAAAATTGGAATCGGTCCATTTATTTTAGCAAAGCTCCCCAATACCAAATTTCATCAAAATACCTCCAGCGGTTCCCGAGTTGAAACAAAGGAACATTGTGAACTACATGTAGGTCATATAAAGTGGTCATCTTTGTTGTCCGAGTTTGACCAAAATTGAAATCGGTCGATAAATTTTAGCAAAACTCCACAATACCAAATTTCATCATAATACGTCCTGCTGTTTCTGAGTTTTAACATTCAGACGGACGGAAACGACGTCCCCTATTTGCGTTCACTTCGTCCAAAGAACGCATAAAAAGCTATGTTGGTTGGTTGGTCCATGTCACGCTCTTAAAACGCAAATAACTCGATAAAATTTGCAGATATAAACTTGAAATTTAGCAGAGATAATCTACTCGAATATGTTGTGAAGAGGAAAAATTTACGAAAAACGTCCAAGGTTCGACTCCAGACGACGATTTGCATTCCCCGTAAGATAACACGTATAAATCGACTTGTTGACGCGCAGGCTTTTCTTCTTTTTGAGATTAAAATTAGAAAAAACTAACCAACGATCTTTGAATCAAAACTATACTAAATAAAACATTGTATAGTTTCTTATTCTGTTCATGTTTCCCTGCCTACAGATCGAAATTACTCATCGTAACGTTAAATTCACATATTTTGGGGAAATCTTGCCATTTTAACGGGATGTTGCCATACCTAACAATTACATTGTGTAACCTCGAAATCCTATTGTTGTCTCAACTCTTATAAGTTTAAGCGCGTATTGGAGACTTTTAATACGAGAAGGAGAAAACGATGGAAGGAGAGGGAAATGATATTCATTCGTTGCGTTGTTTACGAGAAGGAATATCACAAGATCTGAAATACTATTCAAAAAAATTAAAAAGAGTAATAGTTAGCTAAATTCAATATTAATGAAATAGTATGAAAATCTGAGGAACGTGATGGACGTTTAATAAACAAACCGAGCGTGTAAAAAATGTATAGAGCTAAGGATTGAGCGATAGGTCACGAGAGTTAGGTAGAAGGTTCGAGGACTTGAGGACGGTTTGGGAAATAATAATATTAAATAAATAAAATAATGAAAGGCTAATTTTTCAGTCAGTTGGTCTGAGTGTAAATTTATTAAAACGCGAATAACTCGATCAAGGATGTAGATAGAAAATTGAATTTTGGCAGAAATTTATATAATGAGCTAATCAAAATTAGTTTACTTAGGGTTGACATGGTAATTTAAGAAATAGCTGTTCGTTTGTGGCGTTATTTTGAGGGGGAGGGATATATTGCACTTCCTTCGAATAAAACTAATAAATTTTTATTTAATGAAACATTTTATGTGGACTGAAAATTAAAAAGTATATAATTCACATTATAATATGTTCCAGAGAGTTGAATTATATTCTTGGTCTCATAATAATGCTTAATAAATACACCATTTTAATGCTTTAATGCGGATCAGGCTTTTATCCAATGGTATAACACATATACTGAATCTATTAAGTAGTTAGATGGTAGAAGGAAAAGGGAATAGAAATGACCAGAAATTGAGAAAAAGGAAGAGGATTACGTAGAGTTTGCATAGCATTAAAAGGAGCTGCAGCACAAAAATAAAAATAATAAATTATAATTCATTATAAAACATTTTATACGATCGAATCATGCACCATTGCCAAACGGTAAGATTTTATTAAATTAAATATAACGTTACTTTTAATGGATTTCTTTAAATGATAATGCAGAAAATATTTCCAACCGAATTTCTAATACGATAGAAAAAATAACATTTTATGACTTTTTAGAAATTTCTTTTAATAAAGCCAATTTTCTTAAAAAATTTCAAAACTACTAAGGTTAAAAGAAAATTACGATCTTAAAATATAGTTAAAACTTATTGCAGTTCGTGTAGGTATTTAGTTCACTGTAAGTTACTACACATTTTTCCTTTGATGGTAAATAGACAGTTCATTAACATTTATCCTGTTTTTAAGCGTAGGATTAAAACAATTCAATTATAAAGTAAAATTCTAAACGTTTTAAATAAATTATAATTTGCTCAAATATTTCAAGTAAATTTCTGCAGATTCTTCATACATTATATCTTATTATTTCGATTTTACTATTATTTTCACGAATATTTGGACAAGAATTTGGTCTCACTGATAATAATTTTTATACAATATAACAAAATAACTTTCAAAAACTATGATTTGATTGTGCATTAAAGCTAAACCAGATCATAACAAATTTTACTGATTTTTCATAACGAAATCGAATATCTTTGGAATAATTTTATCATGATTTAATACGAGAGAGAGAGGAAGAAAGAAACAAGAAGAGAGAGAGAGACCAATTTAAATGTTCCATAAATTGAAAATAGTAGAATTCTATAGCGTATTTATTTGTCATAAAATTCCTATTAGCCCAAAACTATTTTTACTCTCTGGAATTCTCAATTTTGTGATTTTTTATCATTGATTACTTTTTAGTGCATATAAAAGTTAATTTCTTTTCAATTGTATTTTTACTTAATACCTATTTCACGCATACCCGTCATATTTGATGAGCAATTACTCTAGTTCAGATACAAATAGGGTGACCATACGTCCCGGATTTTAGATCTTGTCCCGGCGTCCCGTCCGGTTTAGTATTTTTCCAGGCACAAAATTTTTTTTATTACATAAATATAGAATAAATAAATCACATTCCACCAGTTTTATATCATTACGCATGCAATCCATTTATTAGGAATTAAAATCTAATCTTTCAATTATGTTTAAATAAGTACAATCCATAAGGGGTTGCCTATAGGTGCGAGGTGTGCATCGCACTCCGACAGCCGAGTGCACGCACGGCACGTTTAGCTATACGAGTTTCGAAGCAATTATTTATGTTTTAGATCAGCCCTTTTTAATTTCACGAATTAAATATATCTAAAGTACCACAATAAAAATTAAAGTAATATTCCTATATACGAATTTATACAGAACTGACTTCATGGATCTTAACCAATTATGGTATATATAATGATCATATAAATAAATAACCAAAATATTAAATTTCAGCCGGTTCGACTAAATCGGGCTAAAACAATATCAGGGTTTGAATTTTTCTGTAACTATGAATTTGGATGGTATTGGCTGAACGGTTTAAAAAAAAAAATCGTTTGTAGGGCGAGTACTGAATGGGAAAACGAAATGTTTGGAACGTATCAAAAAAGCAGGGCTAACTAAATTTGGTACATAGAAATTAACATAAATTAATGATCAAAACTATCATTTTCCCGTCGATAAATCGACTGGTTGGTTAGATTAAATATTTTCTTGGTAGTTAGTCTTGCCATTACCATGAAGCTCAGCGACTGCAAGGTTTATTTTTTTTTTGTACTAATGTACTCGAGGAGTGCCATTTTATTTCTTACAGCGTCTAATGTCCGCTAGCAGCGCCACCTTAACTTCAACCACTACAACTACGTCGAGCAGAGCTTAGCCGGTCAAAAAACCTCTATCTCGCGGACGGTTTGATCGATTTCAATTTTATAATTTTTCTGCAAATCTTTAGGTCGAGACGTTTCATTTGTTGCATCACTCGTTAAGGTGGCTGTTACCTTTGCTTTAAAAACCTCATTTTCCTACGCTATTAATTAATATATACACGACATATTTGGACCGGATCGACTAAGCATGGTGCCACAATTGCAAAGTTAAACTTTTCAGTAATTATGAATTTGGAAGGAATCGTTCATCCAATTTTAACGAAATTTTTTATGAAGTAGGCCTGTAACATAAAATAACAAAATAAATGTTTAGTATAGATATAGAAAGCAGGGATGCCACAATACAAGGGGGGGGAAAACAATTATTTTAACATGTATTTTTATTGAAGTTTTCACATCAATTTTAACCAAATTTAATACTTATAATATACTCATACATACAAAACCATATTAGCATATTTTAACGGAATCAGCGAAACAGGGATGCCACAATTACAAATTAAACTCTTTCAGTAATTAAGGATTTAGAATGAATTGGCTGAAAGGATTTCAATTAAATTTTCAATATAAGATTTGTACAACAAACAATAATGAAATCAAAATCTTAAAAGCGCAGCTAAAGAGCAGGATTACCACAGTAAAAAGTTAAATAATATTTATACACGTGTTTCTAAAGAACTTACGTAATGGTTTTTAACGAAATATATTATATTTAATCTTCATATAAATAAAAACCAAAATATGACATTTAAACCAGGTCGACTAAACAGGGCTACCACAATTTCAAGGTTTGTATTTTTCTGTAACTATAAATTCAGAAAAAAATGGCTGAACGTATCTCAAAGAAATTTCGGTTATGGCCTAAGATCTAAATTTCTTAAAAATTTCAGCTCCCTGTCTCGCCCAGTAGTATCTAGACATTTACCTATTTGTTTAATCTTTAAGAATTTTTAACTGCCAAACAAATTAAAATATTAAAATTTTTATGATCTCTTTTTCGTTTTTTTTTATAAATTCTACCTTTTACAAAAGTTTCAGCCCTCTAGCACATACGGAAATACATAAACCTTGAAATTTTATTTTAAACAATTTCGAATTTTTAGCTGCAGCTTTGTTGAACTTTTTCAAGATTCTAGTTTTTTCTAGTCGGTTTTGCGCATAGTTCTACCAATAAAAAAATTTCGGGACTGCCGCTCTTTTGTAAGTGCCTAAACATTAGTATCCTCCTACATATATGTTATATGTTACTCCTCCTCTTTAAGGAACGTCTAGTAAAGAACGTCTATATATAATGATATATATATACACATACATACATACATATATGTTACATCCTCCTGCTCTGTAAGGAACGTCTATATACAATGATAGGCCATAAGGTTCAATGTTTCAGATCGATCTACGCCGGCTATAATCCATATCAGAATAGAAAGTTAAAACACTCGCTTTGCGCAAATTATATTTTTAAAGCATTTCAAGGTCGTTTAAGTCAAAATTATGACGAAATAGTAGTACCCGATGTCAAAAAACTTTAAGTCTTTGGCATAGAAGGATACATTCGTTTAATACGAGCTTTGCCCTGACTTCATGCGCATTTGTTTCAAAACTGTGGCTAAGTTTGTTTCGCGATGCATCATATTGAGAGAGAACTTCAATCGGGAAAGTGAATGAATTTCTTATATTCAACTATTAAGTTAAACAAACCTCTTCCTCGTCTCAGTCTCCATTCTTTTCCTCGAGTGTTCTGGAAGGCAAACAACCAAAATTAATGAATTGATGGAAAGATATCCAGCGCACTAGGGATTCTTCAAACTTTTAAAATAAAAGAATGAAAAGCCTCGACAGAAAAGATGATTTGGAGGAAAGAAAGAAGAAAGAGGAAAGGCAAACGAGGACCACATTTTTGAGTTGCTACTCAGTGTAGAAATCTATTGTTACATCGAACCACAAATATCGCGAGATACTATTTAAATCCTCTAGTAGTGTCTGCTAGGTAACGAATATGGAACCGTTATTCTAATGACCAGGATAAAAAGCTAATTATTTTTTCGATAAAAGCACTTGAATACACTAATGAACAAAAAATATCAGTTTTGCCCAATTTTCTTAGCGTTAATTTGAGTTTAGCTTCTTGCAATAACATCTGATTTTCTGTCGTTAACATTAATAAAAGTCGATAGATGCTCATGTAGTTACACAAACGCACGATTAAGTAAAGCTAGGGCAGTTATCTGTGAAAGCCGTCTATTAAACAACTATATATCATGCATCAGCTCACTTTGATACCACTTCCATCATCACACTTTTAGGCCTTTGCAAAATTTTGCTATTGATCGCAATGAAGGTTGCGTATTTTTATCCGTTTATTTCATATTCTGCGTGAGTTTTATGCATAATCTACTAAACACAAACGGACGTTGTTAATTTTATAATGAGTTAATGAGGTTTTATCTTTCAATCATATACAGTGATTCCAAATATGGGAGGTTGCGATCTATTAATCTCATAAGCCATGCTTGTTTATGACGAGATGGATGTCAAAGTTGAACAACCTGCCTTGTTATATCAATTTTCTATCTCGCTTTATTTCGTCAGTAATTTTTGGTATAGCCTAAGCGATGTTAGCTTATATTTAAAGAAACAGGAAAATAAAATTGGATTAATATCCTAATATTTCGATTGATAAGACGAAAAAAAAGGAACAACAAATTATCCCGATGTCGTTCTGCCTGAGCTACATGATAGGATTAGTGTCCCGTTTGAGTTTTTAATGGTAGAAGTTTTAGTGATTAAATTTATCTAAGAGATGAAAAGGTCTTCTTTTATTAAAGGCATTCAAAACATTTCCTTATTTTCACGTGTGGCGCTCACTCACGTTCCACGATGCCTTGTTGACGTCGGTAGACCCACTAAGAAAATTAAATTTGTTTGAGATTCTTAAAAGCGGATAACCTGAATTGTGATTCCATATAATTCCTTATTACTTCCATATTTTATTTTCAACATCCATCCTATTTTTGGAAGCCTTAAACACTCTTTTCCGGTTTCCCTTTGATCAGTGGGGATTATGCATTTGAGGGGCCCGAGGCGGACACAAAATTTGGGGATCCGACCTAAAATATTAAATAGTGAAATTTAAATGAATAAATAAAAGGCACAAATTTTTATTTCTATAATAAGAAAAATAGAACAAAAATTATAAGTAAACAAGCATTGAGCTATAATTATTGAAAACCTGATTGATTGATTAAAAAAGCAAACATATATAAAAAGTAATTATATTTACAATGGTACTTTTCTGTTTTTTGAAGCAGCAAATTTAGCAATAACATTCTCATAATCCAATTGTTGGGTAATGTCGTTTTCAATAAACGTTATTGATAAATTATTTAAATGGCTCTGGCCAAGGCTATTTCTTAAATATTTTTGGTACGCTTGAGAAAAAGATCGTTCTCCACTTGCGTTGCTAATGGGCAAATACAGAAAAAATTTTAAAATTGTCTCAACATTGGGAAAAGTCGACTGCAGGCATCAATTAATGCTTTGTACATCTCGAATGGAAAATTAAGATTTTATTCTTTGATATACTTTAAATAATGATGGACTTCGTCTGGAAAATAGCGTACATCAATATCATTCCTATATTTGTTGGAGAGTCTCAATATACATTCACTCAGTTCATCATTGCTCATGTCATGATTAAAGAATAATTTAAAATCAATTAAAATGGTCTTGTAGGTAGAAATTCTCGTAGATATTTTGTTGTAAGTCTGTCGCAAATTGCGTTATGGGTATTGACTATCAAAAATTGTCGCCCCACCAAAGGCGTATCATTTTTAGAAAATCATCGAACAGTATTTTTAGTTTTTTTATTCTGCCTTTTTTATAATTATTATTGTCTGTTAATAAATTTGCTTATTGTTCAATATTTTCAAAATCATTTTGTGCAACCCCTATAAATTCTGACAAAGAATTTAAAAGATTCACCCCTAGTAATAAATTACTTTGTAAGTTTTGTAATGACTGACTTGTGCTGTTAATTCTTTGTAATAATTTATCCCACAGGACCTTTAATAGTGCAATTTCATACTAGTCAAAATATCCAGATCATTTTTTGCTTCTAGTTTATGTATTGGTTTTTCATTTTCGTTTTTATTAGAACTTTTTTAATATTATTGTAATTACATCGTAAAACCGAAACTGCATCTGCCCGTGCTGACCATTTAGTGTCACTTAATCCTTTGATTTTTTTAAATTTGAGTAAGTAAAATTAGCAGTATCTTTCATCTACGCGTAGATGAGGAAAAATATACATAAAGATTTAGAATAAAATCAAAATATTGCAATGTGGCCGAACATGCTACCGAAGCACAATTTCCAATTAAATTTAAGGTGTGGCTAGCACATGGAATATAAATAGCTGTTTCGTTATGGCGTTTTATTCTGTCTTGTAGTCCATTTTATTTGCCTGCCATATTTGCTGCATTATCATATGTTTGGCCTCGACAACTTTTAATATCTAATGACATATTTTTTATTGATTCTAATACAAGTTTTTCTTTCCCTGTGTCCTCGAAATGCTAAACCTAAACTTGCTAATAATTTAACTGTAGCCACAACTCTTCTTAAAACTTCTCGCCAGTATTTTTGCTGGGAATCTATTTGAAGAGCCAAGTTTGTACCAATTCGCCCAATAATTGACAATCGTTTTTTAAGAGTCAATATTGAAGAAAAATGATCTTGTGATGTTTCGTGCTCATTTAATCTCCGGTTTAAATTTTTCCAGTCATTCTAACCCGTTATAAATTTGGTTTTAGCTTGTGAAAAAAGCTTGCAAACATAGCAATAAATACATTTGCTTGTTTAACCATTCGCGATATTCTTTTGAGCCGTTGGCTTTTAGGCTGTAAAATGTGTTTCTGAAATGTTTCTGTAATAAGTATGATTTCGGTCGATAAATTGAACTTTAAGAGGTGTTATATCTCCTACATTGCACGGTTTATTTATTAAGTATTAATTTACCATTTTTTTCCGTTAGGTGTAATGGCCATAAGGCAATATCCTTGGGAAAATCATAGTCTTGTTTTGTTTTGTTTTCTTCATTATCTTTGCCTCCCTCTTTTGGATGTTCTTGTTCTATGTCATTTTCGATGTCTTCTTTTTTCTATTTGTTTTCTTGTTCTTTTTTCACTTCATTTTCGCCTTGTCTTTCTTCTTTTTTTTCTTTATTTTCTTCCTGTTCTTCCCCATCCGGTCTTGCAATTTCTTCCTCTTGGATGACTTTTTCCCCTTCTTCTTTTCCTTTTGTATCCTCATCTACCGTTTCATTTTCTTTCTTGTGTGAAGATGTAAGAAACGCTTTGAGTGATTTTTTTGGATAATGGCACTTTTTTCTTTTTCCTGTTTTCGTTTTGGTTTTTCCGCTCCAGACGGATAACTTCGCTTCATGACTGAAAATAACAAATTGTTTAAAAATTATTATTTATAAATCTTACTAGAAGACATAAAAATATGATTGTTTATTAATTATTAATTAACATTTTCATTAATATCATATCATACGTACAAGGATCGTAAATTTCATAAGAGTCGATCTATATTTAAACGCGATTTTCTCTTAAACGAGCTTCCTAAATTTCATAAGTTTTTGCGAGCTAAGGGTGAGGAAAAACGTTCACTGATATCAACTAAAAAAAATTTCCAAAAGGAACTTTCGAAAACTTCTTTTTAATAGAAAAAACTAGCTCTTGAAATATTTCACCGTTTTCAATCATATCATTATCTAATACGTTGGGAGTTGAATCAGTGTTGCCGTAATAAAATTGTGAAAATCTGTAGAATCGCCAAGAAAAATCTGTGTAAAATCTGTAGACTAGTTATAGAATCTGCAGAATTATCTCTACAAGACCTATTGGTATGCTAAATTCTGTTTTAGCTAATCATTCATATATGCACACAGATATATATATATATACTAGTAGAAGGTGCTTGCATACTGCAAGCATTTCATCTCACCTTGAGAAAACATTCATTTTTCAGACAGATATTTCCTCATTACAAATATTTTTTAATTCTAAAGATTTCCCCTCCGCAGCGATTTTCTTTTTCCACTTATGTAAAAACAATAGATTAAAACAATCCCCAAACTTTGCAATTTTAAGAATTTTATACTTTTTCCATTATGGGGTACTAATGTTACACGTTTTTGGCAAATTTTAAGCTTGTAGAACTTCTAGAAGTGAAATAATTTTTTTCTTGTTTAAAATTTAAACATTTTTAACAGCCGCCGTAATACATTTATGGAGAGATTAATATGTTTATTTGTGCAAATGCACTACTCTGTAAATAACGTGAAACATTCAGCTTCATAGCTCATTTCGCAGTACCTAAACAGTTATCTATTTTTTTAAACTTGAAGAATTTTTAACTGCCAAACAAATTAAAATATCGAAATTTTTATAACCCCTATTTCGTTTTTTTACGAATTCTACTTATAAAAAAAATTTCAACTCAGTGGCACATTCGAAAATACATAAACCTTGAAAATTTGTTTAAACAATTAAGAATTTTTAGCGGCCGCATTGTTGCACTTTTTGAAGATTTTCGTTTTTTCTAGTCGGTTTTGCACAAAATCCTACCTAAGAAAAAAATTTCGAATCTCCAGCACATCTGGAAGTGCCTAAACATTAGTATCCTCCTATATGTTATCTCATCCTCCTCTGTAAGAAATGTCTGTATATAATGATATATATATAATGATCCCCATTTGGAAAGTTTGGAATACAATATTTTAATTAGGTATTTGTTACTACCAAATTAACTGTTTAAGGAAAATTAATGTTTTACCATTGTTGATAAAATCTGATAATCTGGAGAAGTATAAAAAATCTGTAGATCTACAGATAAATCTGTAGAAACGGCAACACTGAGTCGAATCAAATTCACAGCAATGAATCACTTTGAATTTTTTTATCTCTACTAGAGTAAATGCCCGTCATATAATGACGGGAATTATATAATGAGTAAATTTCCTTAACTATCCTTCTCTTCACTCTTTCTCCCCTCCTCTCCTCCCTCTCTCTTCCCTCCCCTCCTCTCCCCCTCCCCTTCTCTCCTCCATTCCCTCCCTCCCTACCCTTCCTCTCTCTCCATCCCTCTTTCTACCTATCTGTGCACTCGTCTACATTACGCGTATGCGGGCTGAGACAAAAATTGATTCTCGGGATTTAACAATGAATTGGTCGCCAAGGGAACTTCCGGTTTAGAAGCCGATATTTTCACAAAATATGTGATTTAAATGCTTAGCGTGAGCGATTTCGAATAGCAGGAGAAAAATGATGAATAGAATTAAAAACAGGATTTATTTTTCCTTGTGACAGTGTAAGTCTGAAGATTGTAGGTAAATTCTCTCTAATTTTAATTTGCAAAAGGAAAAAGTCTGCACGTCGAAAAGTCTATTTTTACTTGGTATCTTATGGGAAATGAAAAGAGCTCCCCTAGAGTCAAACCCGGATCTTTTCTCGTAATTGTTTTTCGTTTCATTTTTACATTTAAATCGAGAACTCCTGCCAAAAACCATTTTATATAATTCAGAACGCACCTATTACTAGCAAACATTTTTCTTTTAAACGGGAGCTGGGGGAGGATAGCTGATGGGGGAAGCTGTAGAACGACCAGCGGCTTCTTTAGTTGTGGTTACCCAAATTCCCATCTCCCACACAATATTCATAGCCTTCGAGGTATTCTCACTTAGTAAACGCTAACGTTTGGGATTAGTGACCTTACAATAGAAAATGGGCGAGCAGTGAAAACGACTCAAAGCCCTCAAAGGTTATCGGAATTGGTCGGGGGAGATGAAGGGTACCACCCCAGTCCCTTTGTCTTTGGCTCAGAGCCATAGGACGTCTCGAAGGCACAGCACGAGAAAATGCCGTTGGGGATGAGTGAGGAAAAGTAGGTGATTCGATGCCCGGGCGTAGATAAGTAAGCAAAAAGCCGCAGGTCTAAGGTGTCTGTGCCGACCTGTACGTGTTATTGCCTGCACACACAGGATGTTTGCAACTCACCTCTTGCCGGCGAGCAATACACGGTATGTGCCCACAGCTCTTAAGCGGCGATTACACACAGGAGTTGACTTGTAGGTGGTCGGTCCATTATCGAATCGACTCTACTTGGAAGACGAATCGTGGTTACACGTAAAGTCATGAAGGAAAATTCAAAGGCTGCGTTGCGAAGATAAATGAAAGATGATAAGCGGATTTTTTGTCGGTTTGGGGGGGCCCCTGGGCATGTGGGACCCGAGGCATACACCTCATACGCCTGTGCGATAATCCGCCACTGCTTTCGATAAATCTCGCGCCATGGTCGTAGTATTGATACTTTTCAATACAATTTCATAGGTTACTTGGCTGCTCGCCAAACACTCTGAAGAAACAAAACTACTTTTGTACCTTGCGAACGTATATTTTTTCAACGAGCAGACGAATTGAGAGGAAGATCTTTTTGCATATCTCATGTCAGAAAAATGTCCACAAAAGTCAAAATTTTTAACTTTAAAAATATAAATGGAATATTACATTCCATTTAATATATATTTCCAAAAATCCATTTTCATGCGCTCTTATTGGATGAATGCAAAAATAATATCAACTTATTTTATGCTTTATTACATATAAAATAGTTGTTTATTTAATAGGTTAGCTAAATAAATAATTAA